>CM033628.1:38215333-38331075 GCA_019453435.1 Rhinogobius similis
GAACCATTTTGCCTGACAAAGTAGAGGTTGGGAAGCTACACAACATACATTTGAAATCTCCTGTCTATCCCATAGCATTCCAGAGAAACACCCATGTTTACCCTTTTTATGCTCGCAAACGAAGTTTTTAGCGCCTGAGAAGCACATTTGTAACACGTCTCTATTCTTTGACATTAACTGCACAGAAACACATTCCAGGGGCTAAATAGTTGAGAATTAGTAGTTACAAGCCTAAATCTCAATGATAACTCAAGTAGTGTTCCAGTGGTGCAGAGATGTGCTTTGACGCTCACACAGTGAGTTGGCCTTAGTGAAGCAAGAACGTGGAAACTCAATTTGTGAGAAAACCATAAGAGATATCTGAACCATTTTGCCTGACAAAGTAGAGGTTGGGAAGCTACACAACATACATTTGAAATCTCCTGTCTATCCCATAGCATTCCAGAGAAACACCCATGTTTACCCTTTTTATGCTCGCAAACGAATTTTTAGCGCCTGAGAAGCACATTTGTAACACGTCTCTATTCTTACAACCTTTTGACATTAACTGCACAGAAACACATTCCAGGGGCTAAATAGTTGAGAATTAGTAGTTACAAGCCTAAATCTCAATGATAACTCAAGTAGTGTTCCAGTGGTGCAGAGATGTGCTTTGACGCTCACACAGTGAGTTGGCCTTAGTGAAGCAAGAACGTGGAAACTCAATTTGTGAGAAAACCATAAGAGATATCTGAACCATTTTGCCTGACAAAGTAGAGGTTGGGAAGCTACACAACATACATTTGAAATCTCCTGTCTATCCCATAGCATTCCAGAGAAACACCCATGTTTACCCTTTTTATGCTCGCAAACGAATTTTTAGCGCCTGAGAAGCACATTTGTAACACGTCTCTATTCTTACAACCTTTTGACATTAACTGCACAGAAACACATTCCAGGGGCTAAATAGTTGAGAATTAGTAGTTACAAGCCTAAATCTCAATGATAACTCAAGTAGTGTTCCAGTGGTGCAGAGATGTGCTTTGACGCTCACACAGTGAGTTGGCCTTAGTGAAGCAAGAACGTGGAAACTCAATTTGTGAGAAAACCATAAGAGATATCTGAACCATTTTGCCTGACAAAGTAGAGGTTGGGAAGCTACACAACATACATTTGAAATCTCCTGTCTATCCCATAGCATTCCAGAGAAACACCCATGTTTACCCTTTTTATGCTCGCAAACGACGTTTTAGCGCCTGAGAAGCACATTTGTAACACGTCTCTATACTTACAATTTGACATTAACTGCACAGAAACACATTCCAGGGGCTAAATAGTTGAGAATTAGTAGTTACAAGCCTAAATCTCAATGATAACTCAAGTAGTGTTCCAGTGGTGCAGAGATGTGCTTTGACGCACACACAGTGAGTTGGCCTTAGTGAAGCAAGAACGTGGAAACTCAATTTGTGAGAAAACCATAAGAGATATCTGAACCATTTTGCCTGACAAAGTAGAGGTTGGGAAGCTACACAACATACATTTGAAATCTCCTGTCTATCCCATAGCATTCCAGAGAAACACCCATGTTTACCCTTTTTATGCTCGCAAACGAGTTTTTAGCGCCTGAGAAGCACATTTGTAACACGTCTCTATTCTTACAACCATAAGACATTAACTGCACAGAAACACATTCCAGGGGCTAAATAGTTGAGAATTAGTAGTTACAAGCCTAAATCTCAATGATAACTCAAGTAGTGTTCCAGTGGTGCAGAGATGTGCTTTGACGCCCACACAGTGAGTTGGCCTTAGTGAAGCAAGAACGTGGAAACTCAATTTGTGAGAAAACCATAAGAGATATCTGAACCATTTTGCCTGACAAAGTAGAGGTTGGGAAGCTACACAACATACATTTGAAATCTCCTGTCTATCCCATAGCATTCCAGAGAAACACCCATGTTTATCCTTTTTATGCTCGCAAACGAGTTTTTAGCGCCTGAGAAGCACATTTGTAACACGTCTCTATTCTTACAACCTTTGACATTAACTGCACAGAAACACATTCCAGGGGCTAAATAGTTGAGAATTAGTAGTTACAAGCCTAAATCTCAATGATAACTCAAGTAGTGTTCCAGTGGTGCAGAGATGTGCTTTGACGCCCACACAGTGAGTTGGCCTTAGTGAAGCAAGAACGTGGAAACTCAATTTGTGAGAAAACCATAAGAGATATCTGAACCATTTTGCCTGACAAAGTAGAGGTTGGGAAGCTACACAACATACATTTGAAATCTCCTGTCTATCCCATAGCATTCCAGAGAAACACCCATGTTTACCCTTTTTATGCTCGCAAACGAGTTTTTTAGCGCCTGAGAAGCACATTTGTAACACGTCTCTATTCTTACAACCTTGACATTAACTGCACAGAAACACATTCCAGGGGCTAAATAGTTGAGAATTAGTAGTTACAAGCCTAAATCTCAATGATAACTCAAGTAGTGTTCCAGTGGTGCAGAGATGTGCTTTGACGCCCACACAGTGAGTTGGCCTTAGTGAAGCAAGAACGTGGAAACTCAATTTGTGAGAAAACCATAAGAGATATCTGAACCATTTTGCCTGACAAAGTAGAGGTTGGGAAGCTACACAACATACATTTGAAATCTCCTGTCTATCCCATAGCATTCCAGAGAAACACCCATGTTTACTCCTTTTTATGCTCGCAAACGAAGTTTTTAGCGCCTGAGAAGCACATTTGTAACACGTCTCTATTCTTACAACCTTGACATTAACTGCACAGAAACACATTCCAGGGGCTAAATAGTTGAGAATTAGTAGTTACAAGCCTAAATCTCAATGATAACTCAAGTAGTGTTCCAGTGGTGCAGAGATGTGCTTTGACGCTCACACAGTGAGTTGGCCTTAGTGAAGCAAGAACGTGGAAACTCAATTTGTGAGAAAACCATAAGAGATATCTGAACCATTTTGCCTGACAAAGTAGAGGTTGGGAAGCTACACAACATACATTTGAAATCTCCTGTCTATCCCATAGCATTCCAGAGAAACACCCATGTTTACTCCTTTTTATGCTCGCAAACGAAGTTTTTAGCGCCTGAGAAGCACATTTGTAACACGTCTCTATTCTTACAAACTAATGACATTAACTGCACAGAAACACATTCCAGGGGCTAAATAGTTGAGAATTAGTAGTTACAAGCCTAAATCTCAATGATAACTCAAGTAGTGTTCCAGTGGTGCAGAGATGTGCTTTGACGCTCACACAGTGAGTTGGCCTTAGTGAAGCAAGAACGTGGAAACTCAATTTGTGAGAAAACCATAAGAGATATCTGAACCATTTTGCCTGACAAAGTAGAGGTTGGGAAGCTACACAACATACATTTGAAATCTCCTGTCTATCCCATAGCATTCCAGAGAAACACCCATGTTTACTCCTTTTTATGCTCGCAAACGAAGTTTTTAGCGCCTGAGAAGCACATTTGTAACACGTCTCTATTTTACAACCTTTGACATTAACTGCACAGAAACACATTCCAGGGGCTAAATAGTTGAGAATTAGTAGTTACAAGCCTAAATCTCAATGATAACTCAAGTAGTGTTCCAGTGGTGCAGAGATGTGCTTTGACGCTCACACAGTGAGTTGGCCTTAGTGAAGCAAGAACGTGGAAACTCAATTTGTGAGAAAACCATAAGAGATATCTGAACCATTTTGCCTGACAAAGTAGAGGTTGGGAAGCTACACAACATACATTTGAAATCTCCTGTCTATCCCATAGCATTCCAGAGAAACACCCATGTTTACTCCTTTTTATGCTCGCAAACGAAGTTTTTTCAGCGCCTGAGAAGCACATTTGTAACACGTCTCTATTCTCTTTGACATTAACTGCACAGAAACACATTCCAGGGGCTAAATAGTTGAGAATTAGTAGTTACAAGCCTAAATCTCAATGATAACTCAAGTAGTGTTCCAGTGGTGCAGAGATGTGCTTTGACGCCCACACAGTGAGTTGGCCTTAGTGAAGCAAGAACGTGGAAACTCAATTTGTGAGAAAACCATAAGAGATATCTGAACCATTTTGCCTGACAAAGTAGAGGTTGGGAAGCTACACAACATACATTTGAAATCTCCTGTCTATCCCATAGCATTCCAGAGAAACACCCATGTTTACCCTTTTATGCTCGCAAACGAATTTTAAGCGCCTGAGAAGCACATTTGTAACACGTCTCTATTCTTACAACCTTTTGACATTAACTGCACAGAAACACATTCCAGGGGCTAAATAGTTGAGAATTAGTAGTTACAAGCCTAAATCTCAATGATAACTCAAGTAGTGTTCCAGTGGTGCAGAGATGTGCTTTGACGCCCACACAGTGAGTTGGCCTTAGTGAAGCAAGAACGTGGAAACTCAATTTGTGAGAAAACCATAAGAGATATCTGAACCATTTTGCCTGACAAAGTAGAGGTTGGGAAGCTACACAACATACATTTGAAATCTCCTGTCTATCCCATAGCATTCCAGAGAAACACCCATGTTTACCTTTTTATGCTCGCAAACGAGTTTTCAGCGCCTGAGAAGCACACTTGTAACACGTCTCAATTCTTTCAACCTTTTTACATTAACTGCACAGAAACACATTCCAGGGGCTAAATAGTTGAGAATTAGTAGTTACAAGCCTAAATCTCAATGATAACTCAAGTAGTGTTCCAGTGGTGCAGAGATGTGCTTTGACGCCCACACAGTGAGTTGGCCTTAGTGAAGCAAGAACGTGGAAACTCAATTTGTGAGAAAACCATAAGAGATATCTGAACCATTTTGCCTGACAAAGTAGAGGTTGGGAAGCTACACAACATACATTTGAAATCTCCTGTCTATCCCATAGCATTCCAGAGAAACACCCATGTTTACCCTTTTTATGCTCGCAAACGAAGTTTTTAGCGCCTGAGAAGCACATTTGTAACACGTCTCTATTCTTACAACCTTTGACATTAACTGCACAGAAACACATTCCAGGGGCTAAATAGTTGAGAATTAGTAGTTACAAGCCTAAATCTCAATGATAACTCAAGTAGTGTTCCAGTGGTGCAGAGATGTGCTTTGACGCTCACAGTGAGTTGGCCTTAGTGAAGCAAGAACGTGGAAACTCAATTTGTGAGAAAACCATAAGAGATATCTGAACCATTTTGCCTGACAAAGTAGAGGTTGGGAAGCTACACAACATACATTTGAAATCTCCTGTCTATCCCATAGCATTCCAGAGAAACACCCATGTTTACCCTTTTTATGCTCGCAAACGAAGTTTTTAGCGCCTGAGAAGCACATTTGTAACACGTCTCTATTCTTACAACCTTTGACATTAACTGCACAGAAACACATTCCAGGGGCTAAATAGTTGAGAATTAGTAGTTACAAGCCTAAATCTCAATGATAACTCAAGTAGTGTTCCAGTGGTGCAGAGATGTGCTTTGACGCCACACAGTGAGTTGGCCTTAGTGAAGCAAGAACGTGGAAACTCAATTTGTGAGAAAACCATAAGAGATATCTGAACCATTTTGCCTGACAAAGTAGAGGTTGGGAAGCTACACAACATACATTTGAAATCTCCTGTCTATCCCATAGCATTCCAGAGAAACACCCATGTTTACTCTTTTTATGCTCGCAAACGAGTTTTTAGCGCCTGAGAAGCACATTTGTAACACGTCTCTATTCTTACAACCCTTTGACATTAACTGCACAGAAACACATTCCAGGGGCTAAATAGTTGAGAATTAGTAGTTACAAGCCTAAATCTCAATGATAACTCAAGTAGTGTTCCAGTGGTGCAGAGATGTGCTTTGACGCCACACAGTGAGTTGGCCTTAGTGAAGCAAGAACGTGGAAACTCAATTTGTGAGAAAACCATAAGAGATATCTGAACCATTTTGCCTGACAAAGTAGAGGTTGGGAAGCTACACAACATACATTTGAAATCTCCTGTCTATCCCATAGCATTCCAGAGAAACACCCATGTTTACCCTTTTTATGCTCGCAAACAAGTTTTTAGCGCCTGAGAAGCACATTTGTAACACGTCTCTATTCTTACAACCTTTGACATTAACTGCACAGAAACACATTCCAGGGGCTAAATAGTTGAGAATTAGTAGTTACAAGCCTAAATCTCAATGATAACTCAAGTAGTGTTCCAGTGGTGCAGAGATGTGCTTTGACGCTCACACAGTGAGTTGGCCTTAGTGAAGCAAGAACGTGGAAACTCAATTTGTGAGAAAACCATAAGAGATATCTGAACCATTTTGCCTGACAAAGTAGAGCTTGGGAAGCTACACAACATACATTTGAAATCTCCTGTCTATCCCATAGCATTCCAGAGAAACACCCATGTTTACCCTTTTTATGCTCGCAAACGACGTTTTAGCGCCTGAGAAGCACATTTGTAACACGTCTCTATTCTTACAACCTTTGACATTAACTGCACAGAAACACATTCCAGGGGCTAAATAGTTGAGAATTAGTAGTTACAAGCCTAAATCTCAATGATAACTCAAGTAGTGTTCCAGTGGTGCAGAGATGTGCTTTGACGCTCACACAGTGAGTTGGCCTTAGTGAAGCAAGAACGTGGAAACTCAATTTGTGAGAAAACCATAAGAGATATCTGAACCATTTTGCCTGACAAAGTAGAGGTTGGGAAGCTACACAACATACATTTGAAATCTCCTGTCTATCCCATAGCATTCCAGAGAAACACCCATGTTTACTCCTTTTTATGCTCGCAAACGAGGTTTTAGCGCCTGAGAAGCACATTTGTAACACGTCTCTATTCTTACAACCTTTGACATTAACTGCACAGAAACACATTCCAGGGGCTAAATAGTTGAGAATTAGTAGTTACAAGCCTAAATCTCAATGATAACTCAAGTAGTGTTCCAGTGGTGCAGAGATGTGCTTTGACGCACAGTGAGTTGGCCTTAGTGAAGCAAGAACGTGGAAACTCAATTTGTGAGAAAACCATAAGAGATATCTGAACCATTTTGCCTGACAAAGTAGAGGTTGGGAAGCTACACAACATACATTTGAAATCTCCTGTCTATCCCATAGCATTCCAGAGAAACACCCATGTTTACCCTTTTTATGCTCGCAAACGATTTTTCAGCGCCTGAGAAGCACATTTGTAACACGTCTCTATTCTTACAACCATTTGACATTAACTGCACAGAAACACATTCCAGGGGCTAAATAGTTGAGAATTAGTAGTTACAAGCCTAAATCTCAATGATAACTCAAGTAGTGTTCCAGTGGTGCAGAGATGTGCTTTGACGCTCACACAGTGAGTTGGCCTTAGTGAAGCAAGAACGTGGAAACTCAATTTGTGAGAAAACCATAAGAGATATCTGAACCATTTTGCCTGACAAAGTAGAGGTTGGGAAGCTACACAACATACATTTGAAATCTCCTGTCTATCCCATAGCATTCCAGAGAAACACCCATGTTTACTCTTTTTATGCTCTCAAACGAGTTTTTAGCGCCTGAGAAGCACATTTGTAACACGTCTCTATTCTTACAACCTTTGACATTAACTGCACAGAAACACATTCCAGGGGCTAAATAGTTGAGAATTAGTAGTTACAAGCCTAAATCTCAATGATAACTCAAGTAGTGTTCCAGTGGTGCAGAGATGTGCTTTGACGCTCACACAGTGAGTTGGCCTTAGTGAAGCAAGAACGTGGAAACTCAATTTGTGAGAAAACCATAAGAGATATCTGAACCATTTTGCCTGACAAAGTAGAGGTTGGGAAGCTACACAACATACATTTGAAATCTCCTGTCTATCCCATAGCATTCCAGAGAAACACCCATGTTTATCCTTTTTATGCTCGCAAACGAATTTTTAGCGCCTGAGAAGCACATTTGTAACACGTCTCTATTCTTACAACATTTGACATTAACTGCACAGAAACACATTCCAGGGGCTAAATAGTTGAGAATTAGTAGTTACAAGCCTAAATCTCAATGATAACTCAAGTAGTGTTCCAGTGGTGCAGAGATGTGCTTTGACGCTCACACAGTGAGTTGGCCTTAGTGAAGCAAGAACGTGGAAACTCAATTTGTGAGAAAACCATAAGAGATATCTGAACCATTTTGCCTGACAAAGTAGAGCTTGGGAAGCTACACAACATACATTTGAAATCTCCTGTCTATCCCATAGCATTCCAGAGAAACACCCATGTTTACTCTTTTAAAGCTCGCAAACGAGATTTTAGCGCCTGAGAAGCACATTTGTAACACGTCTCTATTCTTTGACATTAACTGCACAGAAACACATTCCAGGGGCTAAATAGTTGAGAATTAGTAGTTACAAGCCTAAATCTCAATGATAACTCAAGTAGTGTTCCAGTGGTGCAGAGATGTGCTTTGACGCCACACAGTGAGTTGGCCTTAGTGAAGCAAGAACGTGGAAACTCAATTTGTGAGAAAACCATAAGAGATATCTGAACCATTTTGCCTGACAAAGTAGAGGTTGGGAAGCTACACAACATACATTTGAAATCTCCTGTCTATCCCATAGCATTCCAGAGAAACACCCATGTTTAATCTTTTTATGCTCGCAAACGAAGTTTTTAGCGCCTGAGAAGCACATTTGTAACACGTCTCTATTCTTACAATTTTTGACATTAACTGCACAGAAACACATTCCAGGGGCTAAATAGTTGAGAATTAGTAGTTACAAGCCTAAATCTCAATGATAACTCAAGTAGTGTTCCAGTGGTGCAGAGATGTGCTTTGACGCCACACAGTGAGTTGGCCTTAGTGAAGCAAGAACGTGGAAACTCAATTTGTGAGAAAACCATAAGAGATATCTGAACCATTTTGCCTGACAAAGTAGAGCTTGGGAAGCTACACAACATACATTTGAAATCTCCTGTCTATCCCATAGCATTCCAGAGAAACACCCATGTTTACCCTTTTTATGCTCGCAAACGAGTTTTCAGCGCCTGAGAAGCACATTTGTAACACGTCTCTATTCTTACAACCTTTGACATTAACTGCACAGAAACACATTCCAGGGGCTAAATAGTTGAGAATTAGTAGTTACAAGCCTAAATCTCAATGATAACTCAAGTAGTGTTCCAGTGGTGCAGAGATGTGCTTTGACGCTCACACAGTGAGTTGGCCTTAGTGAAGCAAGAACGTGGAAACTCAATTTGTGAGAAAACCATAAGAGATATCTGAACCATTTTGCCTGACAAAGTAGAGGTTGGGAAGCTACACAACATACATTTGAAATCTCCTGTCTATCCCATAGCATTCCAGAGAAACACCCATGTTTACCCTTTTTATGCTCGCAAACGTTTTTTATAGCGCCTGAGAAGCACATTTGTAACACGTCTCTATTCTTACAACCTTTTGACATTAACTGCACAGAAACACATTCCAGGGGCTAAATAGTTGAGAATTAGTAGTTACAAGCCTAAATCTCAATGATAACTCAAGTAGTGTTCCAGTGGTGCAGAGATGTGCTTTGACGCCCACACAGTGAGTTGGCCTTAGTGAAGCAAGAACGTGGAAACTCAATTTGTGAGAAAACCATAAGAGATATCTGAACCATTTTGCCTGACAAAGTAGAGGTTGGGAAGCTACACAACATACATTTGAAATCTCCTGTCTATCCCATAGCATTCCAGAGAAACACCCATGTTTACCCTTTTTATGCTCGCAAACGGTGTTTTTAGCGCCTGAGAAGCACATTTGTAACACGTCTCTATTCTTACAACCTTTTGACATTAACTGCACAGAAACACATTCCAGGGGCTAAATAGTTGAGAATTAGTAGTTACAAGCCTAAATCTCAATGATAACTCAAGTAGTGTTCCAGTGGTGCAGAGATGTGCTTTGACGCTCACACAGTGAGTTGGCCTTAGTGAAGCAAGAACGTGGAAACTCAATTTGTGAGAAAACCATAAGAGATATCTGAACCATTTTGCCTGACAAAGTAGAGGTTGGGAAGCTACACAACATACATTTGAAATCTCCTGTCTATCCCATAGCATTCCAGAGAAACACCCATGTTTACCCTTTTTATGCTCGCAAACGAGTTTTTAGCGCCTGAGAAGCACATTTGTAACACGTCTCTATTCTTACAACCAATTGACATTAACTGCACAGAAACACATTCCAGGGGCTAAATAGTTGAGAATTAGTAGTTACAAGCCTAAATCTCAATGATAACTCAAGTAGTGTTCCAGTGGTGCAGAGATGTGCTTTGACGCCCACACAGTGAGTTGGCCTTAGTGAAGCAAGAACGTGGAAACTCAATTTGTGAGAAAACCATAAGAGATATCTGAACCATTTTGCCTGACAAAGTAGAGGTTGGGAAGCTACACAACATACATTTGAAATCTCCTGTCTATCCCATAGCATTCCAGAGAAACACCCATGTTTACCCTTTTTATGCTCGCAAACGAGTTTTTAGCGCCTGAGAAGCACATTTGTAACACGTCTCTATTCTTACAACCTTTTGACATTAACTGCACAGAAACACATTCCAGGGGCTAAATAGTTGAGAATTAGTAGTTACAAGCCTAAATCTCAATGATAACTCAAGTAGTGTTCCAGTGGTGCAGAGATGTGCTTTGACGCTCACACAGTGAGTTGGCCTTAGTGAAGCAAGAACGTGGAAACTCAATTTGTGAGAAAACCATAAGAGATATCTGAACCATTTTGCCTGACAAAGTAGAGGTTGGGAAGCTACACAACATACATTTGAAATCTCCTGTCTATCCCATAGCATTCCAGAGAAACACCCATGTTTACCCTTTTATGCTCGCAAACGATTTTTCTAGCGCCTGAGAAGCACATTTGTAACACGTCTCTATTCTTACAACCTTTGACATTAACTGCACAGAAACACATTCCAGGGGCTAAATAGTTGAGAATTAGTAGTTACAAGCCTAAATCTCAATGATAACTCAAGTAGTGTTCCAGTGGTGCAGAGATGTGCTTTGACGCCCACACAGTGAGTTGGCCTTAGTGAAGCAAGAACGTGGAAACTCAATTTGTGAGAAAACCATAAGAGATATCTGAACCATTTTGCCTGACAAAGTAGAGGTTGGGAAGCTACACAACATACATTTGAAATCTCCTGTCTATCCCATAGCATTCCAGAGAAACACCCATGTTTACTCTTTTTATGCTCGCAAACGAGTTTTTAGCGCCTGAGAAGCACATTTGTAACACGTCTCTATTCTTACAACCTTGACATTAACTGCACAGAAACACATTCCAGGGGCTAAATAGTTGAGAATTAGTAGTTACAAGCCTAAATCTCAATGATAACTCAAGTAGTGTTCCAGTGGTGCAGAGATGTGCTTTGACGCCCACACAGTGAGTTGGCCTTAGTGAAGCAAGAACGTGGAAACTCAATTTGTGAGAAAACCATAAGAGATATCTGAACCATTTTGCCTGACAAAGTAGAGGTTGGGAAGCTACACAACATACATTTGAAATCTCCTGTCTATCCCATAGCATTCCAGAGAAACACCCATGTTTACTCTTTTTATGCTCGCAAACAAGTTTTTAGCGCCTGAGAAGCACATTTGTAACACGTCTCTATTCTTACAACCTTTGGCATTAACTGCACAGAAACACATTCCAGGGGCTAAATAGTTGAGAATTAGTAGTTACAAGCCTAAATCTCAATGATAACTCAAGTAGTGTTCCAGTGGTGCAGAGATGTGCTTTGACGCTCACAGTGAGTTGGCCTTAGTGAAGCAAGAACGTGGAAACTCAATTTGTGAGAAAACCATAAGAGATATCTGAACCATTTTGCCTGACAAAGTAGAGGTTGGGAAGCTACACAACATACATTTGAAATCTCCTGTCTATCCCATAGCATTCCAGAGAAACACCCATGTTTACCCTTTTTATGCTCGCAAACGAAGTTTTTAGCGCCTGAGAAGCACATTTGTAACACGTCTCTATTCTTACAACCTTTTGACATTAACTGCACAGAAACACATTCCAGGGGCTAAATAGTTGAGAATTAGTAGTTACAAGCCTAAATCTCAATGATAACTCAAGTAGTGTTCCAGTGGTGCAGAGATGTGCTTTGACGCTCACACAGTGAGTTGGCCTTAGTGAAGCAAGAACGTGGAAACTCAATTTGTGAGAAAACCATAAGAGATATCTGAACCATTTTGCCTGACAAAGTAGAGGTTGGGAAGCTACACAACATACATTTGAAATCTCCTGTCTATCCCATAGCATTCCAGAGAAACACCCATGTTTACCCTTTTTATGCTCGCAAACGAAGTTTTTAGCACCTGAGAAGCACATTTGTAACACGTCTCTATTCTTACAACCTTTTGACATTAACTGCACAGAAACACATTCCAGGGGCTAAATAGTTGAGAATTAGTAGTTACAAGCCTAAATCTCAATGATAACTCAAGTAGTGTTCCAGTGGTGCAGAGATGTGCTTTGACGCTCACACAGTGAGTTGGCCTTAGTGAAGCAAGAACGTGGAAACTCAATTTGTGAGAAAACCATAAGAGATATCTGAACCATTTTGCCTGACAAAGTAGAGCTTGGGAAGCTACACAACATACATTTGAAATCTCCTGTCTATCCCATAGCATTCCAGAGAAACACCTATGTTTGCACTACTCATTTGCACATTGCACTATCTGCCAACTGTACATTCTGTATATAGTCTATCTTAGTCTATTTTATTCTTAATTTTATGCATGCCATATACACATTTTATCCTTTGCTTTATGTTGCACCTAGAGGCAAGTTCCTAAGCTGAGAATTTCACTGACAATGGCAATAAACAATTTCTGTTCCAGTGGTGCAGATATTTTCTTTGACGCTCACACAGTGAGTTGGCCTTAGTGAAGCAAGAACGTGGAAACTCAATTTGTGAGAAAACCATAAGAGATATCTGAACCATTTTGCCTGACAAAGTAGAGGTTGGGAAGCTACACAACATACATTTGAAATATCCTGACATCATGGGTGTTTCTCTGGAATGCTATGGGATAGACAGGAGATTTCAAATGTATGTTGTGTAGCTTCCCAAGCTCTACTTTGTCAGGCAAAATGGTTCAGATATCTCTTATGGTTTTCTCACAAATTGAGTTTCCACGCTCTTGCTTCACTAAGGCCAACTCACTGTGTGAGCGTCAAAGCACATCTCTGCACCACTGGAACACTACTTGAGTTATCATTGAGATTTAGGCTTGTAACTACTAATTCTCAACAATTTAGCTCCTGGAATGTGTTTCTGTGCAGTTAATGTCAAAAGGTTGTAAGAATAGAGACGTGTTACAAATGTGCTTCTCAGGCGCTAAAAACTCGTTTGCGAGCATAAAAAGGGTAAACATGGGTGTTTCTTTGGAATGCTATGGGATAGACAGGAGATTTCAAATGTATGTTGTGTAGCTTCCCAAGCTCTACTTTGTCAGACAAAATGGTTCAGATATCACTTATGGTTTTCTCACAAATTGAGTTTCCACGTTCTTGCTTCACTAAGGCCAACTCTCTGTGTGAGCGACAAAGCACATCTCTGCACCACTGGAACACTACTTGAGTTATCATTGAGATTTAGGCTTGTAACTACTAATTCTCAACTATTTAGCCCCTGGAATGTGTTTCTGTGCAGTTAATGTCAAAAGGTTGTAAGAATAGAGACGTGTTACAAATGTGCTTCTCAGGCGCTAGAAAATTGCTTATGAGCATAAAAAGGGTAAACATGGGTGTTTCTCTGGAATGCTATGGGATAGAGAGGAGATTTCAAATGTATGTTGTGTAGCTTCCCAAGCTCTACTTTATCGGACAAAAAGGTTCAGATATCTCTTATGGTTTTCTCACAAATTGAGTTTCCACGTTCTTGCTTCACTAAGGCCAACTCACTGTGTGAGCGTCAAAGCATATCTCTGCACCACTGGAACACTACTTGAGATATAATTGAGATTTAGGCTTGTAACTACTAATTCTCAACTATTTAGCCCCTGGAATGTGTTTCTGTGCAGTTAATGTCAAAAGGTTGTAAGAATAGAGACGTGTTACAAATGTGCTTCTCGGGCTAAAAAGTCGTTTGCGAGCATAAAAAGGGTAAACATGGGTGTTTCTCTAGAATGCTATGGGATAGACAGAAAATTTCAAATGTATGTTGTGTAGCTTCCCAAGCTCTACTTTGTCGGACAAAATGGTTCAGATATCTCTTATGGTTTTCTCACAAATTGAGTTTCCACGTTCTTGCTTCACTAAGGCCAACTCACTGTGTGAGCGTCAAAGCACATCTCTGCACCACTGGAACACTACTTGAGTTATCATTGAGATTTAGGCTTGTAACTACTAATTCTCAACTATTTAGCCCCTGGAATGTGTTTCTGTGCAGTTAATGTCAAAAGGTTGTAAGAATAGAAAAACAGGAAACGAAGGCGTTTGTCGATGGCGAGCCACGGCAAGACCATTCGAGATATCCCAAAAAAAAGTGGCCGATTATTAAATTTCAATGTGTCCCGATCGCGTAAATGTGTGCCAGACCCACGTCAGTCAAAAGCCCTAGGACAAGTTCTCTGAGGAAAAAAAAAAAAGTCAAACTGGCGTGGCGACTTTGATCCAATATGGCCGCCGTGCACTTGGTCCGAGGGCCGCGCTCCAATGTCATGTTTTGCTCGGTTCACTGTTCTCTATCACTGCTACGAGTTTCGTGCACGTCGGGCAAAATTTGCTCGTCCCATTTCCCATAGGGGTCCGATTCGGGCCGGTGCTGTTCGTTCGGGCCGGGTCGGACGCTCTCGAGACGCACGAAATACGAATTTTTTTTCCGGGCCGATCGCGACTATACCCCCATTGAAGACTTTTCGTGCATGTTTACTGGGTCAAAAAGGTCCGCGAAAAGTAAGAAAACATGGCGTAATAATAAGCAAGAAATCAGCGAAACACAATGTCCCTCGTCAGTTTATTGGCTCGGGCCAATAAGTTATATTTATACTCAAATAAAGAGTACTTTTTTATAGATATAAAATATATTTTATTAGAATGATGACGTCCTGTTGTGGACTGTATTTTGAGTACTTGATGATTGAGGATGTAACAAATTTTTTGCTACCTGTTTGTAACAAACAGTATATTTTAGAGAAAACAGTATATTTTAGAGAAAACACTTTTCTACAATAATTACATTGCAACATTAACTTCAAAAGTGCTATTTAAATCTGTTATTATCTTAAAGATATTTTTAATGTGCAGAATGTTATAGTCCTGACTTATTAGTTTAGTGATGGGCGGTACTAAGTTTGGTACCGGTACTAGCC
Organism: Rhinogobius similis; assembly: GCA_019453435.1. Classification (NCBI taxonomy): domain Eukaryota; kingdom Metazoa; phylum Chordata; class Actinopteri; order Gobiiformes; family Gobiidae; genus Rhinogobius; species Rhinogobius similis. The sequence continues at coordinate 38,230,635 of CM033628.1, forward strand.
CTGCGAGGTGACTGCTGCGGTGATTTTGGGCTCCACAAAAATGAATTGAAATGAAATGACAATACATCAATATCGATACTTATTTATTTATTTAATCATGTACCTGTGTTGCTGAGGGTGTGTTGTGGTGTCGCCTAGCGACCTGACAAAAATTGCTAATCAGTGCTTATTATATTGTCTGTTTCTTTCGTAAATCATTTACTAATTTATTTTCACTGTCTGTTCATATTTAAATTGTTGTTAATCTAAGTTTATTCAATCATTTTGTAATCAAAGCCTTGATAACTGTTGATTTATTTTTTGTTTTGGGCTGTTTTTACTCATTTATATTTATTATGTATCATTCTCTTGTCAATGAATTTGTTGTTGGACTCCTCGCAGTCACAGCAATTTGTGTTTTGTTTATCTGTGAAACAGGTATGCTAATTTATGTAGTTTCTGACTATTTGTAGAAATGTAATGTGGTTTCTGAAGATGTTGGTCGGTGTGTCAATCAGCAGAAGAAGACTCGTTGACGCTAGCTTCTGTATACTAAATGAAGTTTATTACAGAGAGCAGCATCACATACAGACAGCCGGCGTTGCCTGGGAGTCCCACTGTGGCCAAATACAGGATCTCCCAGACTCTAGTGTTACATAGCTTTATATATGGTAAGATGAATGCTTCTTCAAAAGAGACAAACCCCCTTTTCAGATAAGGAAAAACCACTCCCAATTGTTTCTTGATTAACCCTTTCTTTGTTTATGGTCACACGACCTAATCACTGTGATTAGGATTACCCCTTCTTCCTTTTTTGCCCCCCAGTCTAGAGGTGATTGAATCAACACTTATCACTGCCATTGTCACTCACAGTAGATACTTCAGATATTCCCCCCTTTTCGAGTCTTTAAACTCGAACAAATAATGACCAGCGAGTGCGAGAGCGAAAACCTACCAACCTTAAACTTCTTTCTGTTTTTACTTTGTTGAATAGGAAAAATTCTCTCGCGACCCCAATCGATTATTATCTGAATCGGTTAGGCGACCACCCTTTGGCTCTCCTTGGTCACACAAGCCTGATAACCTAGATAGCCTCCACTTTCCTTTATCAATAATGGCCTTAAATTTATACCCCAATTCATTTCCCAATTTAAGGTTGTTATCCAATTGAATCAATCTCCAATAGTTAATGTGTGGAGGTATCCATGTTACCGCACATCCTAAGAAGTACATCAAAACATGAATATCAAATCATCTTAATACAACTTTGTAAACCTCAAAATCACATCTTGTAAGTCCTTCCAACCCCCAACATTTATCTCAGAGCCTCCTGTTGGCGATGATTCTCGATCTTCAAAGATTCTGAGATGTTGTAAAGTTGTCCTCCATTGATATTGTTCATGTCCATTTGAGTTATTGTCCCTGTTCATTGTCCCTTTTACAGTACTCCAGCAGCGTCCTGGGAACAAAAACACTGACCAGTATCTTGCAGACTTCAATGTAACAAACATCATCTAACATAATTTTATATACATTAACAGAAAAAAACAAATGAATAAAAAATGTATAAACCATAACTACTCCCCCCTTATATGAAGAAATTATCTAAACAGAATACATACATGTGAACATCACTCTAAGAGTAGCCACAAAATAAATGAGACACATCCACAGGTCAGGGTAAATAACTATCAACTAGTTCTAAACTCATCCCTATAGTCTCTCTGTCCTCGTGCAAGTCATCCCTATGTAATAAAGGAACCTGTGTTCTATCCCCCGGCATCACAAATCCTACCCAGCGGAGTATTAATGCTTTAGCAAAAGTCAACACCAGTGTACAAAAACAGAACATCACACACAGTGATAGCACTGCAGCTGCCACAATTTGCACCACTATCGCTCCTATAGGTCCAAGTCTATCTTGTAACCAAGCATTAGCAGACCATCCTGCATGTTCTGAAGCTCCAAAAGCATCTCTTATAATCTCCAACGCCTCTATTACACTCGTCATATTATCCGAGCTATCAGGAATCAAAGTATAACAGGTTTCTCCGGTTAGATTTAAAGCAATACAGAGTCCTCCTTGCTTTGCCAAAATATAATCAAGCGCCATGTCATGCGTCAATAGAGTCAACCGATGACTCCTCTGAGTATTAGACAAAACATTAAATCCTCTTATAGTTTCATTCGCAAACCCTTGAAGCGTATATGTAATATTATCTATATGATCAGCCAAAAATGTCACTCCATACCATGGAAACAACCCTATTCCCCATTTTTCACCCAAACTTATTCTCCAGTGATAAGACTCCAAGTTATGAAACTGAGCTAATTCCCTCTTCACTCTATCTTGCGGAACAATAGCTTTTTGCAACTCCTTAGTAGCTTCACTTTTCTGAATAACCAAGACTTCATATGGAAGTTTCAAAGTTGCCAAATAACAACATCCTGTCCGTGACGCCAATCTGTGGTTTCTGAAGATGTTGGTCGGTGTGTCAATCAGCAGAAGAAGACTCGTTGACGCTAGCTTCTGTATACTAAATGAAGTTTATTACAGAGAGCAGCATCACATACAGACAGCCGGCGTTGCCTGGGAGTCCCACTGTGGCCAAATACAGGATCTCCCAGACTCTAGTATTATATAGCTTTATATATGGTAAGATGAATGCTTCTTCAAAAGAGACAAACCCCCTTTTCAGATAAGGAAAAACCACTCCCGATTGTTTCTTGATTAACCCTTTCTTTGTTTATGGTCACACGACCTAATCACTGTGATTAGGATTACCCCTTCTTCCTTTTTTGCCCCCCAGTCTAGAGGTGATTGAATCAACACTTATCACTGCCATTGTCACTCACAGTAGATACTTCAGTAATGTGAAAGTTATTACAGTGAAAATGTCTTTCCTTATATTTGAATTAACTATGTGTATCAATATGTATTGTTCTTATTTAAAACAGAGCTGTGCTCTTTAAGTGGATGAATTTGTTGTTGCACCCCTCATACTCCCAGCAGTTTTTCTTTTGTTGATCTGTGAAACAGACTAAATCGCTTGAACCTGGACTGAGCCTATGTCATTTATACTGCAGTCACACCCAGAACACAACATCTAAGGGGTGGACTGATTACACAAGGTAGACTTTAGACATTTTCCCCAGAGGAAATTATTTTTTGACAAATGCATAAACCGACTAAACAGCATATTACAATTCATTGGTGTATACCTTGGGCCATTACGAGCTCAAGTCTTTTGTTTCAACTTGGTCCCATTCAGTTGCAAGACCCCCAAAACCTTTCTTATGAACCAAACCTCAAAGTGAGTAAAAAGAGGTGCTAAAGTCTCATACATTGTCAAATTTGGAACAAAGAATACCAACATGATGAGGAATATGCCAATATAACATTTATGCATTTTGGTTTCTATTAGACAATTTATTGAAGACAATATCAAAAACTGCATTCTCATGTACAATATTTATATATATATATAACAGTTGCACTGTAACACCACTGCATGGTATTGCTGTTTCATATGTAAATAGAAAACTTCTATTTATTAGCTTCAGATAAAGCCCAAGATGAACTCAAGTGGTTCACCTGCTGTAGCAGAATTAATATTATATGCCTCCTAACACACACGTAGAATTCTTAATTAATTGTCCATAGAATGCCTATGGGAACATTTTATGCAAAAGTTGAAGATTTCAAGAAAATAATTCAACTTTACCTTCATGTACTTTCTTCAAACTTGGCACAGTTGATGTTGATATACTAAATTATTTGAGTGAAATTTGTGTTGTGTAAATGTTTGAGATTTGGGGTTTTTAAAATGGGGGTGTAGTCAAAATCAGGTCTGGCAAAAAATTAAGAGTTCATTTAGCCACAGACTTTGACCTGTTTTTGAGGGGTACAAGGGGTACAATGAATTTGAACAAAACCAGATGAACTCGTCCATGTAACATGCAAGAGACGAAGGCACAGTTGACACAGTTAACACACACAGATACCAGTTGTTATTTATTTAGCTTAAATTAGTGGTGAGAGAGATGAACTTGTGTGGATCCAACACAGGGCTAATACTACAACAGTAATGTAGTGTACACATAACACATGATCCTGGAGCAAACCATTCAATGTAAACAATGTCAAGTCATTCATGTACAGGGCATAAAGCAAATCTTCTTCATAACTGATTTAGATTTTCCAATGACAAGCCAAAACCCAAGAGACTTATTTTGTGCAAAGCAACACATTACACAGTAAATGTTTAATAACGCCTTCTAGTGAACTGAAATAGATAAAATAAACTAAAACTAAAAACTTACAAACTGAATGATAAATGAATAATCAGAGAACCCTATTGGCTCCAGCAGCATTATACATCCTTTCAGAGCAGGTTGTTTGAACAGAAACCCAGCTTCATCCCTGAGTGTTGTCTTCAGGCTCAGTGCAGTTCAAGGCAGCACATCTCAGGCGAGTCTGTTGCTCCTAGGAGGATGCTCCAAAAACATTATAATAAGACAGAAAAAACAGAATGCAATTAGATGCTGTAGTTCTGAAATGTTGCGGCAAAGAAAAATGCACCACAGCAACATATAGTTCCTTAACCGGAGATAGACTAGGTCACGGAGACAGGGAGAACTTATAACTGAATTGAAATGCCTGAACTCGAGCCACTGCTGTATTGTGGCATTTGCACAATGAGCCAAGACATCCAGTTAGTGAAGAAGCGGACAGCCTCTGTATCTTTTTTTTCAAAAGACTTTAAATGAGGTGTCTGGCGGTGAGTCAGCCCTCCATGCCAAAGTCTTCAGTGAACTTCTTGACTTTGAGTAAGTCTTCAGTGTTGACCGTGGGCCGAGTGGTGGATAGAGAGCGAAGCATGTCCGACTGAATGCACAAGACAAAACATGTCAATATTCTGTCTCTCTACAAGCATATTTCAGCCTTTTCTAAATTTTTTCTCAAAAATGTATTTGTCACAAATCTTCATGAATTCTTTGAAGAAGTCTAGAATTCTATAAATAACCATGTCTAAACCTTGTTCAGTGTTTTAAGAGTTGAACAAGTCAATCTGTCTTCTGTACAGCATTGTTGGCATTGCAGTGTTGAATTTAAGAGTTAAAATGTGCATTTATCCAGCAGCACATCTTTCAAAATGTCTCATGGCTGTAAAAGCATGCGGTTTGGAGGAATAAATTGGATTTTTTTTTAAATGGCACAAGAATGGATTTCATGAGTCAGGAGGAGGTCTGTCTTGTCCATAGTCTCGTCCACATAACTAAATATGCCTTTTGAACAAAAGGCATATTTAGTTATGTTTTTAATAGCAAAAAACATACTGAAAATTTATTTCAATTTCTACATGGAATTTTGTGCTGCTCTGACATCCGATTTTTCATTCATTTTCTACCGCCTGTTCCCGTTAGGGGTCGTGGGTGACTGGAGCCTGTCAAAGTGACTTTGGGCCTTAGTTACACCCTGGACAGTGGCCAACTTGCCACAAGGCTAACACAGAGACATGGACAGATAACCATTCACTCTCACATTCATTCATTACAGGCAATTTAGAGTTACCAATTAACCTACACAGTCATGTCTTTGGACGGGGGGAGGAAGCCGGAGAACCCGGAGATAACCCACAGTAACACGGGGAAGACATGCAGACTACACCCAGAGAGATCGCGTGATGTTGGTCTGGTCCGGGATTCGAAACCACAATCCCCTTATTGAGAGGGGTCGCTCTGCCACCGTGCACCCCCATATACATACTATAATAATATAATTTGAAGTGAATATAGAATCAGATTATTAGATCACATTTTTCTTGTCCAAAACGTCTCATGTGTGTGCTGTCTGTTGCTCCTTGGTCACTACAGAGATAGAATCCTGGCACCAATACTAGAAAGAAAGTTAAGTTCATTTCACTTTATAGACGGTACTTTTGGTCTAGCCCATTATCACAAAATATTTGCTCTGTTGAATCTTTGCGTGGAGGTGGGCAATGTTTCCTGTTTGTGTTTCCTGTTTTTGTGCATATGGAGGCTTCAGAAATCAAGCACCTGAGCTGTACCATCTCACTCAACTCTGACCACTTAGAACAATTACAGAAAGTGATGAGAAGTAAAGACTTCAGCTTTTGTCACACTTCAGCAAAACATCTTTTATATGATAGAGAAAAAAAGTTTACAAAACATTTCATCAAGTAAGCCTACCATGCACACTATAGGCTCCAGCAGCTTATCACTTGGCACCTCCATCCAGGTCATCTCTATGGCAGCAGGGTCACCAGGAGAACAAGGGGTCAGGAGGTCATCTACCATTATCTGGCTGTTGCATCGGGAGGGTCCATGCACCTAGAACATAACAATGGCCTGTAAGCCTTTTGCTTTGACTTCAGAGGCAGTGCAGTGACATAGCCCACCTTCTTGAAGTGCGTGGCTGACTGCACTTTGCGTACGGGCTGCATGAGGGCATCCCGTACGATGATGCTGATATCTGCGCCCGAGTAGCCGTCAGTTTTGTGGGCGAGCTGCCGCAGGTCTGCTTCGCTCAGGCTGTGTGGTGTATTCCCCAGGTGAAGACGGAACATGTGTGCACGAGCTGGCTCCTCTGGCAGCGGGATGTAGATCCTCTTCTCGAACCTACACATTAAAATGGTAAATGGTAAAAAGGTACAACACACATGAAACTTGTCTAATGGTCTTTGCCTTAAAACAAACGACTGATGAACCAGTAATTTTTACAGTTCCATGTGAGGCACTTTACTCTTAGAACTGCAATAAAGTCTGTCCAGAAGATGGCAACACAAAAGTTAAATTTAAGAAAAACTTCTTGGTAGACCAAGGAGTTTTTCTTAAAGGATGCTCTACATCCTCTATAAAACCCAGACCTTAACAATGGGGTTCTCTCAATCAGAGCTTTCTTTTATGGTTATCAGAGTGATGAAAAATCTGGAATGTTGCCATAGCAATTAACAATCAAAATTGTATATTTTCAGTGGTCAAAAAACAAATGTCCCCTAGAAACAGGAGGTAATGAAAAGAGCGTGACCTTCTGCGTATGGCGGCGTCCAGAACCCAGGGGATGTTAGTGGCTCCCAGCACCAGGATGCCATCATTGTTGTTGCCTACACCTGCAAGAGCTTAGTTTAGTATCTGCAGCACTTTGACTTTTTTAGAGTATAATTACTGGACTGTTATTAGGATTTCAAAATGATGCTTATTTACTTATATACACATACAATATGTTTTATATATAGAGAAATGGGTGCACAAAGTTTAGTAGACTGGAATACCTGTTTGTAGTACATGTTTGAGTTAATCCAAATTCAGTATTATGGTTGTCAATTAGTTTATGGAAACATGCATGCATCTGCTTGGTCAGCTATTATTTTGAACTACATTGCACATCTTCTGTAGTGAAGTTGAAGTTGATGAAGTTGAGACGATGCAGTCAAAATATCAAAATGCTTCTATATGATATAAAGACAGGTTCTAATTTTTTTTCTGATTCTGACTTAGTTTGGTGGGAGGGCACCTGTGGTAAGTATTTATCATAGTTTTAGAAAAGAAAATTGAAAAATAAAAGTTTAAATTTACAGGAAGTAGTGCTGAGGTTTAAAATGGAATCTTTTCACCTATATCATCAAAAAGTGGCGTACAGTTGAAAATAAAGAGACAGCTAACACTCAACTGAAACTTCTTTCTGACATTTTAAACAGTCATTCAACAAAATTAATTATTAAGTATTATTTGTCAAATCATGACTACTGAGCTCGAGATCGTGACATCACACGTAACAGAATTTTCAGTTAGCTCAATGTTAAATCAATGGAGATTTTAAGATGCTAAATACTAAACTTAGTGTTAATTCTAACACTATATATTGATAAATGTATTTACCAGAAGTGACCCAGAAATTTATCAGGATTTTTTGTTCTTTTTTTACATTTTTTTGCCAATGTCTATGTAAGTTTAGCAGACCAACAACAAACATGGCGGATTTCCATGGAAATGACTATTTTCTAACGTTCTATCCCGAGCTTTATGGGATTTTAAAGTGTGTCTTGTTTTTGACACTATACCACAGTCTGGCTTCAGTTTTGCTCAAATATATCAGCAATCAATACAAACAGGACAGAGACGTGCTCCCTTCATTGATTTCCGTGGGATAAGAATAAAAAAAAGGTGGCTTGACTTGATAAGGTGAGTTTATATTTGGCTCACAGCTATTTAGTTAGTTTTTGGTAATGTTAAAAACTCTTAAGCCCCTTGGAACAAAGGCCTGGATAGGTGTGGTAGATATGGTATTGTTAAGTTAAATAAAAGAAAGAAATTAGGCGCACGACAGTTCGCCTTAGTGAAATGTGACGTCTAACCAGTCATTTTAACTGTGCAGCCTTTTCACTCAAGGTGCACAGTGCTCACCTTGCATTTGGACCAGAAACTCAGTCTTGATGCGGCGTGCAGCTTCACTCTCATTCTCATTCCTGGAGCCGCATAGAGAGTCCACTTCGTCAATGAAGATGATGGAAGGCTTGTGTTGGCGTGCCAAGTCAAACAGGTTTTTCACCAACCTAAAACACAAAAAGGCAGGGGTGACAGGTGACAGATGCAGAAAGTGGGGTAGTGTACAGGACCTACTTTTCACTCTCTCCCAGCCACTTGGACATGAGGTCTGAGGAGGATACGGAGAAGAAGGTGGAGTTATTTGCTTCTGTGGCTACTGCCTTGGCAAGGTAAGACTTTCCTGTTCCTGGGGGTCCAAAGAGCAGAATGCCCCTCCATGGTGTCCGCTTCCCTAAAACCACATTACCAAACTAAACTTAAGACAGGAGTGCACAAGTTTGACAATGTAACCAGAGGTAGGAACAGCACCTGTAAACAGGTGTGGAAATTTGATTGGCAGGATGACAGCCTCCTTTAGAGCTTCTTTAGCTCCCTCCAGTCCGGCTACATCACTCCACCGCACATTAGGTTTCTCCATGACAATGGCACCTAATCATATGGACTCATTAAGAAACCCAATAAAGCACAACAGAATCAATGGAGACCAAATTTCAAATTTTCCAAATAATTGCATTCTTTGAAAATGGCTAGCTACTGCATTAAAAGGGCATTTTTTATTAAATGATTAGCCCAAAAAACAGCATAAATGGAAAACTTAACTTTACATAAACAGTAAAATAAAATAAAGGCACCAGTGCTGCACTGCGCTCACTCTAATCTGTGGAGCAAAAGAGCTGAAGAATCCTAACAGGACAGGAGAACATTGTCTTATCTCCAAGCACTAAAAACAACAATATTTCCAAGTAATAATAAATATTAAACTGACTAATGTTTAAATTAACATAAAACGTTACAATAATTATTCATAATAATCAATAATAGTAGCAAATGGAAAATATGTATATAATATATCATATTAGGGGTGAGCAATGTGACAATTTAAAATCTATTCTGAATCTGAGCCTATGATATCTGCTGATATGGAGAGATCATTGGCATTAATACTGGCTCTCCTGCCCTTCCTGTCCTTTGTAACTCACCCATGAGCTGCTCCTGGAGCTTCTTCTTCTCCGGGTTTTCACCTTCACTGTCACTGTCGCTCCTGGCACACAGGAATGTTTGCATAGTTCATCAGTGCAGAAACAATCGAGAGTCATAAACACCACTTACTTGTCATTACTCTGCGCTTCCTTGACTGGCTTCTTGCCTTGTTTATCTTTGTTCTTCAGATAATCTTTGAGTTTTTCAGCTCGGTCCAGGTACTGCATGCACTTGGCCCGTATGCTTTCCTTTGCCTTGTCACTGTGGGCTTCATCTAAAAAGGACATCATTTTAGGCATTTAGTTTATTTGCAGATTTACTGCAGACAAAAAAATGCAAAATGTATGATAAATATTAGGGCTGCAACTGGCAATAATTTTGGTAATTGATTAATCAATCATAATCACAATAATAATGATTAATTTTGGACCACTGGATCTCATCTCTGCTGTTTGCAGATGACATTGTCCTGATTACTTGTGTGCTGGGAGTAAAATCAGCACCTGCCATGGTTCTCCACCGGAAAAAGGTGTCCTGTCCTCTTCAGGTGAAAGAGGTGTCTTGCCCTCTCCTGGTGGGTGAAGAGTCCTTGCCCCAAGTGGAGGAATTAAAGTATCTTGAGGTCTTGTTCATGAGAGTGTGCAGGATGGAGGATGAGATTGACAGATCGGTGCAGTATCTGCAGTGATGTGGTCACTGAATTGGACTGTTGTCGTGATGGAGCTGAGTCGAAAGGCAAAGCTTTCTAGTTACAGCTCAACACTCACCTGGTCATGAGCTTTGGGTAATGACCGAAAGGATAGGATCACAAATACAAAGTGGATATTCGCTCTCCGCAGGGTGGCTGGGCGCTCCCTTAGAGATGAAAAGGTGAAAATATAAGTAACATGGGAGGAGCTCGGAGTAGAGCCGCTACTCCTCCACTTGGAGAGTGGAAAGGCTTGCGAATATGAGACTTTTGCTAAATGGGACCAGATGAACCTGAAGTGAAGCAGCTTGAGGATATCCTGACGGAGAATATTTATGTATTTATGAAAGAGTGTCCATAAAAAACACAAAATTTACAGATTTACTGTGTAATTTTTTATGAAATTCCAGCTCTGTCTGATTCATAAAATCTTTTTACAGCTGATGGAATGTTTTGAAGCCTATGTGTTGACATTATTCTGTCCTGCCCACTTTTGCCTCTTTTTGTCACAGTTTCGCACTCCCGTAGTAAACACGTTTCCGATTTGACAAAAACCCCATTCATGCAAATGTCGAACGAGGGAAAAGTTAAAACATTATATTAAGTAGATTGATTTGTGTAAAATGTTTAATGTACTTGTGCAACAAGTCAGCAATGCACCAATTTCCTGAGCAGCATGAAAACGGCTTTTTAGTCCGTTCTTAGTTCTTATTTTCCATTGAGCTCGTCTGACACATAAACTAATACAACGGGAAAAAGATGGCGGCACCCAATGAAACTTCTGGAATTAGGTGACTAGACCTATATACAATATGTCAACTACTAAAATTGTTGACATGTGCTTCAATAATTGATTAGTTGAAATTGACTTTTTGCAGCCCTAATAAATATTTATGATTAAAAATGGCAAAGACTATGTTGAGATAAAACCAGATTCACATTTGATGGCATGTAGGAAATACTCCACCGAGTGCTGATACAAGCGCAGGGCTTCCTCATAGTTCTTTGCTTTGTCCTCCTCAGTCGCTTTGGTCACAAGATCAATTGCTTTCTGTGGCGAATGAAGGCACAACACAACACCTACTCACATTACTCTCATTATCATTAGTATATAATGTTATATTATATTGAGCTCGGGATCAGGACATCAAACATAACAGAATTTTCAGTTAACCTAGCCCAAAGGAGATTTTAAGACACTAAACACTAATCTTAGCATTAACTCAAAAGTATTCTAACATTATGTATTGATAAATGTATTTACCATTAGTGTCCGAGCAGTTTATCAGGTTATTCCATGGATTTTTTATTCACAATTTATTTATTTTTTTACCCTTCTTTAGCAAATGTTCCTCTATGTAAATTTAAACACACCAGCTGCAAACATGGCGGATTTCCATGGTAACGGCTGTTTTTTGATGTTCTATCCCGAGCTCCATGGGCCTAATAGCCCATAAAACTAGTAGTAGTGGAAATCCAAATGTGATGGAAAGAAGAAAAAAAATACTGTCGCTAGGATTTCCACTTTAGTGCAAGACAACATCTAATATGACAGATAACGTTATGTGTGCTAATAAATGAAACAACACGCAGACGCAGGGCGCAGCCCCCAACCGTTGCGATGAGACGAAACTCATGCGTTTACACATTACACCAGGTCATTGGGTCGTGCTAGTACACAGTACACATACAGCGTCACCACTGGACAATGACGGTTTCATACTGTTCTTTAATAATGGACTATAGAATCAGCTTGTGCGCAGTCTGTAGCTGTAGCTTGCCTGCTAGCGCCTTCTGCCGTACACAGACATGGTCTGCTGTTAGCATGCTGCTAACCGTCATCAAATGTCACCTGTAATGTTGACGTTGTCATTTCATCTCCCGCGGCTGCACACTGCACACGCGTTTCTGTTGCAAATTACAAACGCACACGGCTTCCCTGGCCACTCGTCGCTCTGGACATGACAGATTAACTACAGATTATTTTACAGACTCTTGAGTTGGAGCTCACGATTGCATGCGCACAGCACATACGTAAACACAGCATAACATCCGCTATTCGTTGACTCAACATCCGGTGGTCCCACGAGAGACTCGCTGCAGTTCCATTCCGTTCCGGACAGAAAATGTACTGACAAACTAATTGGAAAATCGATCACTGACCGTAGTAAAATAGTACCACAAGGAAAATCTTTCTGGAATTCACACATAAACTGGGAAAGAGCATGGACGGTCCTCTTTCAATACTGCGTCACAAACAAAATCCGTTAGGTTCACTTCAAAATCCTTTATAACATTTACCCGACCAATAGTTAAATCTCCAAATACACTGACATTAATAACAACTGTACATTTTGCAATGGTCAAATTGAAAACATCAACCATGTCTTCTGGTCTTGTCACTACACAATAAACTTCTGAAAATAAATAGCTCAATTTAGATCCAACAACTGTGGCTGCAATGTCAATTTATCTATATTACCAATGTAATTATTTTGCTAGGAAAATTCCACATACAGAAAACAAAATTCTCCAAAAGCACCCACAGATTCAATTAATTTAATAGATTTGAACATGTACATATACAAAAAAAGAAAAGAACAAGAAATGCGAAAAACATGATGAACAGCTTGAAAATATTTTTTCCCCAACTTCCTCACACAAAATCAAGAAAATTATATATCTCCAAATTAAACACATACGTGTAACTTAATTTGCTGTCCTATGTTATTAAAAACAATATTGTTATACTGTATTTAACACCGGCACATGTTATGTGTTCTATGTTATGTTACTTTTTTTTTTTTCTCACGGCCCTTGTGGGGCTCCGTAGTAAACTATGTCTTGACCTAATTAAAAAAATAAAAAATAAAAAATAAAAAAATCTCCCGAGTGGAACTCCACTCCATCACATCTGGTGGCTAAAAACTAAATTTAATCAAACTAAACATCGGCTGTAGACAGACCCTTCTTGGTGGTCGCGGTCGCAATAAGACACCAGCTAGACATCGCTAAGTAATTAACACAGTTCTAATGAAAGTTAAATAACTAGATTGATGGACAAAACATGAAATGTAGACTTGGTACAGGTGACTTAAGTGGTTTTATTGATATATACATGAGGTTATTCATAACATTCTTATTTATAAAAGAGCCTGTGCTCTTACTGTTTTTAAAAAGTTCCTCCAATCACACCCGAGCCTGTGTTGCCAGAGCCTTAACCTGAAGATAAGAGACACATCCAAGTGTTTCTATTTCTCAGTTTATGTTCAGGCTAATGTTCAGCTTCTTCTCCTTCAAAATTCCAGACTCACTGAGCTGCAGCGGCCAAACTAGCACCGATTCACGACTGGTGGGAAGAGTATCCAAATAGTATTACTCAAGTTAAAGTTCAAAGTAATGGTGCAAAAAATTACTCAAGTAAGAGTAAAAAGGTATTTGGGGAAACTGTTACTCAAGTGTCTGGGCCTAACCTTTGATTGTGTAATGTAACTGGAGCGTCAAAACATAGTAAAGTAAAGCCCAAATCTGGTATTTTCAAACGATAGACACTAAATGAGAAAAAGAGTACAGTTACTTCAATAAAAAATATTACTCATGTAGGGGTAAAAGGATTGTGTCTGAATGTTACTCCAAGAAGTACAATTTATTGAAAAAGTTACTCAAGTACATGTAACTGAGTAATTGTATCTGAGTACTACCCCCCTCTGTGATTGGTACAGGTGCTGAGCTTTAGGTAGTGACTGTTCAGGTCAGAGAGAGGCCGCATAGGTTTAAACACACTGGATTTCATTTAAACTGTTGTGATGTACCATAACATTACATAACATAACAAAGCATAGAAAAAATAACATTTGATTTGAACATGTTAACCTTATAACAACACAGATAGGTCACATTTATGAAATTAAAATCTAAATCTTACTTACGGTTCCTTTAAACATTGCATAATTGTCAAGGTAGAACGATCAAAAAATACTTGCATAATACTACATCAACAAATATGCCATGTATTTGAACGATTGTCTAACACACGAGCTGCCACCAGGATCTCACTTTGGTTGCAGCTTTGCATAGAGGCTTCTTTATAGAAAAGACCTTTCTCATGTGTTCAGTACACATTCACAGGTTAGTGCTTAATTGACAGTCAATAAGAACAGTCGGAGAAGAGCAATGTTGTGTCTGCAGAGGCCAACACAAAAGCCTTAAATTACATGTTGGACTCAATCTGTGAAGACAATCAGTTGAAATAAATTGTATTTTTCACATTTACTTAAAATTAAAATGAACATAAAGCTGGAGTAAAAAAAATCTATTAAAATACTGTCTTAATGGCCTTTTTGTGACAAAGGCTGTCTTCTGCTCTCATTAAAAGTTTGAGGAATGTAACAAAAATAATCTTGGCAAATCTGGAAGTGGCATGAGATGGGACTTACCATGAGTTTAATGCAGATACAGTGGTCACGGAGCACTCACAGAGTTGTATCATATAATTTAAGCGTTTATAATGAGTCTGCACATGCTGGATACTATACATATATAAAGACAAGACAAAAATATAAAAACGAATTTATAAGGTTACAAGTTAAAGAATTAATATGATTGCTTGCACATAACAAAAGCTCAGGTTCAACAGTTGTAAAGAGATAAGGAAACGTTGCAAGATTGTCTGACTAAAGGATTGAAGGCACTATTGGCATCCTGACTGTGCTTAATCTCTACAAGCATACGCAGTGCAAGGCTCTGACGGAGTAACAGTACAGGTCACTGGAGGCAGCTGTAGGTGGAAGTGAACTACGTAGACATGAGAATTAGTAGATGCATGTTAAATGCTAAAGTTACTGATCACTGGCCACCAAGCAAATCCAAGAACTAGAGTTCTGAGTTCTGGAGCTGGTTTAATGTATAGAGATTGGGATCGAATGCTGATCTGTCACACTATAGATCCTTTAAAATGTATAAACAAAAACATTACATGTCATTTCTATGCATAAACCGATTAACCTCAGAATATTGCAAAATATGGTTATATGGTTTTGGCAAATAAAAGGTCAGTCACTCAGATACATACGAGCTTGGTTTAAACATATTTACTATTTATTTTACTACACTGGATTAATCCCAGTGCTTCATTGAAATCACATTATGTTCTAATTTGCCTCTATTCTGGAATTTAGAAGTTTACAAACTTTTTAAAGGTCTATTGTCAGTCCATCGACCATATTTGCGTGATCTCGGTGTGTGTATAGAGCTGTTAGAGCTGAACAATTCTGGGAAATACACATCTACTAACTAATCACATCTGCGATGTCTGATCTCAGCCTACTTCGGTCACTCCTAGCAGCTCACTGCCACCTCCAGCTCCATCCAGGTATATAACAGTCTCAGATGTGCAGCATTCCCTTCCCTCTCCAGACGTGTACAGCTCTGCACATCCAACTCACAGTGGATTACATGGAATGTGTCAAAGGCAATGTCTCTCCATTCGTGTTCCCTATAGGTTTCCCTGAAATATGCACTTAGAGAAGCTCAGGGAAAAGTTACAGGCACCTTACTTTTCAACATGTGTGGGTTTTGGTTGTTCAGCAGCACTATCTCAGGCTAGTGCGAGCAGTACAAGAGCACGAGGAAAGCTGTGGCAGACGTCCCAGAGAGCAGGCCCACGAGGAGCTCCCAGTCAGGTGAGCAAGCCCATGCGGCTGAGCTTGGCCGACAAGAATGAGTGCAGCACAAAAACCACAGGCTTAGGGCCGGAGTGGAGATCCAGCACCTGCAGGGCACACACACATCCAGCTGAGAAACACAGCATTATCAACCACTCACAATGACAGTGGCTCTTCATACTTCTGAAGTTAATACCAGCAGTAATACCTCATGAAAAAGCGGATCGTCCAACTTCACAGAGCCAAAGGTGTGTTTTTAGCCTTGTGAAGATGTTTTCTTATATTTAGTGATAAACACATCTGTATTATACATTTTTATACATTTAAAAATAATATTGATCTAAAACAACTGTGTGTGTGCATGATAGGTTTTGTGATTTTCTGGTGTTGTTTGTGATTGATGGAATAATACCTGTGGTACATATAAATCACTGTTTTAAAACAATCAAGTAACAGTTTTGAAGAAAAGTATATAATTCTCTGTAAAATGGCAGAAGTAGAGAAGAATTCTAAAACATATTGATGATGTCACACTAGGGAGACAGAATTCCTCCAAAGGTTTGGTACAAGAAACACATCTTTTTGACATTGAAGATTCATTCAATAAAATAAAGGAGTTCTCATGTATTTTTATTTTTAAAATAAGAATTTCTGTAATATCAGAAGAGTTTTTGGACTAGTATATAACATGGTTGCTAGGTAACAGTAATGGAATTTCTTAGTGTGAGGTCATGATTTAGAATCAGAAGTAGAACTTTTAATAGATTTGAACATGTATTATCTCAACTGACTTGTAGTAACCTGAGTCAAACCTATCATAGACACTTTAAAAGAGTCTTTTGCCTTTATGTTAAAAATTGTATAACTGACTCTTACAAGTCACTTTATCATAATATTGCTCCTTTGTATTCAAACAACAATAGCCATATTACCTACCATGGCCCATCTCAAATAAACACTACAGAACATAAGATGTTCATTGAACATGAATCCTTACCATTTCTCCTTCAGGACCTCCAAAATCCAGGTACAAGTTCCGTACTCCATCGTCAGCGGACAGCTTGAGCTTTTCATAGGGATATCTGTAGAGCACAGCGGCTCCTGTTGCATCATCAGGCTCTCGTGTCACAGTGAATCCATTCTCATAGTGCAGGGTTAGACGTACATCCTGCCTGCTGAGAGTGCAGCCTGACACAACAGACACAAGCAGAAGCACAACATTTAGAGCAGACTGCACTTCTTCACGTACAGTATATTGTTGTTCACTGACCTATGGACACCTCTTTGATGAGCTCGGCTGCAGCGTGCACTCCCTGTACCAGGGCGCGTGTCCATGACGACAGGTCCCAGTGCGTCTCCACCCTGAAGATGTGCGAGTCTACACCCCGTGCCGTGCCTGTGCGTGTGGCAAACAGCAGCTCGGAGCCTTGTGCAGGAGAGCCTCGTGTGCTACCAGAGTGCACCAACCTGCAACACAACACAGCCTGTACTGCACTGTCTGAACCAATGAGCGTCACGTGCACTTCTTTACAGCAAAACACAATTGACCCTTTGCACCTACATCATATGATCACGTGAGTGTGCCATAGCGGATGGCAGAAAAGAGTGACTAGCATTGTAGGGAATGCAAATCTGACAAAAATTCACACTGATTGCAATTTTTTGTCAATTAGACTACTTCTAATGCATATTTAGTTCAGTGGCTGCTGGAAGCGGGACATATTTTAGATGCTCAAAAAGGATGCACTACTGGAAGCTGACCCAGGGAACTGAAAAATATCACAGATGTCAACAGAATCAATGAATGGAGCACAAAACTCTTTTAATCTTGATTTTGATTATTCTAAATTATAGATGATCAACGAGCACCATTAATGTACACCTGCCAGGGGCAGACAGTTTATGAATATATGTATTAGCAGTGCAAGTTGGATTGTACATGTATGTAAGTTCATTTTCATTCACTTGACTCTTTGTAAATCGCCGTGTAACGGCCATCTTGATATTCATGATACTTTTGTAACATTAGTATTGACGTTACCTTGTGAAATTCAAATCCGTGAGTGCTTTGTGGACTTCCAGTTCTTCTGGTTTATCACTGCTGATAATCACTGACCCTTCCAGTGTTTGTTAATGAAACTTTGCGTTTCATTTGCCCAGTGCCTCCTATGTCTTAGATCTAATGCATTTCCCATGGGGAAGTTAGCTTTAGCCTCCAAACACAACAAACTATTGTGTTTGGAGGGCTGTTTTCACAACTGACACCAGAGCCTCGGTAGAATATATTACCAGTGTAGATCTGTTTTGTGTAGTTTTTACTGTTAGCAATTAGCGCCGAAATTAGCATGCAGGCTAACGACCTAGTAATGGGATTATTAAATGTGACACACCTCACTTCCGGGGTCTGAGCTGCTGTTTAATTTCACAGCTGATTTTGACTATATACCACAGTCTGGCTTCAGTTTATGGGGTTAAATTCATGCCAAAACGTTGTAAATATGTCCTACATGGTTTCACATGTGTAACAGTACTTGCAAATATAATTTGTGTAATGCAAAATTATTTGAACAAATGTGTTTTGCTTCACAAATATAGCCACTTTAACATGTACAAATTAGTTTTTGGATTTGTACAAATACAAATAGTTTTGTACAAATATTATTTGGTTACAATACATCAATCTTAACATGAACCACTGGGCAAAAAAGTGTTGTACTAATAAATGTGTGTTTGCAAATACATACATTTCAACCTTTACAAAAGTGTTATTTGGAGCCTGTTTTGCAAGTACAAAGTAAGTGTGGCCACAAATCAAAAACACATTTGTACAAATCAAAAACATATTTGTACAGATGTAGAGTACTATATTTGGAAATAAAAACTGTCAACTTTTTTTTTTAAAATCACATTTATAAATGAAAATATATTTGCATGGGGTCATTTGTACAAATCAAAAAACACTTTTGTAAAGGTTAAAATGTATATATATGCAAACCCAAATATATTTGTGCAACACTTTTTTGCACAGTGGTTTATGTTAAAATGTACATATTTCAAAACCAAATTATATTTGTACAACACTATTTATATATTTGTACAAGCCCAAAAACTAACTTGTAACAGTGTTAACAAATTGTAACAATGTTAAAGTGTCTATATTTGTGAAGCAAAACACATTTGTTCAGATCATTTTGCGTATTTGCAAAACACAAATTGTATTTGCAAAACACAAATTATATTTGCAAGTACTGTTACACTCGTGAAACCATGTATGACGTAGTAACAACATTGTGGCATGAATTTAGCCCTATATACAGTTTTGCTCAAGTATATCCGCAATCAATACAAACAGGATAGAGACATGTTACCTTCATTGAATTCCGTGGGATAAGAATAAAAAAGAAGTGGCTTGAATTGATAAGGTGAGTTTAAGTTTGGCTAACAGCTGTTAAGTTTTTGGTAACGTTAAAAACTCTTAAGCCTCTTGGAAGAAATGCCTGGATAGGTGTTGTAGATATGGTATTGTTAAGTTAAATAAAAGAAAGAAATTAGGCGGACGACATAGACGTGTATCCTTACTGGTGCATTACAATGCTACTGTTTAGTTGCTAAAACATGAAAACCAGAGCTAGTTCATCATAAACTGTTTGCAGTTGTCCAAAGTCACCTATTTCAGTCTTCAGTCGGCACAATGTGGTCTGACAGAGCGGCTTTTACAATATATTTTTACTTTATTACATGAGAAAACGATTTACAATCCACTGACAGATGCAAAGGACCCAGAAGTGAGAAAATATGCTGTGTAAGACGTCATCACTTAACAATTCCATAAACATTTCTTAAATCTGCCAATATTCTGGACAATAATGGACCAAAAACAAAGCGGGTGACAACAGTTTGGCAGGAAAATTTATATTTTGTTTCACAAAGTGCGGTGTGGTGTGGTGTGTGTGTGTGTGTGTGCGTGCGTGTGTCAAACCCCCAGTGAGCAAGCTGGTATCCTGTTTAAGTCAATTGGCTTACTTGCTACTTGCTACTTGCTCAGGGCGGCAGTAGCTCAGTTGGCAGAGAGATTGTCTTCTGATCCGAAGGTCAGCGGTTCAAATCCCGCTCCTGACATAAATATCATTGGTTGAGCGGTCAGATCCACTGACCCACAGGTTGGCGGTGCAATTGCTCCCGTAGGTGAATACTGCCGTTGTGTCCTTGGGCAAGACACTTAACCCGTCTCGCCCCCAGTGTCTGCGTACTCTGGTGTATGAATGTGTGAGTGAATGGGTGACTGGTTCCTTGATGTAAAGCGCTTTGAGTGCCTTAAAAAAGGTAGAAAAGCGCTATATAAATGTGACCATTTACCATTTACTTGCTAGCACATGCCGACAGTTAGCCTTTAAAAGCTAGATATATCCGGTCATAGACATATGTCTATCCGGTGGCGGAAGTAGCGTCAAATGACGCAGGCTCTCGTACTAGGCGACTTCTCAGACCAGTCAGAGCGAGAGCCGTTCCAAAGGAGTGGCCACTGGTGGCTGCTGGCGACATGTTTAAGTTAGCATAACCTTATCCAGTTAATATATTAGATCCATACATGGTTCCAAGTCTCTACTTGAAACCATGTATGGATCTAATATATTAACTGGATATATTAGATCCATACATGGTTCCAAGTCTCTACTTGGAACCATGTATGGATCTAATATATTAACTGGATAAGGTTATGCTAACTTAAACATTATGCAACAAGAAATGGAAATGAGACAAAAAAAAAAAAAGGGGTTGAGTAAATATTTGATTTAAAACAACAATTGAAATAGGCTATTCTGAAGGTGATCAAAGGTTTAGGACCACATGCCTTAAAAATCTTTTGCTTTTTCAGATTCAGTGTCATTTTCGGTCACAACGTTCTGATGGCATAGGCAAAAAAACTCTTTTTGAACGTGGTCGGGTTGTTGAACTGCAATAAGCAGGGCCTCTTGCAGCGCACCATCGCTGCTGAGGTAAGGACACAGTAAGACAGTCATTTTGAATTTCTTAAAAGATCCTGAGAGTTATGGAACAAAAAAGGCAAATGGAAGACCCAAAAAATGACACCAGCACTGACTAAACAAGATTTGGAAAAACTTGTACATGCGTTTATGTTCAGTAGATTGGATTATTGTAATGGTATTTTTACTGGTCTCAACAAAAAGAATACATCAAACAGTTGCCATCCATCCATCATCCATCTTCTTCCGGCCAGGTCGCGGGAGCAGCAGTCTAAGCAGGGACTCCCAGACTTCATTCACCCCAGACACTTCCTCCAGCTCCACCGGGGGGATCCCGAGGCGTTCCCAGGCCAGCCGAGAGACAGTCCCTCCAGCATATCCTGGGTCTACCCCGGTGGGACATGCCCAGAACACCTCCCGGGGGAGGCGTCCAGGAGGCATCCGGAACAGATGACCGGGCCACCTCAGTTGGCTCCTCTCGACGTGGAGGAGCAACGGCTCTACTCCGAGCTCCTCCCATGTGACTGAGCTCCTCACCCTATCTCTAAGGGAGCGCCCAGCCACCCGGCGGAGGAAGCTCATTTCGACCGCTTGTATCCACGATCTCATCCTTTCGGTCATTACCCATAGCTCATGACCACAGGTGAGGGTAGGAACGTAGATTGACCGGTAAATCGAGAGCTTTGTCTTTTGACTCAGCTCTTTCTTTACCACAACGGTCCGATACAGCGCCCGGATCACTGCAGACGTTGCACTGATCCGCCTGTCAATCTCACGCTCCATCCTTCCCTCACCCGTGAACAAGACCCCAAGATACTTGAACTCCTCCACTTGAAGCAAGGACTCTCCACCCACCCGGAGAGGGCAAGCCACCTTTTTCCGGTCGAGAACCATGGCCTTGGATTTGGAGGAGCTGATTTGGGGTGCCTTTTCCTTCAGTGGAACAATGGAGCTACAGGTGTTGCAGGGACATCAAACGGCCGCTGGCTCTGTGCAGATGTTGAAGACAGCATCCCTCATAACTGAGGGCCCTTGTCTGTGGAACCACTGGGTTTTTCAACAGGAGAATGCTACAGTTCACAAAGCCCCAGGACATAGGACTTCTTCAGGAGAATAACATCACTCTTTTGTACCATCCTGTGTGTTCCCCTGATCTAAATCCAAAAGAGAACCTTGGGAATGGATGACAAGGGAAGTTTTACAAAAATGGACAACAGTTCCAGACAGTTACCCCAGTAGGTAACCACTCACCTACTGGAAACACTTGCATCTAGCATGCCGCAACAAATTTTTGAAGTTATCAACAATACCGGTGGTGCTACTCAGTGAGTTTGTGTTCAGGGGGGTTATATGGGCATGTTTTTAATGTTCTGTAAAGCACTTTGTGTTACATTTTAATTATGAAAAGTTCTTTATAAATAAAGTTTGATTGATTTATTTTCGGTCAATGAAGGACTACCAATAGTGTTAGAATCTAAATAAACTAATGACGATACAAGGCAGCGTGAGCTGGCTGTCTTTCAGGTTCTGGAGCTGCAACTTGACAAGTAGTCGTAACAGTGACCTTGCATCACAGACATAGTTTTGCTTAAAAATCTTCAACCTATGATAGTAGAGCCACTGTACATAGCGCACACCCAAATGATTCATACCCATCCCCCATGGATTTGATGAGACTTTGTCCTTTGATTAACATAGCACTTTACTGTGTTTTAAGAGACACTGTGAAGTGAATTTCTCTGCTTTGAGATTTCTTCTTGTTTAACAGTAGATCTAAAAGAGTAAGAAAATGTTATGAATGGATGTAGGAAATATTTTTACCGAGTGGCCAGCAGAGGGTGTGTGAGCAGAGGCAGGGACCAGGCCTCTCTGCTCCAGGGCACAGACTGGAACAGCAACAGGTCCTTTTCAGTCATCGCCATGACGAGGGGGCGGAGCTGCTGCCGGCCACTGCCCAGCTGCACCTGCACAAAACAGTCCTGAACACCAGCCCACACACGCACACACACAACACGAACACACAGAAAACAACCCTTTTCTACCACAAGCTGCCACCACTGTCAGCACCGAGCGTCTCTTTGCTTTTGTTAGCGAAAACACAGTTCTCCATTGAGGCAGGACTCACAGTCCAACATATCAGAAGAATATGCTTCTCTCTATGAGATCTGCTTTGTTGCCACTCGAGAATCTTGCACGTTTTCACTAAATTCACAATTACCTTGTAAACCTGTCAGGCGAACACCATGGCTGTGAAGAACTAATCAACGAGCAGCTGAGCTCAACTGATCACAACACAAACAAAGCCAGATCACAGTGGCTTTTTTTTACTTTAAAAGTCTACTTTTTTTAATTGGATGGATGTGAAGCTGATTAAACCAGGCAGCTACGCATTTGTTCAGAATGAACTACCTCTGCACTAAAATACATATCTGTTTTGTGTTGTAAAATAAATGTTCAAGTAATTTTCTATTTGCATTTATGATTTATTAAGTAATATTTTAATTGAACGTTTCATAATGTATTCAGAATCAGAATCAGAAAGGGTTTATTGCCATTGTCAGTGGTCAAAAATTCACAAACATAGGAACTTGCTTCTGCTTTTATTAATAAAATATAATAAAATAAAATAAAAATTCAATATTCTTATTACTGCTATATTTTTATTTGATCAAATAAGAAAACCAGCCTTGAAAATCAGCTCCTGCCATCAGCCATCAGCTGATCGGCATAAAAAATCGGCATCGGCCAAAGAAAAACCCATATTGGCCAATCTTTAGTTTCTATTTAAAAAAAATTCCTATTGCACAGTCTCACAACATGGCTCAGCAGGTGGAGAAAGATGTTGTCTAAAATGATGACTACTCTGGACTTTCTCTTCCACCCGTTCCACAATGTGCTAGTCAGATGCAAGAGCTTGTTCAGCAACAGACTGTCACTGCCACGGTGCTCCACTGAGAGACACAGGAAATAATTTCTGCTTCGCCATCAAACTGAAAGTTGTGTGCTGTGTGCTGTAAAATCCTCTTTGCAGACGTATTGTGCAATATTTTTTATCACTTGTAAAATTGTACACTACTACATGATCATGTAAATACGTTGTGAGGGTATATTTTTTATAAGTTGAGTTAAAATGTAAGTGTATTTTGTTCACACTGAGGGTTTTATATAGTTTCTTATTTCAGCATGTCTAGTCATATTTTTTGAGAACATCTCATTTCTTCTGCTGGTCAGTTGCATGTCTGGAACAAAAGGAATTTTTCCTTGGGGATGAATAAAAGTAATTCTGATTATGATTTATCCATATTTTCATATAAAAAGCTGGATAAATGAGGGATTACATCATCGTCACTATGCAATATTAATGAAGCTCAAACTCCAGAAACGCGACAGTATGGTTAAATGCACAAATCTCTGTCTTCTTTTTAAAGTTATCAATAATCTGTCTTCATCTCCACTCACAAAATTTGTTTCCATAAGATCATCTACAAATCGGCTCACTGGGGAGCAGTTAGAGGGGACTGCCTAATCCCACTCAGAAGGAGAATGTTTAGTCAATCATTTGTCTTTGTCACAGCAGCACAGCAGTGGAACTCTATTCCCCTTAACATCAGAGAAGCAACATCGTACGATTTTTATAACACATTTAACAAAATGGCAAATTGAGAATCAGCATGCTCACATTGATGTTGTTGTGCTGTCCTGTCTCTAGGGCTATAGTCCTTGAGTCGTTTAGTCGATTAATCGGTCGACGGGCTCTTAGTCGACCAAGATTTTTATTAGTCGACTAATCGTTTAATTCACATTACATTATTTAAAAAATATTATATGGTAATGATTTGGCAAAAACGAGAAGATATGAAGTGAATTAGCTGAAGATTTTGGAGTCTTAATGTATGTACTTTTCTGTATAAATAGTTGTTTTTGCATGAATTCCTCTGCAGTTGTGTTCTTTTGAGTGTTTATTTATTGCCTCTGTGTTTAGGTGGATGTACGTGTAAATGCTAAATCTGGTGCATTTCCCTACCAAATAAATACTTTTTTTTTTTTTTTTTTTTAATATGCCGACCATACAAAAAGCTTTGCTTATCTGTGACAACCACCCAGTTATGTACCAGTGTAACAGGCCGAAGTCTATCCCTGCCTGGAATATAACCGGGTTTGAAGGGGCCTAGGCTCGATTACATTCGCGTATTCACCTTATTCTGCCCCGCCCACTTAAGCCGTTTTTTGCCACAGATCCTCACTTTTATTGTAAACGCACTTCCATTTGACGAGAACTCCGTTAAAGCTAATGACGAACAAGGGAAAAGTCTTGCCGCTAAAATGTTACATAAAGTAGGTTGATTTGTGTAAAATGTTTAATGAACATGAGCAACAAGAAATCAACAACACAGATTTCCTGGGCAGTCTGAAAACGGCTTGTTAGTCCGTGTAGAACTTATTTTCTGTTGAGCTTATCTGCTCCATGTAAACTAATACAACGGAAACAAGATGGCGGCGCGTACGGCAACTTCCAGAATAAGGTGAATATTAAGGCCCAGCAGAGGAAGTACTTCCTGAGGCAGCAGAGGAAAGCCAAGCCGCCAGCACTGATGCCAGCAGTTCTACACGGCCATTATCAATCCATCCTCCATCCTCCTCCATTACCGTATGGTATGCTGGCGCACAGCTGACCCTTCTCACCGTGGACATAGATTATTTGAGCCACTCCCTCGGACAGGAGGCTACAGTCCATCCAGACACGACTCTCCCGCCATAAGAACAGTTTCTTTCCCTCTGCCGTTGGACTCATGAACACTTTATATCACCTGCCACTTTAACAATAATATTATAAAAGAGCTATCTCTTTCCACTGACAATTTGCACTACTCCAACTGTACATTTCTGCATATAGTCTATTTTATTCCATTTTATTGGCCCGAGCCAGTAAACTGGCGAGGGACATTGTGTTTCGTCCGTTTCTTGCTTATTATTTCGACCGTTTTCTTACTCTTCGCGGCCCTTTTTGACCCAGTAAACATGCACGAAAAGTCTTCAATGGGGGTATAGTCGCGATCGGCCCGGAAAAAAATTTCGTATTTTGCGCGTCTCGAGAGCGTCCGACCCGACCCGAACGAGCAGCACCGGCCCGAATCGGACCCCTATGGGAAATGGGATGAGCAAATTTTGCCCGACGCACACGAAACTCGGAACAGTGATAGAGAACAGTGAACCGAGCAAAACATGACATTGGAGCGCAGCCCTCGGACCAAGCGCACGGCGGCCATATTGGATGGAATTCGCCACGCCAGTTTGACTTTTTTTTTTTGACGGAGAACATGTCCTAGGGCTTTTGCCTGACGTGGGTCTTGCACACATTTCTGCGATCGGCACGCATTGAAATTTAATAATCTGCCACTTTTATTCGGATATCTCGAACGGTTTCGCCGTGGCTCGCCATCGACGAACGCCTTCGTTTCCTATCTTTCCGATCGCATGTCACGGCTACACGCTTGGACTGAGAGAGCTGTAATTTCAGTCACGAGTGCGTAATTATGATCTGAATGTAATGCATTAATAAAAATAAATAAAAAGTACTCGCTAGCGCCCCCTACCTATTAAGTCAAACATCGACTTTGTCCGATTTGGACGAAACTTGGGGAATATGTCCAGTGCAGGGCGGCATGAAAAAAACTGAATTAGTGATATGGTGCATTTATCACCGTTGGCCACCAGGGGCGCAAAGAGTACTCACGAAATCATTTAAATAGCTCCTGCACGCACATGCATACTCCGATCGACATGACATTTGCAACACTCATAAACGTTAAGCAGCTGAATCCATTTATGTGCGCACAATAACAATCAACCTTACGGCGCCACCTGTAGGAGCGCATTTAATTACAATGGGGAGAAAAACCATTACTTTGACTTTTATTTGTGAAAATTTGCAGACAATTCCTAGACGGCCTCCTGATCAGAAAAGCCAATGAGACCCATAGCCTATTTTTCACACTTTTGCCTCTAGAGCCCTCCAGAGCTCCAATTCATTCTCTATGGGAGTCGGACACTCTTCATACAAGGCTGCAATAAAAAACAACTAAAACCTGCAGGACAGCCACCAAACTCAATACAGTGACTCCTTTTAAGGGACATTAATGGGTCAGAACTGTATTTTTCATGAAACTAATAAACAGCCTCTACAGCGCCACCTTTTGGGTGAGGCCTATGGAGAGGGAGACACATTTACTTTGGAGGAGGCCCATAAAATTTGGCACAGTGATAGTACACATAAAAAGCACCCTAAAACATAATTGGTGCTCAGTCGTCAGACCAACAACATGGCGGCCATATTGATTTTTATTTCACACGCCACTTTAAGATTTTATTTTCCATTGAGAACTTGTCCTAGGGTTTTGTCCCAACATCGGTCTAACGTACACGTGCCTAATCAAGACAGATTTAAATTTAATAATCTGCCAATTTTTTTGGCCTATCTCGCGCGGTTTAGTCATGACTTCCTGTGAAATATCACCTCTATTTCCTGTTTCTCTGCGTGCTCCTCAAAGGCACATGGACTGTGCCCACAGACTCCAAATTGCCACCAATGATGGAGAATTAAATACTACACACAATAGACTAGGGAGCACAGGACCACGAATCACTATAGCGCCCCCTACAGTTCAGTTAAAAGCTGCAAGCTTGTCCGATTGACACCAAATGTGGGGATATGATTCTTTGCTTCATAAGATGCAAAAAAGTCAATGAGACCCATAGCCTATTTTTCACATTTTTGCCTCTGGAGCCCCCCAGAGCTCCTATTCATTGTCTATGGGAGCCTAACTCCATTCACACAAGGCTGCCACAATAAATAACTAAAACCTGCGGGACAGCCACCAAACGTAATACAGTGACTCCTTTTAAGGGACATTAATGGGTCATAACCATATTTTCCCTGAAACGAAAAAACAGCCTCTACAGCGCCACCTTTTGGGTCAGGCCTATGGAGAGGGAGACACATTTACTTTGGAGGAGGCCCATAAAATTTGGCACAGTGATAGTACACATAAAAAGCACCCTAAAACATAATTGGTGCTCAGTCATCAGACCAACGACAAGGCGGCCATATTGATTTTTATTTCACACGCCACTTTAAGTTTTTGTTTTCCATTGAGAACTTGTCCTAGGGTTTTGTCCCGACATTGGTCTAAAGTACACGTGCCTAATCAAGACAGATTTAAATTTAATAATCTGCCAATTTTTTTGGCCAATCTCGCGCGGTTTAGTCATGACTTCCTGTGAAAAATCGCCTCTATTTCCTGTTTGTCTGCGTGCTCCTCAAAGACACATGGACTGGACCTACAGAGTCCAAATTTCCACCAATGATGGAGAATTAAATACTACACAAAACAGACTAGGGAGCACAGGACCACGAATCACTATAGCGCCCCCTACAGTTCAGTTAAAAGCTCCAAGCTTGTCCGATTGACAACAAATTTGGAGAGATGATTCTTCGCTTCATAAGATGCAAAAAAGTCAATAGGACCCATGCCCTATTCTTCACAGTTTTGCCTCTAGAGCCCTCCAGAGCTCCCATTCATTCTCTATGGGAGTTGGACTCTCTTCACACAAGGCTGCAATAAAAAACAACTAAAACCTGCGGGACAGCCACCAAACTTAATACAGTGACTCCATTTAAGGGATATTAATGGGTCATAACTGTATTTTTCCATAAACTACATAACAGCCTCTACAGCGCCACCTTTTGGGTGAGGCCTATGGAGAGGGAGACACATTTACTTTGGAGGAGGCCCATAAAATTTGGCACAGTGATAGTAGACATAAAAAGCACCCTAAAACATAATTGGTGCTCAATCATCAGACCAACGACAAGGCGCCCATATTCATTTTAATTTTAAACGCCACTTTAAGTTTTTATTTTCCATTGAGAACTTGTCCTAGGGTTTTTTCCTGACACCGGTCTAACGTACACGTGCCTAATCAAGACAGATTTAAATTTAATAATCTGCCATTTTTTTTGGCCTATCTCACGCGGTTTAATCATGACTTCCTGCGAAAAATCACCTCTATTTCCTGTTCCTTTGTGTGCTCCTCAAAGACACATGGACTGTGCCTACAGAGTCCAAATTACCACCAATGATGGAGAATTAAGTACTACACAAAATAGACTAGGAAGCACAGGACCACAAATCACTATAGCGCCCCCTACAGTTCAGTTAAAAGCTGCAAGCTTGTCTGATTGACAACAAATTTGGGGATAAGATTCTTTACTTCATAAGATGCAAAAAAGTCAATAGGACCCATGGTCTATTCTTCACACAAGGCGCCCATATTCATTTTAATTTTAAACACCACTTAAAGTTTTTATTTTCCGTTGAGAACTTGTCCTAGGGTTTCGTCCCAACATCTGTCTAAAGTACACGTGTCTAATCAAGACAGATTGGAATTTTTTTGGCCTATCTCGCACGGTTTTATCGTGATTTCCTGTATAAAAACGCCTTAATTTCCTGTTAATGTGAATATCTCTCCTAGCCACAGGTATTGCCCTGCAGAGCCCAAACTGTAGTCGCAGATGCAGAATAAAATATTAAACGGAACAGACTCAGGACCACATAAGCAGTTTTCACTATAGCGCCCCCTGCTGGTCATGTAAAAGTACCAACATTTCCTGATTTCCACGAAATCTTGTAAACTGATTTTAAGCGGCAAAAGCTGCAAAAAAGTCAATTACACCGATGTCCTATTTTGGACCGTTTGGCCTAGGGGGCCACGCATATTCCCCATTAATTTCCTATGAGACATGTCATAAGTCTATGGAGAGGCCAAAATTATTTCCAGCAAAGTCAGTGAAACTTGGCAGACGCATTACTTAGAGCATTTCGATCTAAAAAATCAATTACATCAAAGCCGTGTTTTGGACAGTTTCGCCACTTCTGGAGAGCAGCGCCCGCCAATGCACTTCTATAGGGACGCTACCCGGCATGAGCGGGAGGAGGGGGGTCACGGGGGCCCGGGTGATGCTCAGAGGCGAAGGACAGTGCCCCAGGGCGGTTTGGGACCGGCCGAGGCCGCGTGGGAAGGCAGTCGCGCGCGGGGCGAGGGCCATCATCGCCGCTATTCTTAATCGCATGCATGCCTCTTTTATATATTTTGCTAATATTTTATTCATTGTTTTAATGTTGCACCTTAATTCGTCAATGTAATCCCTCATTCATCCAGGTGTGGTTCATCCTTCCGGGGCACCTCCTAGACTCTGGCTGCGTTACGTGGATGATACCTTTGTAATAATCAAGAAACAAGAGCTGGAAACGTTCTCTAAGCATATCAATGGGTTGGATGTATACATCAAGTTCACCCGAGAAGATGCTAAGGACAATCGGTTGGCGTTTCTTGATTGCTCCACAATCAGAGAGGAGGAAGGCAGCCTTCAGACAGAAGTATACAGAAAACCCGCCCACACAGATCAGTACTTATTGTTCGGTTCTAACCACCCACTGCAGCACAAGTTGGGAGTTACCAAGACACTACAACACAGAGCCCATGAAGAACCCACCAGCGCAGAGGGGAGAAAGAAGGAGGAAGAACACGTCCAACGTGCCCTCTCAGCTTGTGGATATCCCAACTGGGCCTTTAACAAAGTCAGAAGAGCCAAGAAACAGAACAATAAGGATAAAGATCCTAGCAGGATGGGGGTCTCTATCCCTTATGTCTCGGGCCTGTCTGAGAAGTTTCAATGGATTTCAATGGAACACGACATCCCTGTTTATTTCAAACCAGGCAACACACTTAAACAGAAACTGGTCCATCCAAAAGACAAGATGCCGACAGAGAAAAAGAGCAATGTAGTTTATTCGATAGAGTGCAGTGAGGACAGTTGTAAAGAACGTTACATAGGAGAGACCAAACAGCCACTGCACAAAAGGCTGTACCAACACAGAAGATCTACCTCCACAGGACAGCAAAGTGCAGTCCATCTGCACCTAAAAGCTACAAACCACTCGTTTGAGGACAGTGAGGTGAAGATATTGAGTAGAGAGAAGAACTGGTTTGAAAGAGGAGTAAAGGAGGCTATTTTTGTCAAAAGAGAGAACCCTTCTCTAAACAGGAATGGGGGCTTAAGATTTAATTTGGCTTTATTTATGATTTATGACAATAATAGACCTTAGCCACAGGTGAAACTGGGCAAGGCCAACTATTAAACTAACAAAAGCAGACCAATTATCAAGTTTCAGGTGACAAGCAAACAATTTTCCAAACGTAGGCAGGCGTTCAGTGACTCCTCCCTGGGGCCAGGACTCTCACTACTTAGAGTAGCAGCTCTCTGATTGACAATCAGAGATACCAGCGTCCGGATGACAACCCCTGAAACCCTTTCTACGTTGCACCTTAATGTTGCACCAAAGCAATTTCCTAGTTTGATCACTTACAATGGCAATAAATTCAATTCAATTCAATTAAATTCTGATCTGATATGATCTTTATAATGCCTATTTTATTTTATTAGCTAATTCTTAAGTTTACGCATGCCTTCTTTTATATATTTTGCTACTATTTTATCAATTGTTATATGTATATTGTATAATAAACCCTTTTCTGATTCTGATGGCCAGTCATGGCCACCAAATGCCTAGCGCTGGCTCTGTTTTTAGTTTAACTCATGCTTTGCTCAAGGATTAAACTTCAGGTATGGTACAATCCTGAATATTTCACAAGATTCACAAGATAAAAGTTTATGCTTTTTATTTGACCTAAAATGTTTTACAGTAGCATGTTTTGATTGATGTTATCTTGTGTTTTTTTGTTTTGTGCCGCTTCTTGGCCAGGTCATTAAATTTATGTTCTCAGATGACCTGCCTGGTAAACTATTGAATAAAAAATAACATGCTTCATTACACCTAATTAACAAGACAAGGGGTATATTCTTGTCCAGAGTAAGTCAGGCCTACTTTTCCACATGGCCAAGGATAGGTTACCCCCTGAGTATATTTTGGCTTACGACAGTTTAACGCCTGATTTACTCTGGCCAAGGCCAAACTATACCAGGGGTTATTCTGACCTATTCAGGCGCCCACTGAGTAAACCTTCGGCCACGTTTGGGAGCAGTGCAAAGATTGAAGAACAGCTGGGTGGTCAGCATGAGAACATGCTATTGGCTAATAGCAGAGGACAGGCTACACATGGCGAAAGCTGTCGACAGTGTCTTTTTTATTCCGAAAAAGACTGTAAGACAAAAGTCATGAATAACAAAATACATATAAGAAATACAAGTGGTGAAAAAAAGGCCACTGGCCCAGGAGACCTCGGAGTGACAACTGCTTGCGAGTGGTTACCTGCTCAGCCAGCCAGCCAATGTGCTTGAGGTGTGGGTGTCCTGAGGTGGATGTGGCCCCCAGGTAAGCGTTGATGTGGGAGAGTGTGAGTGGCAGCAGGGCAGCCGTGTTGGTGTGGATGGCAGTGAACCAGGAGTTGGCGCTGGAGGCGTCTTTGCAGCGTAGAACCACCATGTGCTGTCCATCAGGAGAATGCAGCTCCAGCAGCCTGCAACAAACGATCACCCAGATGTCACAGACAAAATAACACACTGAAAATGAGCATGAGAAAAAGTGCTGTTCAGACACCGTCGCTGGAATCAGTCCTCAATTCATTGGTAAAAAAATATTATTAATGAATTAAAATGTACCACGTTTTAACGACGAGGTAGAATAATAAATAACTGTGTTATCAATTATCATCAATTTCATTTATACAAAACCAAAATTTTAATTTTTAAGACTCACGAAAACCCCAAATCTGAGCTTCTCTCTTAACCATATGCTTTTACTGACTCATGACTGACTGACCAATCATCTTGATTAATTATTAATTTATATTTATTTTTATTTAATTGATAGTTTATTTATTTGGTATCTTTGGTGGGGACAGTACATGTTAATACACATACAGTCATGGTCGATAGTGTTGGCACCACTGGATTTTTTCGAGAAAAATGCACAATTTCTTCCAGAAAAATACATGTTTTATTATACACATGTTAATTTACTTTGTGTGCATTGGAATAACAGAGGAAAAACAGGAAAAAAAAGCAAATCTGACATAATTTCACACAAAACTACAATAATGGGCCAGACAAAATTATTGGCATCCTATACTTAATATTTGGTAGCACTCTCTTTTGAAAAAATAACTTAAATCAGTTGCTTCCTATAATCATCAATAAGCTTCTTATACCTCTCAACTGGAATTTTGGATCACTTTTCCTTTGGTCCTTTGCAAACTGTTGCAAGACTCTCAGACTGAAAGGGCGCCTTTTCCCACCAGTAATTTTAAGATCTCTCCACAAGTGTTCAATGGGATTAAGATCTTGATTCATTGCTGGCCACTTGTTGTCATCCATTTCTGGGTGCTTTTTGGTGTTTGGGGTCATTGTCCTGCTGGAAGACCCATGATCTCAAGACGCAAACCAAGCTTTCTGACACAGGGCCATACATTGGGATTTCATGATCCCTTTCACACACTCAAGACACCCAGTGCCAGAGGCAGCAAAGCAACCCCAAAACATCTTTGAATCTCCACCATATTTGACTGTAGGTACTGTGTTCTTTGCTTTGTACGCCTAATTCTGTTTTCAATAAACAGTAGAATGATGTGCTTGACCTACAAGCGCTATCTGTCCACAAGATGTTTTCCCAGAAAGATTTTGGCTTACTCACATACATTTTGGCAAAATGCAGTTTTGTTTTTTTATGTCTCGGTGTGAGTAATGGGGTCCACCTGGGTCTCCTGTCATAGTGTTTCATTTCATTTAAAGTTTGAGCTGACACTGATGCACATCTTAAATTACTTTGGAACTTGTTTGGGTCTTTATACAGCGCTGTTCCACCTTTGAGGCATTCAAAGCACTTTACATCAGGGAACCATTCACTCACACAATCACACACCAGAGTACGCAGACACAGGGGGCAAGGCAGGTTAAGTAAAGACACAACAGCAGTATTCACCTGACGGAGCAATTACTCCGCCAACCTGCAGGTCAGTGGATCTGACCGCTCAACCAAGGAAGTTTATGTCTGGAGCGGGATTTTTTTTTTTTTTTATATATAAATTTGTTCATTGAGGAGTCATATATATATATATATATATATATACATACACATACATAAAAAATTCCCTGCTCACCCTCCATCTCTGAGCTTGGGTCCTCTACCAGAGGCCAGGGAGCTTGAGGGTTCGGCACAGTATCTTAGCTGTTCCTAGCACTGCGCTCTTCTGGACTGAGATGTCTGATGTTCCTCCAGGGATCTGCTGTAGCCACTCCTCCAGTTTGGGGGTCACTGCCCCAAGTGCTCCGATCACCACGGGCACCACTTTGGCCTTCACCTTCCAGGCCTTCTCCAGCTCTTCTCTGAGCCCTTGGTATTTCTCCAGTTTCTCATGTTCCTTTCTCCTGATGTTGCCATCACTTGGTATCGCCACATCAACCACAACGGCCTTCCTCTTCTCTTTATCCACCACCACGATGTCTGGTTGGTTTGCCATTACCATTCTGTCAGTCTGTATCTGGAAGTCCCACAGGATCTTCGCTTGGTCATTCTCTACCACCTTTGGAGGTGTTTCCCACTTTGACCTTGGGGTTTCCAGTCCGTACTCCACACAGATGTTTCTGTACACTATACCAGCCACTTGGTTATGGCGTTCCATGTATGCTTTCCCTGCCAGCATCTTACACCCTGCAGTTATGTGTTGGACTGTCTCAGGAGCTTCTTTGCACAGCCTACACCGTGGGTCTTGTCTGGTGTGGTAGATCTGGGCCTCTATCGCTCTGGTGCTCAGGGCCTGTTCCTGTGCAGCCATGATGAGTGCCTCTGTGCTGTCCTTTAGTCCGGCCCAGCTCCAGCCACTGGTAGGATTTCTTGATATCAGCCACTTCAGTTATGTTCCGGTGGTACATCCCATGTAGGGGCTTGTCCTCCCATGATGGTCCCTCCTCCGGCACCTCACCTTCTGTTTCCCATTGCCTGAGACATTCACTGAGCACGTCATCATCTGGGGCCTTATCCTTGATGTACTTGTGGATCTTGGATGTTTCATCCTGGATAGTGGCTCTCACGCTCACTAGTCCACGGCCTCCTACCCTACAGCTAGTGTACAGTCTCAGGTTGCTGGATTTGGGATGGAACCCTCCATGCATGGTCAGGAGCTTTCGTGTCTTAACGTCTGTGGTCTGTATCTCTTCCTTTGGCCATCTTATTATGCCCGCAGGGTATCTGATCACTGGCAGGGCGTAGCTGTTTATCGCCCGGGACTTGTTCTTGCCATTGAGATGGCTTCTTAGGACTTGCCTTACTCGCTGGAGGTATTTGGCTGTTGCTGCTTTCCTCGTTACACATATATATATATATACAGTGATCCCTCGTTTATCGCGGGAGTTGCGTTCCAAAAATAACACGCAAAAAGTGAAATCCGTGAAGTAGTCACAGCTTCATTTTTTATTATTTTACAATGCAATACTGAACTATGGAATGAAACCAAAAATCAAAACCTGTTTTAAAGCCCAAAATTTGTTTAAAACAATAATTTTAATATAGTAATACAAGGTTGGAAACATTGTCACTGGTGTATTTCACAGTCTGTGCCTCTTCGTCCTGACTCCGCTCCGCTGTAGCGTCTGTTTCTACTGAAGGCGCAGGTTATGGGTAGTTGTTGGCGCTCTTTCTTTTTCTGAGCAAGAAGATTTTTATAAACGGATATGCCACCTTCGATTATATTTGAGAACTGCAATGAACAACTCATCAAAGGGTCCCGTTCTTGTGCCGTGCGCTGAAGTTCAGTGGATGCACTGTAAAAAAAATCCGTGAAGCAGCGAAGCCGTGAAAGATGAAACGCGATATAGCGAGGGATCACTGTATATACATATACATATATACATATATATATATATATATATATATATATTACACACAGACACAAGATTTACATATCACATATTCTTTCTCCTCCTTATCATTTTTTTTTTCAACAGCCCCCCATCAATGAAAAGTGTGAAATAAAAAGTTCTTAATTCCCAAACTCTTGCACAGTGCATTAGTCGCATCTGTAAGACCAGGAGGTCTCCCCCCCTGCACGCGTGCGCAATTGCGCACAGCTCCCAGGGGCATCGCGCAGAGAAAATCTTTGTCGCGCACGAGAGAAAACGAGAAAGAGAGCGAGAGGCGCGAGCCACACACAGTGACGTGCACCTGAACACACCTGATCATAAACAGCACATAGCGCCAAATCAAAGGTTCAGAACTAAAGTTCTACATCCCATACGCTTTTAACTAGTCTTTCTTCTGGACCAACCCGCCTCGTATTCACGGAGTTTTGAGAACAAACAGCTGACGAACTAATGCGTCTAGAATAGCGCAAATTACCGCGAAGACTCGCGCTCCCCATCAGGGGTGAAAGTGAGGCATTACGGCCCGTTACTGCGGACCCCTAAAACATTTGGTGGAAGTACGCTGTACCAGCAGGCACGCAGACGAGCTCCTCCACCTTACGCACGGAAAAGTAGTCCCACTAAAATCATTGCCTCTGGAGTCAAACCATCACATTAGACACAAACTTAATCCAGGGTCAGGCTGTGCACTTTTGGAGATTTAATCGACCCAACCCCGATCTCTCAGAACTCACGATGACAAACTTGATCTGAGTTCATTCATTCTGGATCTGACTTGTCTCCGCGCGTCTTTACGCGTCTTTACGCGGCAGCGCCGTGAGCAGCGCGGCACAGACACAGACTTCTCAGACTCCTCTGTCTTCAGCACCAGTGAAGAATCATGAACCAATCAGAGCAAACGCCACAGCGATTCTACAAAGTTTAGCGCTTTGCACAGTTTTCGCGTGTATTCATATGCAAATTAGCCGCGTGCGTAACGAGGCGTTAAGTGCTTTATGCACAGAATAATCCCAAGTGAAAACTGGAAGAATGAAAATGAATGGCCACTGACGGAAAGTTTATTTAGGCTTTGAAGACTGTCTTGTTGTGTCAGAGCTACAGTAAAGTCTAATCAATGACATACTTAAACAATTAACTGTAAATTATCATTAGGCCTATTTGAAACATGGGCTTATGATCTAAACATGACACACAGGTTACTTTGTCCAGAGGCTTCCAGGGGAAATTTAAGCACAGAATTAAATTAATACAGAATTAAATAAATATTGCACAGAAGTGTTGCTGGATAAGAGTCAATCTTTATATTAAAATGCATCAGAAAACTGTGAAAGCTTTGGAGAGAAAAAACACCATGACCCTGATTTGAACACAACTTAATGATGATATCCATTTTTTAAAATTATTAATTCTACCTAAACCAAATTATAGCTGAGGGGCTGTGATCAGAGAGAGGAGGAGGACAGAGCAGCTCACAGAGAAACACTAACAAGATTTAGACACAAGTGATCAGCAGCATGTGAACTACACAGATTGACCCAACTGTGCCACAAGTTTTCTAATGATAAACAATGCCTCCATTTGAATCTTGGGCAGAAGTAGCCTGCAATCATGATGTATGATTAAAGGTGCACTGTGTAACTTTTGTGTGGACGGCCTGCCATTAGCTTATTGCATGATCATAAAATGTATCACTGTAACATTTGAGTTTGTTGATCTAAAACACCTCAAATCCCAGGAAATTACATCCATTTTGTTGAAAATATTCTGGGGGAGGGCCCCCAGACCCCCATTCAAAGTTACCTGCTATAAGTTAAATTCTGAATTCTATCCAGGGATGCTTCATTAATGGATGAAGGCCAACAAAGTCTTGTGACAAGTGCCCAAAAAAGACTGTTACGGCCCTGATCTCAGGTTTAGAACAAGTGTGACCCCGATGTGGCCCCAGTGCGTCTGATGTCGCTCACATGGTCCAAGGCTCTGCTCAGCGAGTTTGTAGGTTTGCTCAGACGAATGAAAAATTAGAGGGAACATTGGTTATAAGTTGGTCCAAAGTTCTAAAAAAAAAAATTATTAATTCGACCTAGTAACAATAAGGGTGGGGAGCCCCAATGCTGAAAGACAGATTTAATCTGAATAATCAGTGGAGAAAAATTAGCTGCATACAAAGAGGGCAGCGTGCGAGTCACATTAACACCTAAATATTTAAACTCTGAACTCTAAGTTTAAAGGGAATGTCAGTCTGTTTAAGTGTTAAAAAGCTAAGGAATTTATAGGATAACGTTCGCTCTTCAGAAGATTTTTTTTTTTTTCTCAATAAAGTAATAATTGGAGGAATACTTGTCCTGGGATCACAGACATAAAAAAGCAAGTCATCTGCATAGAGTGACAATTTCAAGTCAACATCAAATCGTGAACGTAAAGCTATTAATAAAGGTTTAAAGGTCCCATAACATGCAAAATCGACTTTTCAGAGGTTTTAACCTTCCTACAGTGCTATTTGGGCCTCGTATGTGTGCCCAAAGTGGTTTTTTGATTGATTCCCGCATGCTTTCGCTAGAGAACTGTCTTTTTTGTCCCCCTCGGCTGAGCAGGCAGACGGGGGCTCATCCCATGGATGACGCGGCTTCCCATGGATGACGCGGTGTTTAAGCCATGCCGCCGGGAAGCGCGCAGCCGCAGAATAAAAACAGCTAATGCTAATGCTACACAGTAATTACACGATGGATACGACAGATCGAAGAGTTAGCTTGTTATTTACCAAACGGCAACGTCCGTCGTCGAGGTACTGCATGATCGTCAAACTCCAGGTCAGATCCAGGACGTAGGACTCAGCACGACGCACCGTCAGGACGGATAAAAGGTTTATTCCCGTGTTTGTGTATCGCTGTTTACCGGAGCACACGGCGCATGCGCACTATCTCCGCTCTAGGCTTCGGCACGAGTTGGGCGGGGGAGACGCGCGAGTTGGGCGGGGGAGGCAGCCTGCTCTCTGTTCGGGGGGGTCAGATCGCAGAGTGAGCCGTTTGCTTTTGCAAGGAGGGGGGCCAGTCCAAGAGATGGCTGTTTTTTGGAAACTGTTATGTTATGGATATTGCACAACGCAAAATTTTATCAACAAAGCCCTTAGAATAGACTGTGTAAAGGGCAAAATAGCAAAATATGGGACCTTTAATAGCCAAAGCAAAGAGCAATGGGTACAAGGGGCATCCTTGTCGTGTGCCGCATGATAAAGTTAGGTATACAGAGGTAACATCGTTAGTATGAACACTGGCCTGTGATGAATGATATAACAATTGAATCCATGAAACAAAACGCTTCCCAAAGCCAAATTTGTTAAGTACAGTAAAAAGATAGTCCCATTCCACACGATCAAATGCTTTTTCAGCGTCAACAACTTCTGGACTGATAGTGGAGGAATGTGACATAATAACATAGAAAAGAGAACGGACATTATAGAACAACTGACGTCCTTTAATAAAGCCATTCTGTTATTCTGAAATAATAGACGGAAGGATTTTTTCAAGGCGGCTAGACAGAACTTTGGCCAGTATTTTCACATCCACATTGAGAAGAGAAATAGGCCTATATGAGGCACAGAAAGTGGGGTCCTTATTCTTCTTTAGCAGAACAGTAATAACTGCTTGAGAAAGTGTAGGAGGCAATGTACCACGCTCAAGAGATTAGTTGTAGACCAAAAAAAGTAATGGGGCTAGCTTATCCTGAAATATTTTAAAGAAATCTACTGAGAACCTGTCTGGGCCAGGTGCCTTACCACTGTGCATTAATTGCACCCAAAATTTCTTGAAGTTGAAGGGGCATGTCCAATTGTCACAATAGGATCCACATTGGGCGCAGCAAGATTCTCAAAAACAATTAGACAATTCAGAAGTGTTTGTTATGAATTCAGACTGATACAAAATTGAGCGTTCTTTGAAAACCTCATTTATTGCTTTTAGATCGGAGACCAAATTAATGTTTTGTCTTTAATTTGAGATATTAATCTCAAAGCCGTCTGACATTAATGAGCCAAAAGTCTGCTTGTCTTATCGCCATGCACATGAACGTAAAAGTCATTCAGCATCAATAGTAGAAAGTAAATCAATCATCAGTTTGAAGCCAATCAAGCCATTATTTTTGCAAGTCAGGAGAGGGGTTGCTAAGAATAAGATCATCTATAGCACAAATGTTTGTCAATAAATCATAGAGTTTAGCTCTGCAATCCTTATTGGAATTGACAGAAAATTTTATTATTTGTCCATGTAAATACGCTTTCATAGACTTCCACAACAATGAGCAAGAAGTAGTCATTTTTATCAAAAGTAATATAATCATCAATTTGGGCTTTGAATTGTGTATCTAGAGAAGGGATTCCACTCAACAATTTTTGCATTAAACTCAGATCATCAAAATTGGGAGCATATACATTGACTAATAACACTGGATTATTACAGCTAGTGCCAACAATGATTAAATACCTCCCATTTTTATCAGGTACAAGTTTTGATATTGTGAATTGTATTCTTTTGTTTATCAAATCATTATCATGGCCACTCCTCTGGCTTTAGTATTAAAGGAAGAATGAAAAACATGTCCCACCTATGAACAATAGAGTCCTGAAGAAATATGACTTGGTATCACTTTTAAGACGCTGCAAATCTGAAATAATTTTAGAACGTTTAATGGGGCTGTTCGGATCTTTTACATTTCAGGAGGAAGAATAGGGAGAAAAGAAAGAAGCAAAAAGGAGAAACAAAGGGAAAGAGCAAAGAAAAAACAAGGGAAAAAAACAAACAAACCAAAAAAATATAAAATGAAAAAACGAAACACTACTCACCCTACGAGGCTCGTAGTAGTAGTATTTGTATAAAAGGCAGTCACTCAAGTTGTCTAGTTATTGTCTTAAAATAAGCTTTAGCTTCCTCTGGCGAAAAGAAGTCACGCTGTACTCCCTCGTAAGTGATACGTAACTTGGCCGGATGAAGAATGCCGAAGCGGACCCCTGGATGTCCTGAAGCTGGCGACATACATTGTTGAAAGCTGCACACACACGGCACCTGCACAGGCGGTTTTTGCAGTGTAATCCGGGAAGATGGAGACGGTCATGTTTATTATCTTGACGTTTTCTTGGTGCTCTCTGGCTCTCCGGAGGATGTTAACACAGTCTGAGTAGTAATGCAGCTTTGTTATTATAGCACGAGGACGCTTGCCAGGGCCGGGTTTAGGATTCAACATTCGGTGTGCTATATCCACAAGTGGTTCCTTCTGGAGTGAAAATGCTTCTATTAGAAGTGTTGACACAAACTCTCAGAGTACTATTTGATCCTCCTGTACACCGACAATTCGCACATTGGTACAGCGGGACCTGCACTCCAAATCCTCGCCTCTATTCTCTACTCTGATCAAGTCTTTGGCCATTCTATCCACCTTAGTACGAAGAGATATAATATCATCAGTGCAAGGGTGAGACTGCTCCATGTCAGCAACAGTGACTTTAAGCCCCACAACATCTTGTTTTATGTTGTTAATGCTGGAGGAAAGCTCAGTTTTTAGGCCAAGTAGCTTGTTTTTAACAGACGTCAGGTGCGCACCAAGTGCTTCTTGCAATTTGTTTTTAAACAGGATTTTGATCTCCTCTCGAAAAGCATCAAGATGTTCTATCCTCAAAACAGGGTTGGGACAGGCTTCGGCTGGCAACTCTTCGAACACTTCGGACAGCGACGAGGATCCACGAGGCGGGGATGGAGAGTCAATAGCAGGCCTTGGGTTTGGAGTTTGAAAAACATTCGCGTTCCTACTTTTATGTGACATCTTGAGTGGCAAAAATCAGAACGCCTCAAGGTAAAGTGCTTAAACCCACGCTATATGAGTTGACAAAATGTGTCACAAATATTGGATAATCACAAACCAAAAATGGGCCGGATTGGATAATCCGGCCCATTTTTTGAGTTTTATGTAAATTACTGTACATGATAAACACAATGTAAACACACCAGATTGTAGGCATGGACACATAGGCACTCTCATAAACACACACACATGGACACTGGAGGCAAGGACACATTGGGGGTATTCCATTAAAGTCGCTTAAAAAGTTCAGACTTTTCATTAAATCCTGAGCTATAACTATCTCTCCAGCATAATCCTCAATTCATTCCATGGGGCTATTTCTTTCGAAATAGCCCTGGGTCTGACCAATATTAACTCAGGCTTGTATGGGATGAATATCAAGACAAAAGTACACCGCGTTCCAAATTATTATGCAAATTATACTTTTCTCAGATTTTGCCATATAGTCAATATAAATGACAGCCATCATAATTTTCAAGTCATCAGCCTTTAGAGTAACATTCAAATGTTATTGAACAAACCTCTCAAAGATAATGGTATTTTTTTCAAAAACAAACAAACAAAAAAAAAAAAAAACTAAAATGCATTGTTCCAAATTATTATGCACAACAGAGTTTCAAACCATGTTATTGTTGTAAAGAACTGAAAATGTTTATTTGTTAAATTAGAAGCATTAGATGATCATATTTAATTAAATCAAAAGCTATTTCAATCAAAACATCTTAAAAGGTCAAGTAACATTTTAACATAGGACCCCTTCTTTGATAGAAACGTCACAATTCTTGCATCCATTGAACTTGTAAGT
This sequence comes from Rhinogobius similis, assembly GCA_019453435.1. Taxonomy (NCBI): domain Eukaryota; kingdom Metazoa; phylum Chordata; class Actinopteri; order Gobiiformes; family Gobiidae; genus Rhinogobius; species Rhinogobius similis. Next base: position 38,273,086 of record CM033628.1, read on the forward strand.
TTGTGGAAAATTTCTGCTTGAATTTCTTTGCAGGATGTCGGAATAGCCTCCCAGAGCTGCTGTTTGGATGTGAACTGCCTCACGCCCGCAAAGATCTTTGACTTGAGGATGCTCCAAAGGTTCTCAATAGGGTTGAGGTCAGGGGAGGATAGGGGCCACACCATGAATTTCTCTTCTTTTATGCCCAGAGCAGCCAAGGTTCTTCTTTTTGTACCATGGAAGAAAGTGGTCAGTCAGAAACTCCACATACTTTACAGAGGTCATTTTCACCCCTTCAGGGACCCTAAAGGCGCTGACCAGCTCTTTCCCCATGATTCTGGCCCAAAACATGACTCTGCCCCCTCCTTGCTGACGCCACAGCCTTGTTGGGACATGGTGGCCGTCCACCAATCATCCACCACTCCATCCATCTGCACCATCCAGGGCTGCACTGAATACATTAAGTCATGCGCAAATTGTTTTTTGTGGAGTTTGCATGTTTCTACCCCATGTCTGGATGGGTTTTCTCCGTGCACTCCGATTTCCCCCATCAACCCAAAACATGCACCATAAGTAAAGTCCTCCAGAAGCATTGAAGGTTGTGTCAAACGCAGAGGGCAAATTTCCCAATGGGAACAATAAATTGTACTTTAACCTTAACACAAGCCACAGCAGCAAATATAGCCTACTTTATTTATGTTTTAATTGCTTAATTGTTCATGTGCAGTCTTTATATATATATATATATATATATATATATATATATATATATATATATATATATGGTACTTATTTTTTGTATTATAAAGCCATGTAGCCCTAAAAGTACACCCCAAGTGAAAAGTTTTGAATGGGAGAGGTTTATTTAAAAAAGTCACATTTGTCACCTTAAGGACCCTCAAGGGTTCCCATTTTTAAACATTTTTTAAAATCCACATAGATTAATTTTTGTTGTATTGTCAAAACTCAAATCTCTTTTGATACATGTGTGGACTTTATAAATATAATGCATTTTTTTTGCAAACTTTTGCAATAAAAGTGCACCCAAACATAACATTAAACATTAAAATTACATATTTCCAAATTTAAATGTGTGAAGTCTGAAAGTTAAATTTATCAGAGTAGAGTAGAATAGTATGTCAATAATTCATAATGGAAAAAAAAGGTGTATCATTATGTTTTTATATAAAGCCATCTTATTCAAAATAAGATGGCTTTATATAAAAAAGTCACGTTCGTCACCTTCTGTACCCTGGAGGGTCCCCATTTTTAAACGGCTATAAAATCCACAGATTTTATTTTGTACTTTCAGAAACTCAGATCTCTTTTTATACTTCTACTCTACTCATAAATGTGCTAATTGTATATATACGCATTGAATATTTTTTACATTATAAGGCCACGTTGCCATAAAAGTACATCTCACTGATTTCCATTATAAACGCATATTTTGACCAAAACATTACAGTAGGATAGATTACAATATAAATATGAACAAAAATGGTTTGGTTGAGTTGGTCTGAAGATAAAGATTGTCTGTGAGCCCAGCATGGACACTGTCATTATGAAAATGACCAGGGCAGTTCTTTGTCTTTATTTACACTTTGACACATCAAATCAGAATCAGAATCAGAAAACCGTTTATTGCCATTGTCAGTGATCAAAAATTCACAAACATAGGAACTTGCTTCGGCATAAGGTGCAACATAAAACAATGAATAAAATATAATAAAATATATAAAAGAGGCATGCATAAAATTAAGAATAAAATAGACTAAGATAGATACTATCAACTTTGTGACGGCCGATAAGAGGGAAATGTTGGTCTTTGAGGTCGACTAGTTTTGACGACTCGTCTCTGGGCAGAGTTATATGTTCACACAGGGGCCAAAGTGGGGCAATCACAGGGGCGACAGGAGGTAATCACAAGGAGACAGTGTCTTTGTTGGACTCAGACAATCTTTACCTTCAGACCAACACAACCACATCATTTTGTTCTGATTTCTATTGGAATCCATCTTCTTATAATGTTTTAGACAAATGATGTGTTTATAATGGAAATCAAATGAGGTATGCAGTTTTTTGTGCATAAACTTCTCCTACACAGTAATGCGCCAATTTTGTTTCCAGCATGACTTGACACATACTAGGTTCTAATAAATTTTCCACTTCAGTCTTTTAATTGTGGAAATACGTAATTTTTCTACTTTTTATTATTCACCCTGGGTGTACTCTTAAGGCTATATGGCATTATAAAGTGAAAATTATGCTTCATATTTAGAAAATCTGCACGTGTTGTACATGAGTACAGCAGAAGTAAATGAAGAGATCTGAGTTTTGAAAGTACAAAGAAAATATGCTTTAGATTAAGGTTCCTTAGTAAAAATTTATAATGCATTAATACACACTTGTTATGTATTTATAAGCACTGAGGCATTTAAGATCGTAATTGGCTTATTAACATTTATAAGGTCTTATAAGTGCATAAACAAATAACTTAAAACTTTTAAATTTGGAAATATGCCATTTTATATTTTAGTTTTAGTTTTTTTTCTAAGTGTAAGTGTTTTGTGTCTTTTGTGGCAAAATGGCCTTATTAAAAAATAAAAATATAAAATATATAAATTTGGCACATTTATGAATAGAGTAGAAGTAGATTAAAAAATCTGAGTTTTGAAGGTACAATCTAGGTGAATTTTTATGGCTGTTTTAAAATGGGGACCCTCGAGGATCTCGAAGGTGACGAACATATACTTTTGGTCAGGCTCTTGAACTGAACATGTGAGATCAGCAATCGTGGTGGCATTTTCAAATTTGACTCGATCCTTGAAACTGCGGGAAATATTGAAGTTGGGGGAAAAAAAATGTTCAGAAGGACCTTCGAGGGTCCCAAGGTGACCAGAGGGTTAAGGATTAATTTGTTACATTTTATTTTATTACTGTATGGTAAAAATGTAGGTGCATGTACAAGGTAACTTTAATGAAATAATGTAGGTTTTTATAGGTTTTTATACACTGCCTGTCCAAAAAAAAGTCGCCACCTGGATTCAACAAAACAAATGGGTAGAAGTCTCCTATTGTTAAATCGCTATGGGTGATTGTCTTTCAGTTTCAACACAGTACTTAAATCCAACTGATGCATGAAATTAATCTTGACATTGCAGAAGCTTATAGAAACAATTCCACAGCAAATGTGTGCTGTAATCAAAGCTAAAGGCAATCCAACATGTGTGCCTTTTATTTTTTGTGGTGACTTTTTTTTGGATGGGCAGTGTATCATTTGTGCCTATTTGAAGAGTGCAGAGTCCACAGACACATGCGTGTGGGTGTTAAGTGTTTCTTAATTTGGACAGATAGCCTGGTCCGGACCCGAGTGCTTGTTACTACTGCAACTCAGAGCCAGCTCTGGATAGCCATGTTGGTAGAAACTAAACAAAGGATTTGATGAGCCTGGTTTGTCCAAATATGCCAGGCTTTGGCTTAATCTCACTTTATGGAAAACTCCCAGTAACAGTATACACTGGTTCAAGTAGGGTTGGACCTCCCTCCCTTAAAGGAAAAATATTGTGCATGCTTTGTATTGTTTTAGCCTTTAAAAGGACAGATATTCTGCCACAGTGACTTTTTGGAGCTTTTAACAATGTTCTAACAATGTTCCATCATCAAATTTTCAGCTGCATTCACATTGTTTTCACATTGTTTTGAGGAATGTGAGTTGGAAAATCCTCTTCTCGCTGAGCATCAAAAACACTTCCTGCTGAACTCCCTTGATCTGGGACGTTTGTTCAGATCAGCTACGTCACTTTTCCGATAATCCTTTTTGTCTGTTTTAAGTCCTTAAATCATCACCAAACTTGTTCTGATGATTTCTTCTCTTCATTGCTTGTGCTAGTTTGAAAATAGCGTGTTGCACATTCACTGAAAGAGATAACATGACTAAAATGTGTATATCGCTAGACGCCATCTAGTTGCTGGATGCACTCAGTGTCACTGGATCTGAGAAAAACTTTGATTATTTCATAATAAACTTTTTGTTTTGTTTCAAAACATGAGCTGGCACATTTTAAGGTACTCAAGGGCATGTTTCAAGGCTAATAATACAAAAAAAATATTTTTTCTTTAAACATGCTCTTGAGCACCATAAGTTTGCCATCTTATGTTTTGGAACTAAAAAAAAATGTTTATAATAAACTAAAAGAACATCTGTGCCATTTGCTCTGGCTCTTAGTGAGTTTAAGTGATGTCAGCTATCGGAAAAACGTAATTCATCGAGGGAGTTCAGCGTGGAGCGTTTTAGACTACAAAGGGGAGAGGACTTTCTAACCCGGATTCATCAAGCTAGCATTAATGAAGCTAAACGCAACTTGGTTGCATGTTTTTGACTACAGACCAATGTTAGAACAAGGGTAAAAGCTCAAAAAAGTCACTAAAGTATAATGTGTCCTTTAATATTGACGGACGAGCACTCAAATCACCCGAGACCTTGCTCCTACAATCAGAGCCTTTCCTGGCTCAGATACTGGTGTATGTGTGTATTGTGCGTGTGCTGACTGTGGTGCAGAGGACACACCGGTTCTCCAGGTCAGGCATGGTCAGGTTCCTGCTAATGAAACACATCTTGAGGCTGATGGCCTTGGTGTCGCGGTCTCTGGCGCTGTGTGGAAGCGACTCGTCCATGCAGATGGCCCAGGGCAGCTCTGCCACCAACGATGGCTTCTTGAAGAGTGGAGACACCTCACGGATGTACTTGACTAGACACAAACACACAGTTAGTTTAACATTCAGTGACTTTTTTTTTTTTTTAATTACTGTCCCACATAAAAACGGAATACCATGATAGGAGATGGAATGTGCATTTTCATCATTACAAGGTTTCAAATCTGATACAATTCATGTGCAAAAGCTGCTAAATTATGGATACATTTTACTTGGATCATAATTGAAATCCTGATTATTCAATTCGAAGCAAATCTTTAAATCGTCAAGGCTAAGACTATACTTCCTCTACAGTTTATTATCTCATGATAATGTTTTGTGATTTGTGTTTTTACAAACATTGCAGGTTTTTTTAGAGGCAGAATGAGAGCCTATATCATCCAGAACAGTTTTTTTTTTCTGGATGATTTCATTTTTGTAATCATCTAAAAATAGACTCAGACTACACAAAATTTAGGTTGCAAAACCTCTTGATTTTGCTGTGCACTGTGGGCAAAGGAACATCAAGATCTGTGAAGATGAGATTGATATTTTTCCACAAATTTGGTTCTCAAGTCCTCAGCCAGTTCTCTTCTCCATACTTTGTGTGGCACACACACAGACACACAATGCGAAGACTACGAGTCAACTTCCCTCCATATCTGCTTTCAGGTGTGATTTTTCTGTTATCCACATCTGTTACTTGCCCCAAGGTGAGTTTAAACAAGTATCACATGCTTGAAACCAAGTTTTATCCACATTTTGAAAGGGTGTGAATCATTTTGTCCTGCCCATTTTTGGAGTTTTGTGTGAAATTATGTCAAACATGCTTTTTTCCTCAGTTTTGTTCCAACACTCACAAAGGAAATAAACGTGTCTAGCAAAAAATGTGGAATTGCAATACTTTTTGGGGAAAAATATTTTGGGGTGCCAACACTTTCAGTCAACGGTTTGGTGTCTAAATGGTGAGAAGACAGATACACAGGCTAGTGTTGCATTAGCAGATCTGACATTTTTCACCCAGTGAACATTGACGAAAAGTCAGGAAAATTTGCACACCTCTATAAATCGTGCCTCTCTACATTCTGGCTATTTCCGATTTCCAAAATTCAAAACTATGGCACGTCAGCGCCCCCAAGTGTACAAAAAATGCATTACGGGATAGGAAAGTGCCCAAATTTTTTTTTATCGTAGAATCATAAAATTTTACCGATCAAAAAAGCCAATTAGACCCAAGTCATATTTTGTACGGCGAAGCCGTACCAATGACCAAAACATCCCATGTTATTCCTATGGTTAAATTTAAAAATGTCTCAAATTTGCATATTTTTTTACTACGCATTTTAACGAACTCCTCCTCGGGCGTAAGCCCGACCATCCTGAAATTTGGTGAACAGCTTCCTGAGGAGTGGGGCACTAAAAGTTATCCAAATTGTTGGGATAAGTATTACGGTCTCCGTGTGGTGAAGCAACAAATTTCGGCAACATTTTTGAATAGACAGAAAAAAGCCATGTTATTCCTATGGGAAAATATCAAAATCGCTCTAATTAAACTTTGTACTTTAACGCACTCCTCTTCGGGCGTAAGCCCGACCAACCTGAAACTTGGTGACAATCATCTTGAGGAGTGGGGCACCAAAAGTTATCCACATTTTATGGATAAGTAGTACGGTTTCTGTGCAGCAAAGCCGCAAAAAGTGCCCAATCTTGTATAAATGACAGAAACATTCCATGTTATTCCTATGGGGAAAATGCAAAATCACTCAAATGAAACTTTGTACTTTAACGAACTCCTCCTCGGGCGTAAGCCCGACCATCCTGAAATTTGGTGAAAAAGATCTTGAGGACTGGGCCATCTAAAGTTATCCAGGATTTTAGCACAAGTATTACAGTCTTTGTGCGGCGCAGCCGCAAACTTTGACCAAATTTGAATCATTTTCAGTGAAATATGAGCAGTAGGAGGCGCGGTAGCGCCACGGATTCGGCAGCAGGTATTTTATGAGGAGGGAAATTGGGGCGCGTAAGCGCCCCCCTCTTGCGTTGCGGGGCGGCGGCGTGGCGCGGGCCGATCATTGCCGCTTGCGGCTATATTGTTATTGTTATTTCTCTAGAGACAAGCAAGTGACACCGCCGAGTTACCTGTAATTGAATAAACACAAGATAAAGTTTAATGCTATACTTCAGAACATTCAAGGCAAAGTAATAACATCTCAGTGCAGACAGGCATGTGGTGGACCCTCCAAAGTTATATATGGATGAATCGGAGACCCTTGCCATACTGTTGAACATTTCAGACAAATAACATCTCCATGGAAACAAACAAGAAAAGTTACAATGTGCACCTTTAAATCAACAACTTTGATTGTTGATTGTTTATTGAATAATAAACTCAATGAAACCCAAACCATTAACCTCTCGATGTGATTGGAGATCCGTCTAGTATGTGTGTGTGCGTGCGTGCGTGCGTGCGTGCGTGCGTGCGTGTGTGTGTGTGTATTGCTATGACTGTGTTGGGACATGGCCTGGGGCTCAAGTGAACGTTTTAGTGACTTTTCCAAAGCGTTCTATTTTTCGGAGAGGCTGAAATTGGGGTCTGTTCCACATTCAGTGGTCTACAAATTTCCAGTCCTCCAGGCTCTTCTCCGTACCCCTCCTCATCATCACTCGCTCTCACAACCTCACCACAACTATTCTGCCACAGTCCAACAGTCAATCTGGAGCTCTGGGCATGTTTTTCACTATGACTTTCCAATTGTGCCCAGGTGCCAAATAAAAGTAAACTAGAGCAAAACAGACACCCATTAAGTCAAACTACAGTGTATCAGGAAAAATTCACCCTTTTGACAAACAGTTACACCTTTGGTTTAATTAACAAAGAAATAATTAGTGAAGTTAGTAATAGCCCTATGATTTGTAATATTTAACAATGTAATGTAAAAGTTAGTCAGTAGAAACTGGAGTCACAGTTTAAAGAATAAAATTGGATATAGGAAGTGATGCGGGACACAGAGCTGCTGCTGCTGCAGGGGCCACGGGACTACTTAGTCAGTGGTTCCTGGTAGTTCACTGTCCACAGTCCCAGCTTTAGCGCTGCCGAAGCAGGTCACAGAAGCAGATCAGGCCTGTGCAAATCCCCGCTCTTGCGTTGCTTATCTTACCTTCGAGCGTCACCTCCTTGCCCGCTTTCTTGAGCGCCTGCACCGCCAGGTCGTGCGTAGCCTCACGGAGGTCGTTGCCATTGACGGACAGGATTGCGTCGCCAACTCGCAGAGCCCTGCTTTGGTCCGCTGCCAGCCCCGGAAAGATCTTGGAGATGAGGATGGGCATGCGGTTCTCGCGACCACCCTTGATGCTGATGCCGAGCCCCCCGGACTCCTGTTTGACCACTCTTACTCTGCGGACAGCCTCTGAGCTGCAGCCGTCCGAGCCCAGGCTGGAGCCGGGGCTGCCGTATCCCGACGCGGGGCTGCCGTATCCTGACGCTGGGCTGAAGTCGGAGTTTGTACCGTTACTGTGGTACTTCCCGGGGGTGCTGGGTCCCCGGGGGCTGCTGACTCCCCGGCTGACCCCTCGCCCGCCGTAGTTCGGGCTTTGGCCAGAGTTTCCTGGGCTGTCCCCAGGCTCATTTCCGTTTGACAAACCGTTCCTCGGGCCCGGGGACGCGTTGATGTAGTCCCAGGGGTCGCTGGCCTCCGCCTCGGCCGTTAACGTCAAAGTTTCTCGGGTGAGTTCCGCGGCCACTCGGACCCAGCGGTCGCGCAGGAGCAGGTCGAGCTGGCCGTGTTTTTCCGCTCTTGTCCACACTGCCATCCCCGAGGCAGGCCGCGCTTACTCCGCATTCATCACGCACTTTAGAGCGGCTTTGGATCCTTTCTGTTTTGAGACGGGACACACCCACGAACCGTGGGACGGCGCGGGACAGGCCCACACAGAGGAGCAGATTTAGCCCCGAGTCCGTTAGTGGGCTTTGAAACTCCAGAGTACTAACATCAAGCAAATCGTCGCCATCAACACACTGCACTTCCGCCATCACCTTTCATAATAAACTCCACTGAAAGCAGCAAATATGGGTCACATACATTACAGTGTGGACCCTTTCAAAATAATCACACCTGTGGTCATTCATCGTAAATATGCATACTCAAAAAGAATACCCCATTATTTTTTTCAGTCATTGTTCTAAAATGTGTAAACTGGGCAGATGGCTATGCCCATTCTCCAGATCCCCAACAAGCCAAAAAAAAAACAACATTTAACACATTTTGAATAGCTCATCATCAGTGAGTAAAACAAAAGTGAAAGTGTCACTCAAATGATATTCATCTAGGTATTTTGAAGGTGATGATTAGCACTAAAATTATACTAAATATGACTATGAACTGAACTGAATAGAATGAATGGATATTAATTGTTTCACTTAATATCCAACCATTAATATTAACCATATCCAACCATTATTATTTACTATCACACACTTATTCACTACATTTAAAAAACCCTAAACCACACCTAAATAAACCTTCATGGAGGTATTTATTGATATTATTGCATGGTGTGAAAATGTATCTATTGCGATAATGCTTTAAAGGTGGGCCTGTAAAACGTAGTAAAAAATCTCCAAACCCCCCAAAAAACAGTACAATTTGGAAGACATTTTAACTAAATGGAATGAGAGAATAGTGTAAAAAGTTAAATAAAATGGAAATTACACTTATTTTTAAAACAAAAAACATTCATTTTTATTAGTTCACCAACCACTGAATAAACAATGACCACTTGAAAACAACACACACCCACGCCACACAAAGTCACAAATTCCACAAACACATTCACTGCCTTCATGCACTCCTCTATACAGTCCAGATCAAGACTGTTTAAGACTAGTTGAATAAATGGCAAAAGTCACATTTTGCATGGTTGGGTCTTAACAAGATTCCAAGCAGAGCTTCAATATACAACAAGAAATGGGAGTGAGACAAAAAAAAGTTCTACTGAAAACAACAGTAAAACTGAAATAGTCTGTCCTGCAGCTGATCAAAAGTTTAGGTCCTTTTAAAGCCCACATTTGTGCAAACATGCAGATTCAGTGTCGTTTTCTGTCAGCTATTCACACTGTCATGACGTTCTGATGGCAAAGGCATTTGAATGTGATCGAGTCTTTGAACTACATAAGCAGAGTCTGGCTGCTGAGGTGGGATGCAGTAAGACAGTAATTTTGAATTTCTTGAAAGAGGGTTATGGAACAAAAAGTCAAACCCAAAAACATTACACCAGCACTGAGCCGGAGGATCGGATTGGCTGTCGGTCAAGACACTGGACAATCCTTGACCCAAATTAAAACTGTTACTGGTGCCGAATGCAGCCCAATAACCATCAGACGGTTATCCAATAACCTTCATACAACATCTGCAACTGAAGGGCTTCAAAAAGAAAAAGGCCTCATCTCCTTGAACGCCACAGAAGTGCCACTTGGACTTTAAAAGGTGGAAGAAAGTTGTATACTCTGATGAGAAAAACATGTACCTTGATTGGCCTAATGGCTTTACTGACATGACAACAGATCTCCCTTGAGATGTTTTCGACGCCTCCTGATCTGGGGTGCTTTTTTCTTCAGTGGAACAATCATTCATTCTTCATTCTTAATCTAACAATAATAGCAAGAAAATGCAACAGGGGATCAGATGGGTAATTCACTCTCACATTCATTCACTGTGGGCAATTTAGAGTTACCAATTAACCTACACATGCATTTCTTTGGACAGTGGGAGGAAGCCGGAGAACCCGGCGAGAACCCACGTTAACAATGGGAGGACATGCAGACTTCACCCAGAGAGATTGTGGGATGTTGGTCTGCTCCGGGAATCAAACCCACGATCTCCCTATTGGGAGGTAGAAGCTCTAACCGCTCTGCAGATTTATAATTTTAATAATAATAATTCTGTCCGGACCATTTTTGGGGTTTGTGTAAAATAATGTCAAATTAGCTTTTTTCCTCTGTTTTTTGTGTTGTTCCAGAATACACAAAGTATACATTAATGTCGCTGGATCACCTGTTAGTGTATCTGAAAAATTTTGAGCACAAGATGAGGTAGCCACAGGATTTTCCTCTATTTTATTCTCCTGGGTTACATCAAATAGAAATGTTGCATGGATCAATTATTACAATCAACAGTGGGTGATTGTACTAGAATTATGTCCCACCCGGGAAGCAAACCCGGGGAAGGCCCAGGACACGCTGGAGGGACTACGTCTCTCGGCTGGCCTGGGAATGCCTCGGGATCCCCGAGGAGCTGGAGGAAGTATCTGGGGGAGAGTGATGTTATTCTCCCGAAGAAGTCCTTTGTCCTGCTGGCTTTGTGAACTGTAGCATTGTCCTGTCATTACCCAGTCATTACTACACAGATGAGGGCCCTCAGTCATGAGGGATGCTCGCTGCAACATCTGCACAGAGCCTGTTTATGCCCTTCCTTTGTGTGTGAAGGGAACATTTGTGTGCACAGTCTGCGCTGTTTGTTTGTTTGTGCTATGTTTTGTTCATTGATGCAGACATTTAAAGCCAAGGCTGGAGCTCCATTGAAAGACACTGTCAGGATTTGGATAGAAGTGATCAACAGCATGTGTACAAGGGGTTAACCCCAACTGTGTCAAAAGTATTATTATAATAAACAATGACCCCATTTGAATTTTGGACAGAAGTAGCCTGCAATCATAGTATAAATTAAAGGTGCATTATGTAATTTGGAGGAGGGTCTGACACCTGAAATTTACTACTGTAAAATTTGGATTTGCTGATCTAAAATACCTCAGATTACTGATTAAATGACATCCATCTTGTTGAAAATTTCCCAGAGCCCCCTTCTATCAGAACTATACCTGCAACAAAATCAACTCCTTAAGGGATCCTTAATTAAAGTTAAGGTGAAGTGTATTTATATGGCACATTTACAACAACAAAGTGGTGCCCAAAGTGCTTCACAGGTAAAGTAAAAACAAGGATAAAATAATCCAAACAGTAATAAAAAAAAATAAAAAACAAGAACATAATTACACACAAAGTGTGATGTGTTCACGGCGCCTTGTTCCTGTGAGCAGCCGAGCAGCAGAGCTCTGTACGAGCTGCAGACAGTTCAGAGATGATTGATCCAGGTCACAGTACAATGAATTACAATAATCAAGGCGTGATGTGATGAACGTGTGGACAACACGCTCAAACTCATTTGGAGGAAGGTAGGCTTTGACCTGGTGAAGAACGCTGAAAGAAGTCTTGACAGAACTTGCTTGTCTAATTTAAAGGAACTGTCCTGGATCACTCTGAGATTTTTAACTGCAGTCTTAACACAGGACTTTAGAGGGCCAAGCCAGTCAGTAGAGCTAGGGACAATGGGATGGCCAAAAATTACACTTTTGTTAGTTAGTTTTAGTTTTGTTTTCGTTTAGATGGACAATTAATGGACAAATGACAAAAGTCTTGGCTCTTAACAAAAGTTCTCAATATTAGACTATGTGTTCCCGCAGTTGAGAGCAAAGGGGCAAAATTGGAAATCGAAATCTTGCCTAGGGCACCAAAATAATTAGGGCCATTACAGCAAACCCCTCCATATGGCACGTAGAAAATATCTCAGGTGGATCTGCTTGTCATGCCAGTAACCATAAGGACCATTAACATTTACATTTACATTTTTTCTCATCAGAGAATAAAACTTTCTTCCTCCTTTCAATGTCCCATGTTTGGTGTCTCTTGGAAAGTCCAAGCTGCAGTTCTTCCGCTTGACTTTTTGTTCCATAACCCTCAGGATTTAAAGAAATTCAAAATGACTGCGTCCCACCTCAGCAGCGATGGAGCCCTGCTTATGCAGCTCAACAACCTGAACACGTTCAAGTGTCAAACAACAATGTTGAAAATAAAAAATTTAACAAACTGGTTGGCTTATGATTTAAGTCTTGTATCAAACAAGGTATCTTTGGTCAGCACTGACCTAAGATTTAAGATCTCAATAGCAATAGGTATATGTTGTAGAATTTTCTATCTCATGCAGAGTCTTAACAAGGGCACCTCCATTTCTACCACTGTTGACATTTCTGAGTGGTTAGCTCTATCTACGACGGGCGTCACCGTTACAGAATTTGTCCTTCTCTAACATTATCCTTGGTCAACTCGTCTCCCAGTAGCAGAATGGGTAACACTTTATAATAACTACACTTATTCCTGCCTTAATAAAGCATGAACAAAGACTTAATTCATAATCAACAAATAGTTTATTAAGAACGATTCAGGCTTAGCAACTATTTAACAAATATTCTAACCCTAATTTCTAACCTTAACCATTACCTTAACCTTAATTAAGTAGTTACTAACCCTGAATCATGTTTAATAAACTATATATTCATTATTAATTAAGTCTTTGTTAATGCTTTATTAAGGCAAAATAAGGTGTAGTTATTATTAAGTGGTACCGCAGAATGCTTTGCACTTGTCATTCTATCTCAGCCAGCCTTCTTGGTTACTATTTAAACTTTTGTGTGTGGAAGCACAGTCAGGCTTGAATAGCCAATACTAGCACAATGTGTTAAGTATTATAGTCGCCGGGTCCGGACTGATGGTAAATAAACTTCTCCTGCCTCAGACATCCAGAGTCTCCTGCCTCTCCTTACAACTCTAGGACTCGTTGGGACAACACTTCTTTTCCCTAACAGTATTTTTACCCGAGTGTGAAAGAAAATAAAATGAGAAGTTTTGATAATTAAAGAGATACAGGATTGGGTACTTGTTTTTTTTTATTAAACCTGGATGTTTTTTGCTCTCTGGTCATGTTCTGTGTGCTTAAATAAAAAATAAAAAAAAAATTAAAAAGAAAAGGAAAAAAAAAAAGATCTAATGGGTTCTTTGCTTTGTGATGTGTCAGCAAATTAGTGGTGTTTGAGGGACACTTTCACAGTTTATTCAGTTTTATTCAGTACAACAATTAAAAAAACATAAAAAACCAGGACAATGCCTGATAGGCCGCTTCTTTGTTCATGGGCTCATGGAATGTTCAACTTGATTCCAGGCAGTTTCTTCTTCTTTTGACCGCCTGGTCTTGCCGAAAATACAGGTGATGATTTCTGCTGCTTAAACACACCCCTTCACATTTCTGTTTGACACAAGTTATTGTTTGATCCTAGTTTTATATCAGTCAAGTGGCAAATATTTACCATAGGTACTATCCCACTAACCAAGTTAGATCAATTGTCACATGCACTAAAATCTTACTTTACAGATTGCATAATGAAGAAAAAAGACAACATAAAGTTATTAGATATCCAACACCACTGAAACAGTATTAAAAATCATTTATTACTTAAGCTCTTCAATTTACAATTGTGATTCTCTAAGTTACATTCATGACAAATCAAGGCAACTGCAGATAGCTTGCACGCTAGCATTACATGTTGATCGCAACTTTACTCACTTAATATCATGACTGTGCCCACTGATGCTTGGGGGGTTATTTGTTGGAGGGAGGTGCCCAAGCGCAAGTTCTTACAGACTTTTTATAGTTAATGTGACATGATTTCTTTTGTTGGTGGGATGAATTGGTTCTTTGGATAACTGTACATGCCAAACTTCACCCTGAACAAGTCTGTCCAAAGGAGAGAGTGATCATAGGGACAGGGGTGACTGACTGAGGAGATTGCAAGTCACACGATTGTTCCACGCTCTTGACATGTGTATGGTGGATTCCGTTGTAGTGTTATGAAGGCTGGACAGTGAGTGGTCTAAGGGAAGATTGGTGAAGGAGTTCTATAGGGTGGGGGTAGGGGCCTAATGGGGACAACTTGTGAAGTGTGCTGTGAGCTGTGCTCTGCATCGAGAGCTTGCACTTGCATGCAGAGAAACTCTGCAGAGACGTCTCAGGATAAAGAATTATTGTGGTACTTCGTTAATTTTGCCTCTAACTTAACTGTGGATGACCCACAACCCCAAGTACACGCACACATGCCATTTTTAACGAAGATGCATGGAAAGGAAGTAAGGTAAACACATAAGCAACATTAGTCAGATTTTATCAACAGATTAAATTATCAAATTAAGTTTTGGTCATGGAAAGGGAGAGCATAAACAAGTGCAATGAGTAGTGGCCAAAACAGGGAACTTATTTCAAAGAACAGAGAGGAAAGTTTACCCATTTTCAATCATTTATCCTTGGGACAAAGTGAAAACTAATAAACATCCCTAATATTTTACCAATGCACTAACATCAACCATCACACCAAAGGGCTAGAGAGAGGAGGGTGCGCAGGTGCATGAAACCGCACCTCGTCTCAGCTCATCATCAAGACTTTCTTCATGAACAGTTGTGAGAATAAGTAGGTGTTTTATCTTTATGTCGAGGCAGCAGGCATTCTTCTCTCCTCTCTTCATTTAGGTGCAGGACTTTGTTTATCTCTGCACAGAGTTTACGCCAGGGTCATAGCTGGCTCAAAATCTGGAGACACAGGGACAAAACTCATGGATAAGCGCATAAATTAAGAGAGTTTGAGGAAGAAATCATGAACGATACCTTATATTATAAAATAATTGCTATCAGATATCGGCCCATGGCCTTTTATTCCACTCATTTTCAACAATATATGCATTTTAAGTTATGCGCATTTGTGCACTAGCTTGTGCACTCTCCCGGTGCACACAGTGACCATATACAATCTAAGCCAATGACAAAGCCAACAGGATACGCTGAATCTGACGTTGGATGAAACAAAGAAAACACTCAGATGGAGGCTGTGAGCGAGATTTGAATTTAATGAAGCAATGAGCCAAGGCGCAGCTCCAACGCATTACATTTGTCTTTACTCACCGCACAGGTGAAATTAGATTGGCCCAAATGATTCAAACTGAACCAAGCCCATGCACGTCATGTACTGTCGGACCCAGAATATTCCCTTCATTATTTTTCTGTGTTTTGAGTGTTTACTCTTAAGGGACTCTCTGTGAAAATAATTTAAATAAGGCGCGCACTCAAAAAAGTAACAAGAGTTTGTAAGTTCTGCGCAGACTTTTAATGGCAGAATACGGCCCCTGATAGAGCTTTATGTAAACGCAAACGAAAAAGCGAACGCATAAACCTGCACTTGTCTGGGACCGGAAACATTTCGCCCTCACCCGCTGATCCACGTATCTCTCCCTTGCTGCTTTCGCTCTTTGGGCAAGGGCATCTATGTGTCTTTCGCACACATTAATGCTCCCTCATTTGAACATTCATACCCCTACAGAGGGTTTTATGAGGAGTTTGCGTGGCATACACACTTCTTCAGCAAAATTCCCTTGCAATCTTTTACAAATAAGACCTCAGGTGGGAAAGTATAGGGGACAGGAAGTGGAGGGTCTAGTGGACAGCAGGTGGGATGGTCTACAGGACAGCAGGTGGAGGGTCTAGAGGACATCAGGTGCGAGGGTCAAGGAAACATCAGGTAGGGGGGTCTAAGGGACATCAGGTGGAGGCCTTTTCGCAGGAGGAGCGGCAGTTTTCTGGTCTCTCTTGGGTGTGTTGAGTATGTCCAGGCTCCGGCGGCTGGATGAGACCACGTCAGCCACAAACTTGGAACAGTCAGAGCAGACATCGCGCAGGCTACAGCCATGAGCGTAAAGGTGAGGGAACTCCTCCTCCACTGCACGCCGACACAGACCATGCACACACCTGAGAGGAACAGAGGACATTACATGATCACAAAGTGATTCAAAAACTTTTGGTCCAGAAGACTAAGAAAAGTTGCTTATAGTTGAAAGAGTTGTTTCATCCTGCATTGTTTGAATAATTTATCTACCTCTGGGTACAGGCATAGGTATTTCAAACCATGCATGCCATGCAAAATTATAGTACATTTAGGTTGGCAGCAGGAGGAAAAGCAGTCTTTGCTTGGACACTTGCAACTGGCATACATCATCTACTAATGCAAGTTTAAAGAATGTATACCACCAGTAACTCAATTAGCAAAACCATTGGCAGGATCTCTGTTATACTGCCTTTCCCAAAGCAAGGCACATCACCCACTTTGTGTCTTTGGGACCCATGCTATACTGGCCAGGGTGTCGACTGACTGGGTCTTGTATGTCAGTATGTATTTAGTGACAGAATACTGAAAACCTGTACTACAATTCTTTTGTAACATTCAGTTACATGGTCCAGTAGGAGTACTGTATTTTGATTATTCTCACTTTGAGTTACATTAGAGAGTAGAAAAGCAGCAGCACTTCAAGTTTTGTTTCAACATTGTTTTTTAAATGTATTTATCACTGAAGAGAGAAGAAAAATACAAGAGTGATGATTTTTAAAAATGTTCTCATATGGTGCATTTGAAGCTAAATGGCATGATGATGTACAGTGATGGATTCTTTGGATTTTAGGAAAGTAACTGTAGTATCAATGCTGCTAAATTAAATCAAAATGTGTATTCTGCATACGTTTTACATGCATGGTTTATACAAGCAAAACATGGGTCATAAGCAAAATATCTGCAGTGTCTGATATTTTAATCTTGGTTGCACAAAAAGAGGAGGGCCCCTGCCCTCCTCTTACAGAGTCTACAATCAAGCTCTGTAAAAAACCTCTTCAAAGCTCCTCAAAGTACAGCAGAAAAGCTCAACAGTGCTGAGCAAACGCAGCAATAACTACAATGACTTTCCCACACAGAGAAAAGAGCCTTTTGTTTACAATGCTCAAACAAACTTTTGTCGTAGTCAAGACTGACCACAGTGGACATGTGTGCAGCCTTACAACTTTGAATTTCTCACATGTAGTGTGACATCCATAAATCTTATAAGACGGACAAAAAAGTGCAGTGGACACCAGGATTAAGGCATACACATAGGCCACGTCAGGCAGAGAATCTAAACTTCAGTAAAGGCTTAGGACAGAGCTGGGGGGATGGACCACTGTGCCGTCTCTGTGTTTATAGACTTACTTGAATACTTGGCTCTTGTGTACTTCATCTTTGGGAGCAACGTGAAAGCCCACAGCGTACACTGGAATGTGAGCCATCTTTTTGGCAGGGATCTTCATCTGCACACATTAAAGCAAAAGGTCAAGGACAAACAGCATGATTATCAGGTCATCTTTAGTTAACCTGAATAGCGTGTGTATGCAACAGAAATTATTTGAAACTGCACTGATCTAAATATGGCTTTAATTGACCCTTGGCCTTGTTGTCACGTTCTTCAGAAGAACGCCCACTTCACGATCAAGGACGGTAGAAGCACTGACTGTGCATGGTAAAATTATGGAAACTGTTGAAACGTGCCCCATTAATCAAGTAATTTTATTGATTTTATAGAAAAATTGTGTCCTGTAATCCTGTTGTGTGGTTAGCTACACTAACAAGGAAGAAGGATGTATACCTAATGTAGCTTTAGCATTAGTAACAATAAACCAAAAGTACTCAAGAATTTACATTGAGCACTTTTTTACAATTTACATATAATGGTCATGAATATCTGAAACGATCGGAGTTACACGCCGTGTGTCGTTAGCCATTTACAAAGGGCATGTATGTTCAATCCAACTTGCATAGCTAATGGATTGTACATACATTCACAAACTACTTGCACAGAGTATGTTTTATTGGCAATCTGAAGTGAGCAAAATCATTATTTATTTTTGAATCTGTGCAAGTAACCCACCCCTGCCTCACAGGTTTACATGAATGGAACTCATCGACCACCTCAGATTAAGAGTGCTTCACTCATGGATTCTGTAGAATCTGTAGAAAAAATGAAATGTTTTTCAGTCCCTGGGTCAAATTCTCAGTGTGCAACCTTTGCTTTCTCCAAAAACACGCTTTTTGAGCGTCTAAAAGATGTCCCACTTCTACTGACAACTGAACTGGACATGCATTAGAAGTAGCCATTTGCCTAATTGGCAAAAAATTGCAATCACAAATCGTTTTTGTCAGTTTTGTGCTCTCTTCAACGCTGCGTTCAGGCACTTCTGCCGTCCACTATGACGTACGTGATCATGTGACATAGGGTCATTGGAATTGTGCTTTTATAACTATCTACTATTTCACTGTTCAACTATCTATCTATTGTAATGTCCAGCCAGGCAGGAACGGGAGTTCAGAATCTACGCTGCATCATATCATCTACAACTCAGCATGGTCCTTGATGAATACATAAAACAAGCTCACATGATTTACCTTGGCACTGCAGGTGCTGCACACTGACCTGCAGGCACAGAGCAAGGTACATTTTAGTACACAGTACTAAGCATTTACATCCCAGGCTCAGGTTTTCAGCTTTCAAGGCACACATGCATTCATGTTTGGCTCATATCAATTCATAGGGGTCCAAATTCATGTGGTACACATTTTTATCTTATTTTATACCTAAAGCTGTATGTTAAAGGTGGAATATCTGACAAATGTTGAATCACACATTTGAGTAATTCCAACACTTTTGAAGCTATTTTGAAAAAAATAAAATAAATCACCTTAGTTAATTTGGGCTGACTGAGAAGACATTGGACTTTGTGCTATTTGTATTTTCAGGGCTTATAACTAGGCCTAAGACAAACAAAGGGCTGTTGACCACAAACCTTATACAAAAATGTCAGCCAATTAAAAGGAAAATTCTAGTCTAGAATTCTGCTGCAATGTTAATGTTAAACTATGAGCAGTTTAGAATGTTGTTGAGAGCACAGTAGTAGTCTAACATTCACTGGTGTGAGGTACCTCTTGCAGAACACGCAGGAGGAGGGCCACGAAAGAAGAGGGAAGCGCACCCTACAGCAGCAGCAAACCTGCACCAAACAGGAGCATAGAAATAGAAAGAGTAAAATCATTGAAACTCAAAGTGTTACAGACACAAATGGAGGTCAGGGACGATTTCCCCAAGATATGATTGATCCAACCCAGAACCTGAGGAACTGGACTACAGCATTCTGAATGCATGAAATTAGACCTTCATCCCATCACAAGTCGACTGGGCTTTCAGCAATACCCTTGATGTTTGATATTTTGATTTGTAAATGTGCTGGATCAATAGGATTTTGTGAGCTTTAGTTAGTTATAACTGTTTATACCAAAACCTGCCAAAAATGTAAATGTACAGAATGTTACAACTGAGACATTATCATGAGTTTTATGAAAATGTCTTAGGTTAATTTCCTCTGTTGTAAATTGATCGGGGAACAGTCCTAAGGTTTTCTTATTCTGAAACCCATGGATAGAAAATGGCTCACCCTCATACTCACAACCCAGAATAAACTTCTAATCAGACACAGGGCTGGAGTGGAGTGAGGGACATAAAGGTGGTGTTTGTTTCATATATTATGCTTTTTAAACTTTGCCTCCTACATTTCTCCCATTCACCCATAGACGCGAGAGAAGGTGATTACTTTGCCTTTCTTCAGGTTATTGTACAGCTCCTTGCTATGAAGGTACTTTTCCATTTCTGCCTTAACAAGCACACGACGCACATTGATGACCTCATCCACAGTCAGGGCCAGACTCTCCACAGGATGACTGAACTCGTCCTGAAAAGACAGTACATGCATGTTTCAAATCTGTCACAAACACAAACAGTGAAGGTAAAGGAAGCCCTGTCTTACCATCCAGAGGTGCACATCTGTGGCTGCGTCTGTGGTTTCTTGGAGCGCACTCAAGGACCTTGGGGCCTGTGCTGCGGCCGGGGCCCAGGCCTGGCCCGGGAATGAGGCTGAGCAGGCCACAAAAGAAATACTTCATACTTGTATCTTTGGGTAATTTGGAATTTTGCTTTTGTTTTAGGACTATCATCTTGCTATTGATTCATTAATAGTGAAATGCAGAAAATTGTGACAGTGAATTTACAGACATAAGATAATCATACCAATGACATGTGCATGTGTGATGATGGGAATTGTGGATTAGTATTATTTAGCCCCATTCACACATGCAGTCTGACTTGGAATTGAACTGGCCTTTTACTTTAACAGGGTCACATGTGAACAAAGCCTAGTAAACAGGAATGACAGGAATATGCAGGGAAGGCATATGCTGCGTTCCGGTTGTCGAACCTCGGACATTTTCTCAGACTTTCTGTGTCCCAGTTGTCAAGTCAGAAAAACAATGAACAGTATATGTACTCAATATGTTCTCAGAATATGGACTCAAATCTGTAATTAAAACCAAGTGGTCAAATTAGTCAGAATGCAAATCAAATTAATTTAATTTACTAACCGAGACATTTCATTTTCCTGTTTAGAAAATGAATGAATTTTTGCTTTTGTTGACATTAGCACAACAGAGCGTACCTTGCAATGGGAACTGTGTGAATGGAGCTTTTGATTAGTTGTAACTGCATCGCAATTTATTCCTATAAATCAGAGGCAGAAGATGGAATGTGGCTAAATAATTAATAAGCCAACAGAGTATTACTCTGAAACCCATCATTTTGTGCAAAACATTACATGTTTTTATGAGCTTATGTCTTGGTACATTGTCCGCTCAAGTGTTTCACTTAGTTTAGTCTCTATTTTAAGGTCTCCTCACAGCTCAACAGACAGTGTCCAGGTCTGTGCCACTGCCCTGCTAATTACTCTGCAAACCAACACAAACATACTAAATAAATAAGACACTGCTGCACAATACCAATAATGACCTTTGCAAATGGGCTCAAAGCAAAACCCTCTGCCATGCCTTCCTCAGCAGATGTGAGTGAAGCTGACTGTCACACTAGCACATTTTCTTATTGTAGACTTTTCCCTGCACTGCACGTAGGCCTATATTGTGTTTTTATGGGTTAAGGAGGGAGCTCTCCTTCATTCTGTCTACCATTTTTAACTGTTTAACGCCAATTACTTTTGGTCAGACAGGGGTGTTTGTTTACCTGCTTTACATGTTCATCACAGGATGGTGTAGTGATGTGTCTTGTAAGCTGCTATGCCAGACAGTAGGAGACGCTTACAACCCCTACTGTCGTACGCCTTCTCCAGGACAGGATCCCAAGTGTGGGACAAGGTGCAAGCTCCCTCATCACAATTTAGGCTTTTTGGAGCCTAAATTGTGCAAGGGCCTGCAGAAATTCGATGGCCTCTTTGATCCAATGGTGGTATTTGTTGCTTTTAGCATGGATGATCCTAATATTACTCTAGTCCCTGTTTTGTCCCTTGCAGTGGTTGGATATACCGGATTTCAGGTTTTCCTGCTCTGCGTGTTCTTTTAATGCTCTTGTTTGTCCATTAGCCATATCCTTTTCACATTCTTTTTGATATTCTTTTTTATGTGTTACAAATGGTCTTACAGTTTCCCCTTCATAAGTCTTTGTGCTTAATAGACATAGAATCTCATATACTATCTCATAACAAATACCAGAGCTGGATCAGAGAGGCCATCGAGATCCGCAAGAGAGACACGTCCATACACCATCCTGCAATGCTTCTGAGGAAGGCTTCTGGAAAACAAACACTCCTGTCTGACAAAAAGTAATTGCCGTGTAACAGTAATCTTCTCTGCGATGATTATGAACAGAACAAACAGACTTCATCTGACTTTCCCCAAAGTAACTACGTGTAACACTAGTCAAGCCAGTATGACAGAAATCCTCTTACTAACCCCTGTGTTGGGGTGGGGGCCTGGCAGCGGGCAG
The DNA here is from genome assembly GCA_019453435.1 of Rhinogobius similis. Lineage (NCBI taxonomy): Eukaryota > Metazoa > Chordata > Actinopteri > Gobiiformes > Gobiidae > Rhinogobius > Rhinogobius similis. Next base: position 38,295,359 of record CM033628.1, read on the forward strand.
AGTCCTGACTCTCAGTGGCACTGTCCCCTGGCCTCGGAGCAGAGCCACGTCCTGCTCAGAGAAGGAGCGGTCCCGTTTGAGAGGGCCAAGGGAGCTGTCCGTCCTGTACAGCTCTGTTGCCTCTGGAGACTCCTCCTCCTGCAAAACACATACACTACTCTGCTTTCATTCAAATACAAGCTGCAGCTTAGATTTACAATATTAAAAAATGGATTTGTCTGACGTGTCTCCCCTTAAAGATATATAATATAAAAACGGTCAAAGATCCAAAAGGGACTAAATAGTAATGGGCACTTAATTGTTGATACTGTTATGTGTGAAAACCCCTAAATATTACCACTTGTTCGTCTACACCTGGCTTTACTGCTAGGATCATACATTTAAAAATATCCATAAAGCTTCTTTATTCTCCTCCTGACTGCAGAGCTGCATGTGAGGCTGACAGTTGTGTGCGAGGAGATTTGTGCATGTTGCCTTTTTAAAAAAACAATTCATAAGTAAGAAGGTAGTTTCTTTTAGTTGTTGCAGCAGAAGTAAATATTTTAGGTTCATTTTAGAAATTACTAGAAGCCTAAGCATATTAAGATTTACCTTATCGTTGAGTGTGTCAGTGTCCAGTTCTGTAGAGCTTTGATTGAAAGGATGAGAGAGAAAGAGCTCGAGAGAAAAAAGTGTAGTGTATGTGAAGTGAGAGAGCTTGGATGATTTTAAAATTTTGTTGAGTGGTGTGACTCTGTAAGGAGATGCAATTATAATTGGTTGATTTATCACGCCTTAAACCCACCTCTACCTCTGTATATGTTTTCGGATTCGGAAGTTAATTTGGTTAAGGGAACAAGTAATCCAATAGTTAAGAACATGGTTAAAATATGGTGTATTGCAGAAAAAAAATTATAAAGGAACAAGTTTCCTTATCACAACTAAGTCCGATATGGGCGAATCAGGATTTTAAACCAGGCAGGGCAGACGCTGTGTTTAGACAATGGGTGTTAAACGGTCTGGAAAAAATTGAGGATCTGTACCCAACTGGTTCGTCAGACATGATGTCATTTGAGTTGCTACAATGTAAATACAACATTAATAGAAAACACTTATCTTCAACTAAGAAGCTTCATTAGGACGAAACAAAACACACTTTTAAAACCACCAAAATCTAAACTAGAAGAATTGATTACTAAAGACAGTTCAAAAAAAGGAGCTATCTTAGAATTATATAATCTATTACTTTCAAACTCCTCAGAGAACTCAATGATGAAACTTGATGCTTGGAGAAAGGATCTGGAAACTGATATTTAATCACAAGAGTGGCAAATGGTTTGTACCAAACCCTACAAATGGAACCTGCTTTCTTTTTTTTTTCCAGATATACAAAAAGTGAAAAACTACTTATAGACATGTGTATATTACAAGGTAAGCGACTAATTGCACTTAATTGGAAAAATTGCACTGGACCAAGTCTTAATCAGTGGGTTTAACAGATGCTGACAGCACTACCATTGGAGCGGATAACATTTCTTCTGAAAGGAAAAAAAGACTTGTTTGAATCTGTATGGAGACCGTTTATTGCTTTTGTGGAAAGCATGGATCTACCTGAGGACCCTAACGAAAACTCTTGAGACTTTCACATGGTACTGTGACCTGTCTGCACAACTTTGAATAATTGAAGTCTCTGTATGGGAAGATAATTATTTTCTGTCTGTTTTATTTTTATTTTTTGTATGTGTCAAGAGAACAAAGTACATACTGTGTCTGAGAGGGTGTTATGTTCTTGTGTAAAAACCTAAAAAACAATAAACATATTGTTGGAAAAAAAAAAAATTGGTCGATTTATCCACATACTTGAATTTCTTCCATCAACCTGCCCAGGGACTACAGATGTTAATTAACATTTGTGCTATAACCTGGCACCAGCATCTCTCCTTTGACTTTGTCTTGTTTTATGTGATGTTGTGCGCTGTCCTTGTACAGATTTTGTTAATAAATGCTAACAAGCTCTGCTCAGACGAAAATCAGATTTCATATCCCATCTGGATTTTTTTGGGTTAAAACAAAGTTAAGCTCAGTCTATACTTGGCGCATTCATTAGCTTGATAGTTCTTTTTTACCAAACAGTGGGACATTTGTATGACTGCAATTGGGTACAGAGCAGTGGGTGGAGATAGAAGGTAGGTAAAAATGTCCTGAGCACTCAAGCCTCGAAGGCAGGACAATACAGGATTACTCAAACATTTATATACAAATACAAATTTGAAAAATCTGATCGTGAGGGAACACCGTTATAAATAACATGGTTAAAGGCTCAAACATTTTACATAATACAGACATATTACATGCCATTACATGAATAAGTCTTTTAGCAGGACACAGCAGTGGTACCTCGGAGATGTTCATCTCCTCCATCTCTGCCAGAGTGGGTGCCTTGAGCAGCACCCGTGGGCGAGACACAGACAGGTCCATGCAGGAGCTGGATTTGGGCTGACAGGAGCAGGGCCGAGCCAGACAGGGCAACGAGCCGAACGCTGAGCCACACCAAGAGCACAGGACACAAAGTTAGTCTCTCTCCACAACCACACACACTTAATTTCATAAGTTTGTCTTTTTGAGATTTAAAGGTTTGGAGAAATGACTGGACTTCCTGATGGTGTCTGTCCACATACATTATTTGTGTGCGTGTGCGTGTGCGTGTTTTGTGTTTGTGCGAGAGTGGTAAGGCAAGTGCGGCTGTGCTGTGTTTACTGGTGCTGTAGGCTATCTTTTCTGTGGCCAAATATATCGTGACACTGTGAGAGACGGGCTTTTGTCTGTTTTGCCTCTTCAGTTAGTCTCACCAACGAATAACAAAAACATTTACTTATTTTTTAACATCCCTTAAACACATTTATGTGGCTTATTTTAAAATTAAAACTGTTAGAACCATAGACCTGTTACAATCATTTAGAAAAGCGATATATTGCTAATATCACTTGATGCCTCTTACACAATAACCATCAAGCAGGATAATCCTACTAAATCTGTTTCTAAATGTAATGTATAATATACAACAAATAAAAAGCAGAATAAAATGCTTAAATGGTAATTAATTAGTCAAATTATTCAGATTATTCAACTCTCTAAAATTCAAATGTTATCGTACTAGAATAAATGAACAAACAAAAAAATCTCCATTAGAGCAAAAAATAAATAAATGTACACATGATAAATATGTAGATAAAAAAATTGTTCCGTCTTTCATTTAGGAATGATAAGATGTTAAGTGGACATAGTGATTACTGTGACACCAAATTACAGCAATACAAATATCATGAGAACTGTCATCATGAAAAGTATTTTAGAGAAGTGTTTGTGTACACTGGTGTGTGAATGTACGTGTGAATGGGTGAAGTGGTTCCTTGATGTAAAGCACTTTTGGTGTTTGCTCCGCACTACACTGTGGATACTCACGCCTGGATGATGGGACGTGGCGCAGCTTCCGCTCCTGCTTGATCTGGGCCAGGACCTGCTCATGGAGGCTCTGCGGTTGTGGAGGCGGAGGGGGCAGGCAGCGCTCCGAAACCTGGGGTTAGCAGAAGGCAGCGATCAGCTCCATTGTTCCAGCACATCAGTTCAATTTAATTTTTTTTGTAAAACCCAAAATAACAACAGCTGTTCCCTCGCAGGGCTTTCCAAAATTCTTTATTTACAAATAGAAAAAGCACATTAAATCCTTTGCCACTTTAGATTGTACTGAGCGAACATCTAACCTAAAACACAAGAAAAACTATCACCATTGTCAAATTTATGGCTACCACTTTTTTATTATCTACTAGCTACAATTAGCTACTATAACTTTTTTTATTATCTAACACTGTGTTAGATAATAATGACTGATATACAATTATGGATGATCTATAGCAGGCTTATTCAAGTTAAGGCCAGGTCGGGCCCTCCAAAGCTCCAGAGCTCAGCCTATCAACGTTTGAACATCTCTTTGTTTTTTAGTTTACAACATCGACAATCATCCAATCAGTGCAAACAGGAAGAAAATTATCTTGTGAGGTTTTTTTTTCTATGGTTGATTTGGACAAAAAAAAGGAAGGGTTAAACGATGGCCAGTGACATCTAATGAGAAGCTGTAGTTATTTAAAAAAAAAAAAAAAAAAAAAAACTGACCCTTCAATCCTGTGTCTCTTCTCATCTTGTGGCTATTCTGTTTCGCTCAATGGGAAGGGAGATTTTTGACCCGTAAGGGCAGGTTTATGATGAATTATACAAGCCAAGCGACTGTACCCATCCTTCTGAGCACCACTACACCAGATGCAGTACAACAGAGGGGATACTTTGTAGAAAACACATTTGCACTGACACATCTGACTCACGGGTTTGAGAGGAGGTCTAGACCGGATGAAGTCCAGGATGAGCTCATGTGCATTCCTCTTGACACGTGTGGGAATGTCTCCGTCCACCTGGAAAGCAGTAGCCTTCAGGACACACTACTGGCAACATGTGGTGTAGAATAACAACAAGTGAATTAAGTTTTACAGCTGCAAGAGACAGGACATTTAAGTTAAGTGGGACAATGTCAGAATAGCCTTCATTATTTCCGTCTTATTTTATAAAATAAGATTTACTTTTACTTCACTGATGGCATCTGGATATAATAGGTTTTGTTTTTTGAATCATTCTACTACAGATACAAATCTGTGGTCATGCAAGCTCATTTGACAAAGGGTACATTCATAGTGCACAAAGTAACTTCTTATAATAATTGCCAGATTAATGAAGGTATTGGTTGTTTAAAATGTGCACGATGTAACCTGGTTTGGTTGAGAGTCTGACACCTTCTTGTTTCCATACAGTTAAATTGCTTTGCTTAGGATGTTCCCCAGCTTTGGCGCTAGGACTTGCTCTCAAATCCTCTACCACATTGCTGGTATTTACATGAATGGAACCAACCAGTACCAAAAATAAACAATGTATTTACTAAAAAAAATTATCATAAAGTGCAACCTTTAGTAGATGTTTTAAGAAATTATATTTTAACAGAATAATCAATACTTTTTCATATCTCGGCCTGGTAAAGAATATTTGGTTAATCTTGACACGCCCATCACTAATAGACAGGATATTAGACAGGAGTGTCTCGTGTCTTTGAATCAGAGGAAACAGTGCAGTGCCCCTGTGTAGGCCCAGTGTAGATCCAGGGTGGACCCAGTGTGGACCCAGTGTAGACTCAGTGTAGACCCTGTGTGGACCCAGTGTGGACCCATTGTGGATCCAGTGCAGACCCCATGTAGACCCAGTGCGGACCCCATGTAGACCCAGTGCAGCCCCAGTGCAGCCCCAGTGTGGACCCAGTGTGGACCCAGTGTGGAACCAGTGTGGAACCCATGTAAACCCAGTGCTGCCTGAGCCTCACCATGACCTTGCGCAGCTGGAACTTGCGGGTGCGGATATCCTGCATGAGCATCTCGAAGGGCGTGAGGCTGAACTCAGAGGGCAGCGGAGGGAAAGCCTTCTCCTGTACCTGCTTCAGTTTCACACCCTGCCTCAGCTCCTTCATGAGTTGCACCCACAGCCGAGCCTGTGGGACCACACACAGGCGTACAACTGTTATTCAGCCACATCAAACATGCAACTATTCTTTGCTCCCGAGTCTGATGCCCCACCTCCTGAGGTTAAATATAATCTAAGGGCCTGTTCAAATGTTTATCATTAATAACTGTGTCCCCGTGAGAAATGGATGAAAAGATAATACTCTTAACACTACTAACATAGTGTTGTGTTGTTCAGTATCCACTCACTTCCACTCAAAATATACTTAAAAGTAGCTTTCAGTGTGGAACTCAGTCACTGACCTTTAACCACAGGAGACACAATCAAAATTGCTGTGTTTTGGAATCGAGTACTTGGATCAGAAAGCAATTTTAGGTTTATTTAAAACTTCTTTTTAAACGTTGTCTTGGTCCCATTTAACATCAAAATCAAGGACTTTACTTTATCTGCAGCACAACTGCTATCAGGATTATTAATTTAATCAGATTATGTTATCTACATCAGTGTTGGCAAAAACAGAAATATTTCATTATTTTATTGTGTAGTGACTTTTTATATGATAGGAAATAGTATTTTACTACTTAAATAAAGTTCACAAAATATTCAGCTTGATATTAAGGCTGTAATGCACTGTAGGCAATTTGAAAAGCTCTGAAGTGACCATGGATCCACAGGTGCAACGTGGGTAAATGAGCCAAAACGAGGTGTGGAGCTGTGGAGAACATCAAGATTGTGCATGAGGTAGAACACCACATTCAGGGCAAAGAACTCATCAAAGTTAGGAACTCATTCTCTTGTCTGATATGAACAAAAACTCCTTTAATTATTATGCAAACTTGTTACACACAACTGTAATACAGTATATAGGGGTCACATATGAGTTTTTTGTAAAATATCGAAGACGCATGAGTGGCCTTGTTCTCACCCAGTCGTGGTTCTGCAGTGTTCCCAGCTCTGCAGAGGACCTGTCCTCCACGCTGTCTGTGCTCATCTTTTTCAGCATCTACAACACAGCAGTAGTAAACTCAAGCGACACTGAGAACTGGAATCTGCCCATCACAGAGTGTGTGTCACAGCTACGATCAAATGTTTGACATATACCATCAGTGCATATATATGCTTGGATTTGTATGTGTATTAGATGAATGATCCTATGGTATTGCCTTCAGGTCCACATCTGCTAGAGTAAATATTAAGTCTGACCTCTTTGGCATCTCGGATCTTCAAGAGGAATGTCTGCAGCTCCAGAGTCTCCACAAATAGGGCTCTGCACACAGCCTGGTAGTGCTCCGCGGCACGGCCAGGCTCAGCTAGGCGGCGCGCACACAACACCATCACCTGATGGAGGGAGCAGACAGGGCGAGATCCTGCCTCCTCCAGGTCCTCCTCCAGCTCTGCCTCCAGCTCTGCCTCCAGCTCCTCCTCCGGGCCACTATAGCCCTCGTCAGATGTGCCACTACCTCCTCCACTGTCCTCTTCACTCCCTGCCATGCCCTCAATGAGCCGCTCGAGCTGTGGACTCAGCTCCCGCTCCTCGGTGGCGTCTAGACCCCAGTCCAGTGCTCTGTAGATGGCCACACCAAGAGTCTGCACCAGCTGAGCACAACAACACCTAGTTCAGCCTTATTTTGTTTAGTTTTAAGTTGCAACTATGACAGTGACCTCAGAGCTTTACAAAAGAGATGCGAGGAAAAAAGCATGTAAGTGAAAGAGAACTTGGAGAGCACATTTAAGAGAGACATAACGTGGTATTTTTCAGGTACTTAGTTTTGAACTATAACATGAGGAGGTCATCCTTTTACATTGTGTGTTCATTGTAAACAGCTTTATAATAGAAACGGGTCAATTGACTTCCTGTTCAAAAGAACAGGGAAGTGGGCGGGCATAGGGGGAAGGTGAAAACTGAAAATTTCTGAGCATTTTAGCCTTAAACCACAAGACAATACAGGTTTAACTCAAACATGCAGGAATTAATTAAAAACAACTTTGAGTAAACTAATGATGAGTAAGCTCATGAATGTTGATTTTGCTTAACATGTCCTCTTTAAAGAAGAGTCTGTTCTGTTTGTCTTTCATATACTTGTCTCTTTGATTAGGCTTGAAAGTTGAAGGTTAGAAATAAATAAGATTACATTTTTGTTCTTTTGAGCTGATGCTTTATTTCCTTGGTTAGCAGGTGGAGCAGATTGAATAGGACTGTTGCAGGATGACCTTACCTGACGCTCAGCTGCCGCGGAGCTGCTCGGTCCTTCATGGACTACAACAGACAACAGTCAGAATGCGTATGTTTAGAATGTTTAGAAATGATAATCTCTTAATATGTAATAAGAAACTGACAAAGGAGTAACTTAACTTATACCCACATTGAGGTGAAACTGAAAGATCCAATTAGTACTAACATAGAATTTCAAAAACTACTGTCTATCCTGCACAACATATACTTTACAAACATTCACTGTAACGGCCTAAAAGGGGAGAAAAAGAAAAACCTTTATTTGTTACACATAAATCCGTGCAGGCATGTTGGGTTTCCATGTTTCCTGCAGGCATTACATTGAATAGAGACTGGTCCTACCTGTAACCATAGTCACTAACTGCCTAAACCCAAAACTTAACTTATTTAAACCAATATCTGAACTTCAAATAATGTTGTTGATGTAATAATAATGTATTTACATCATGGACCTAACTTTTGTCCCCATAAGGGAGGCTGGTCCCCATATATGTGTACAGATTTTACATCCCACAATGTCATAAATACCTGCCCACACCAGTCTAAATGTGCACACACAAATCTGAATAGATGCACAAATCTAAATGACACAATAATCTAAAAAAGACACACACAAATCTAAATAAGGATACAAACAAACAAGTCTAAATACACACATATACAACTCTAAAGATGCACACACAAATTAGCAAAATGACTAGAGGATTTTCTGGTAAGTTCCAGTTTTAGGGAAACATTATTATTTCTTAAAAAGTCTAACGTACAACATAAGATAATATATTTTACTTACTTCATGGTTCTTTCAGTGTATTAAACACTGGTACAAAAAACTAAAGTTTTAGTTTAAGATAAGATGTGTTTCAGTCGGTCAATACCAATCTGAACTAGGGTTGTAAAGTTTCAAAAATGATCAGTTATCAGATAAAAATTGATACAAAAACGATCTAAAAACTAGATACTCGTTTGAAGTGTCAATACTAAAAAAAAAATCTCAAACATTACCAAATGTCCTGAACAGTTTTAGAATGATCTTGAGCTTACACATAACTGGCACAGTATAAGACCACATGGAAACACAAAAGTACTATTATCTCATGTTGCAAATGACAGTATTGTCTAAAAGAAATAACATCTGTATTCCCATTATGATGTAGCAATTACTATCAAGAATATTCCTTAACATCAATTAAGTTAGGAATTGTAGTAACTTGACACCACTAATCTGAACATTTATACAGTGCATGTTTTTTTCAGCAGGACCATTGCTTGGGCACTGTGCATGTGCTTTGCTGCAGCAGAGTAAAGTGCTGAGGACAGTCTGAGCTCAGATGTCACTGATGGCTCCCCAGAGAAACCAATCGTCCTCTATCAGCAGAGGAACTTAAGAGAGGTCAGCAAGAGAACCCTGGCCACAACAACACACTACTATTTCCTCCCAGCGGACCGGGAGCCTAAAGAGTAACACAGACCTGTCAGACAGGTTCACATAAAGGCTGTAACTGAGCTTGGATCAAGTGAACACAGCATAACTTCATCCAGGAACAGAAGCTTCTCTCAGGCATCACACCACCCAAAAGAAACAGCAGCATAAGGAAAAACAGGGCAAAAGAGTGTTAACACTGACATAAAAGTTTGAACACGGAACAGACGATAAGATATCACACTGGAGGAATGCAGTAGGCAGATTTTAAGCATAGCCTACCTGTGGACTTTTGGATGACCCGTTTACCCGTTTACATGGTTAGCGACCCAATCATGCTTCTCCTGCCTAGGAAGCTACTGTCTTTTAAGAAAAAATATAATTGTTTTCTGGTTAATTGAGAATTCTTAAAATAATCAAGAAGTTAACATAACAATAATGATTTTAAAAAATACTTTAAAAAAAAATAAGCTATTAAAATTCAATTCCCTAACTAGAACCTCTTTTCTAAGAATTCCTGGGGACCCTCTCACAATCTTTAGGGATCCAAATTTGGATCCTGACTTCCAGGTTGGAAATGACTGCTGTAGAACACCTCCAAAGTAAACAGTTAAGTCAACAAATAATGTTTTCTAAAGATCTCAATAACCCTCCATCTGAGCAATCAATCATTTATCAAATTTGTTGAGCAGCTTGTAAAATGACAAACAACATGCAGAACCTTTAGCAGAAGCTGTAGTTTGAGCTGTGCAGTGAACACTTTTGGACTCTAGTGTGGGGATGTATTCATGAGAATGGCACTCAGCAAACACAAGAGTAACTCTTTTCACAGAAGCAGCCCCAAAGAGGTAGGTCACCCCCAGTGGGGCCTCTCCAACCTGTGCCTCTCTGTTGCCTGTTTGAAATGCTCTTGCTGTAAAACATGAGCCAACCTTACAATTCTGCTGATTGGGTTTCTTAAAAAACTACTCATGGTATTACTTTATTTGTTTAGAAAGTTCTTGAATTGTTCATCCCAGCTTGATGCTTTCTGGTTCTACCAAAAACCTACCGCAAAGCTGTGGCTGGTGCTGCTGCAGCGTCACAGTGCCGTCCCGGTGCAGCAGGATGGAGGACAGCTGGATGACCGGGCCGAGCGGGTGTGGCGGCCGCAGCACGCTGCAGCACTGGAAGCATACGGCCCATGCCTGCTCTTCGTTGATGGGCTGCTCGTAGGATTTCAGCACCGCTTCCAGCGACAGCTCCTGGAGGTCGCTGCGGTCCGCCGGGGCGCGGGACTTCTCACCGTCCGCGCCTGTGCTACCGGATCGAGCCATGGCGCACAGCCCATGTTTCACTGCATTCGCGCTGCGCCCGGTGCTGTTCCTGGTGCTTAGTCCCGGTGCTGAGTCTGGATGGCTCCGTGTGACCGTCGCCGCAGCCTGTCGTTACCATCCGCGTGCGTCCTTGGGACGCTCACACTACAACTTCCGGAATCTTTTCAAAATAGCAAGTTCCAAATGATCAAGCACCCATAGACCCAAAAGAAAGTGTGAAGATGTGTGGAAAGCACAGGTACATTTTGTCAGGCTCTATCTGCAGAGGCGGATGCACACTGATGTGAGCCATCAGTGATAGGCCCGATCCTGATAGGCCTGTTTACAGTGAAAAAGACTGCCACAAAGTGCAGTGCCCTTGAGAGGCGCCTTTCGTGCTCCTGACAAATTTTCAGTTAAATGAAATGTACAGTTTTATTGATGATATTTTGATCTAATGCTACATGTATGTGAGGAAAACCGATCAATTCATCTACGCCTGACAAAAAAAGTATTCTACTTAAAGAAGAAAAAAACACCTAACACCTAATCTAATGAAAAAGGTCTAAAAAACAACAACTACTTCTATACAAATAAATACAATGGGATGTTCACTTTTGTTGAGACAAGAAAACAAAGACCAACTGGCAAAAGAGGACTATTTAGACGTTCTGTACAAATCTGATGCCAGCATATGCCATCTGGCATCAGCATAATGATAATAAGGGCACACTCTGGCAGGAAACATTTCTAAATAATATCGTGCAAGATTAATTTGTTAATTAAGTATTGAACACATTACTCAGTTATTTTCCTCAGTATGTAACTGTAAGTTGCTTTTGTGTGGGCTTGTGAACTCACCTTTAACACGTTATGATTCACCATGCCAATGTCTTTATCCTGACGGATCACCTCCATCAGGGTCTCATGCCTCTCTCAGGCAACTTTTAGAAACTTGTAGGAAGCATGAAACAAAATGCTCTTCTACCACTTGGGGTCACCATAGCCCTGTTCTTTCGTCTAATGTTTACAACATTTAGACGAAAGGATTATCTTAAAATACCTTTAGAAAGAGTCATAGACATGTCAATGGTATTTATTTATTATAACAAAGATTTAGCTTCTCAGCATGATTGCCAAAGTTATTTTACAAGGCTTTTGGGAAAATCGAGAAGAAGAAAAAAGAACACATTTTAATATTGTTTGTTTCTAAGGCCGACATGAATTGCTTTGGTCCTTCTCTATGGCATGTTTAAGGTACTGCATCTTTGAGAATGCCTCTCTTGAGTTCGTCTGAACTCAAAAGCTAAGCAGTAATGGTCTTGGTTTGTAAGGATGGGAAACCGCAGGGAAAACTAGGGGGCACCGTGGAGCAGCAGCGACTCTAGTCCAAACTGTCAAAATGTTCTTCAACCTAGCCAGTTAGATGAGTTCCCAAATTCAGAGTTCTACACCTATCAATCTGGCATGAGCCAGGTTAACTTCACCCACCTCTAATAAAAGAGAATAAATTATGTAGACTTTGTGCTAGATCTGCAAATTCTGACAGAGGCTTATTCACTCATGTCAAAGTAATAAACATCATTGGTTTAACTTTAGTTTCTGATATTATAAAACTATTGATTATACAAACACTGTTTTTAAAAGGTATTTGATCAGTTTGACCTTCAAACTACTCTCACTTAATTAATAGATGATAAAATCGCCAATACAAAATCTTAATAAAGATTTTGAATCTGAGACGAATGGATAAATCATTCCCCAAACAAAACCCCAAATCAACGCAAAAATACATTTTTAGCTAAAAGAACCAGGAAATTATACAAAGTAATGCGACCCTCCTATTTAAAACCCTTTGTTTTAAATTTTTATTAAGGTATATAAATTAAAGCTTTCAAGGGGAATAATATCCAAACTATATAAATGCATTAATAATCTGGACAGCCATTATACTAAATATTTTAAAATAAGTGGGAAAAAGAAGGTAATTTAGTTTTAACTTACAAAGAATATTAAGATATTTGTCACAGAAGGAACACAGCAGCTGCAGCCTTTCATCTCTCCAGGACCTGTACGTCTAGGACTCAGGAACAAAGCAGGTCGGATCACAGCTGACCCTTCTCACCTGGACATGGACTATTTGAGCCCCTCCCCTCGGGCAGGAGGCTACGGTCCATCCGGACCAGAACCTCCCGCCACAAGAACAGTTTCTTTCCCTCTGCTGTTGGACTCATGAACACTTTAGAACACCTGCCACTTTAACAATCATAGAATAAAAGCAGCGATCTATTTGCACTGCCACATTTGCACTACTGTCTAGCGAACTGCAAATTTCCTATTTTATTTTATTTTGTTCTTAATTTTAGGCATGCCTTCTTTTTTTAAATATATTTTGCTACTGTTTTATTCATTGTTATATATTGCACCTTACGCCAAAGCAAGTTCCTAGTTTGTGAATTTTGTTCACTGACAATGGCAATAAACCTTTTTCTGATTCTGATGTCACATGTAAGATATGAAAGATATTTACAGAAAGGAGGCTGATGCAGTAAGAGAAACTGTGGTTGTCAGTATCTTGTGTGTTGGGACTGTCCTATAAATCATAAATACTGGACTAAGATTAATGAGGCAACACGGACTGTCTTCGGCAACGATAACCCATTTGACTTTAAAACAGTGTATTTTGGATATACAAAGTACATCATGATGTATGATGGATACCTGTGGAATGGGACGAGAGATCTCGCGAGATCAAATTGCCACCAGACTGTTCGAAAACATGAAAAACAATCTTGTGAGATTTATCTCCTGGTGTTTACATTCAGCACTGGCATGATTAGGTTAAGCTGTGTATCTTTGAGCAGCCATAGTTAATAGACTCCTTCACACAGAGACTTAACGCTGACATATTCTGAGAGAGAACACTTTAAACTCCAATTTTTCTTTCGGAGTGATTGGACTAATATTGACCCAAATAATCAGTGCTTAATTCTGTAAAAATGACCTTGAAAACAAATATAGTCAAATATATGCTTCACCCGCATTAACATGCAATGTTTTCAACACTTAAACAACATTTTAAATTGATCCACAAAGAGGTATTTAGCCCTACTACTACTAATATACAAATGAAACTAATAATAATAATGTGACCAAAATTGTGAATTTGATTATCTACATTATTATTATTAGTATTGTCTGATTCTTGTCTTGTTGACCCAGTCTCATCAAATTCTGTCTTGTCCCACCCCTAATGTTAGGGTTAGGGTTATTATATATATATAGTGTTTTTTTGGCTGCAATCACAAAAAATGGATAATAGGGACCAAGCGAAATAGCCTACTCATTTATATTAAAAAAAGAAGAAAAAAGGGTCTTCCTGCAAAGTCAAAAGAGTAACTGAAGTTCTCAAGTTTGTGATCAGAACTTCAATACCGCTTTAGATTCAGCTTCACATAAAAAATAACACTTTTACTTTGCACCACTGATTAGAGCCTGAATCAACTGGACTCACTCAGCTGGTAGCTTTCATTTAAAATCCATCTCTCAAACTAACACTAAATGGCACAACTTGGTTGGCGAGAGTGACAAGTTGACAAGTCAAACAACAAGAGACAGAGAAGAAGAAATGCCTCTTTAAGACTTTAGCTTTGGCGACTCTGTTTGGGCCGGTAACCAGCTGAACCGATACGGCTCCCGTGGCATTAACAGGTCGATATCCAGTTTCTTCTGCTCTTTGTCGCTGTTGACGGGGCGATATCCCAGCATGGACATGGCTCCCCGGCACACGTCCTGGACACGTCGCACTTTACTGTGTGGCAGTGAGGTACGCCAGGCCTGGGACACATCCACAGCGTTTCGAGAGGTAATTTTGAAAGCTTCTTTTATGGTACCTTTGCCTTTGCCATGTGTGACTTTGTATATCCACTCCTCCAAAGCCACAGTCATCTCGAGACCAACAAATGCATAGATAGAGGAAATTTCCTCTAGTGGGTTTCGGGCAAGGTCCTCATAACGCACCAACTTGTAGCGGCCCTCTAAAAAAGGTGGGGGCTTCTGGAGGGCCCTCTCCTTGATGCGCATGTGACTGCGACAGATTTCCTGCATGACATGGTACTGCACGTCTGCAGCAGACACGTTTCTCTGCTCCAGCACTATGGCACTGTCGCTGGTGAAGGACTTGGACGACTCTTCCCGGGAGCGCATGACAGCTCGGGGGTCCCGCACTAGATGCACAATGCGCAGGTCCAGCCCGGGGTCCCGCAGCAGAGGGTAGAGGGACTCCAGCTCAAAGAAGCGTACCTCTTTCAGTACCACATGGCTATAGGTGTGACAGGCGCGCTCGGCCCCGCCAAGGCCACGCACTGAGCACTGGAGTGAACATGCCGTCTGGTTACTGAAGTGAGGCCGCGGGGTGAGAGGGCAAGCAGGTGGCGAGCACAGTGCCCGACTGTGGCTCCACATAAACAGGTTGGACACATTGTGCTGCTGGGGCAGATAGGCTTCCATGGTGGAAAAATCACAGTGGAAGGTACTGCGCAGCAGGTCCCTTACAGCCATCCTGAGGGCCCTTGCCCCGGGCCGCTGAAGTGTGGTCCATACATGCCATCCTGGCTCCATCAGATAGAACACCGATGGATGCTGACTGAACACCTGCCCCAAGAAGGAGGAGCCTGAGCGCCATGACGACAGCAGAAGCACATGGACTTTTCCATGAGAGGGAGCAGAGCCACAGGGGCTGAGCTGGATGTACCAGCCACAGAACATCACCACCGCTGCCCCCTGCAGGATGACCAGGAAGATCATGGTGCTAAGGTTGACTCTGCAGCGAGGCATGGCTGTGTCACAGCTGTCTGAGGGAGCAAACAAGAACAAGTGCAGCCATGATTAGTTAGTCATCCAAGAACAAGAGTAATTACCTAACCCACAGTGGATTCTGGACTTACAGGATCCTGGAGCAGTCAGTTGGAGAAGAGGAGGAGCAAAGAGGTCGGCTGTCCAAACAAAGCGTTCATCTTTTGCACTGCGTGTGACAGTCTCCTGTGGAGGACAAATCAAATCAAAATCTATGAGACCAGCACCACTGCACAGCAAGCTGAATTTCATTTCATCATGATTTCCTAATTGTTAAGTCTATACTGAAAATGACAAATTTTATGACTCGTCAATGCACAAATCTTATTTAAAAAGTGCCCCACTTTTACATTTATGTGAAATGTAAATGTACAAAAACGTAAAATAGAGATTGATGTTGATTAACCTTTTCTTGTCTTTTGCTACCATGATGGTCCCTATACTGATCCTGTGGCACCTGTTTCTTTACACATTAAAATTCCGCCCCACCCCATGTGCAGGTACTCCTATAGAAAATAGAAACATTTAATCTATTTAGTGTACAATGACAATTATTATTGCATGCACTTATTTACATTTATGTCGGAAATCCTCCTTAAATGTCAAGTTTACTTCGGAGAAAAATACTTGAAGGAGGGAACTGAATTGAATTCTAAATTGGGACAGAGGTCAAGGGGATAGAGCTTTGACTTACGCTGAGCTCTTTGACTAGAGCTTCGATGTAGATTGGGCTGTAGGAGTGTTTGAACAGTCCGGGCAGAAGCGGTGCTGATTCGACTGCCCGGGCAGGAGCAGAGTGGCGCTGGTTGGACTGTCTGGGCTGAATTGGCACTGGTTGCGCTGCTTGGACTGTCCAGGCTGGAGTTGGGTTGGTTGCTTGGACACAGTGCTCTGGCCCCTCAGGCTCTGTTTTCACAAAAACATACTGTATGTGCACAGTAGCTACACAGACACACCTGTTTGCATTAGGGTTTGGGCAGTGCAGACCATAGCTCTTTTAGCGCCCTCAGTACTTTTGCCAAGTCAAGACTTTTGTCATTAGTCCATTAATTAAGGATCCCTTGATAAAATTCTGAATTGATTCAGGTAAAGCAGTGGGGTCTGGGAAATTCCTCGCCCAGGAAATTTTCAACAAAGTAGATGTAATTTTGTGTAATCTTGGGTATTTTAGATCAACAAATTCTAATTCAATAGTAATAAATTTCATGACGCAGGTGGCAGACGCTCCATACAAACGTTACATAATGCACCTTTACATGCAGGCTACTTCTGTCCAAGAATCAAATGGGGTCATCTTTATTATAAGAACACTTTTGGCACAGTTGGGGTTAACCCTGGTTAAGTTGTTACACATGCTGTTGATCACTTGTGTCAAAAGTTAGCGTTGTGTGCTTCATATATATATATATATTCGTATATGTGTATAGGTATATGTGTATTTTTGCTTTCTGTGTGTTTTATTTGTGTTGTGTATCTCTGTTCTGTAGTGTATGTTGTTTTGTCTTTTGTCCGCAAGAAAAACTAAAAAAAAAAAAAAAAAAAATCATTGTGCTCCTCGGTCCAGGTAAGAGCATAATCTCACAGTAAATGTGGAGTGGTCAAAACCCAGCGTGGACCGTGGACCAAAATGAGGCCGGATTCCCCATGAAGTTGTAGAATTTTTTTTTTTATCTTAGCCATAGTTCTCCTCCTCCCTCAGGTAAACACGCATTTAAAGTGTAAATGTGTCAAAAGCATGCGCTGTGCTGTGGAGGTAGCATTTGATACAGCATGCAGTATGTGAAGTGTGTAACTTGATGCATGTTGGTCTACGTGAGCTGTACAGCTCTAGTCACGGTTCTCCATATTAAATTTAGAGACATATTACTTCATCAGCTCTTTATGCTCATAAC
Source organism: Rhinogobius similis (assembly GCA_019453435.1). Taxonomy (NCBI): domain Eukaryota; kingdom Metazoa; phylum Chordata; class Actinopteri; order Gobiiformes; family Gobiidae; genus Rhinogobius; species Rhinogobius similis. The sequence continues at coordinate 38,312,585 of CM033628.1, forward strand.
TCCTTATAAGAGAAGGATTGGCCCAAAATAAAAAATAAAAAACTTATGGGATCAATAGCACCATTTCCAAACTGTTTCCAGAGTTTTGGATTTTGTGCTATACACTGTTAATAAGCACATTCAGGTGACGGCACACCGTGGCACATGGGGCAGTGCAGCTCTGGGTTTGGGCTGGTTACAGCCTCATTAAAAGTTGTTCAGTGTTGAGTGAAAATAATAATCGTTTTAGTGTTTTATTTTGCTTATTAATTAGCGTGTAAAACTGGCATCTTTGTTAAAGGCTATCTATCATTTGTTTTTGATGTTGTGCTTCTGGTAAGAATCTGGTGATAATTGCATGTTACTGATGAGGCGAGCAGCTAATAACACAAATATCATGAAAGAAACTTTAATTATTACTTTAATATAATTGGCCCTGCATTTTTAAGTATTATGTTGATAACAACTTGCATTTTTCACTTTTTCTTCATAAACTGCCACTTGACTAATGTAGAATCCATTCTATTCCACCAAACTTAGTAATCATTAGACAAACATGAGTACCAGTCATATGCGCTTTACCAAATTCTTCATGATTTGTGTTTTATGTTCACTTTGTTTACTACAAATAGGGCTGGGAAATATGACAATAAAATTTTTTATTGTCATTTAAATCCTGTGCCTGTGGTATGTATGGAAGTCCATTTTCAGCAGTTAAAAAAAAAGTAAAAGTAAACATTTTGAGCTTAAAAGTTATACTGTTAAGTTTTAAAATAAATGTTGAATTTAAAACTATAATTTTGAGTTTAAAAGTCAACATTTTAAGTTTTAAAGTGATAATTTAAAGTAATTATCATAATCATAATTATGCATAAAAAAGTCATAATTATGAGTTCAAAGGTCATAATTATGAATTTAAACGTAAAAAACAGAACTTAATTATTATTTAAAAACCCCAAATTTTGACTTTAAAATACAAAATTTTGACTTTAAAACTTATAATATGACTTGTAAATTCTAAATGTATGGAAGCCATGTAAATAAAAAATAAAAGCCTCAGTGGAAGCCATAATTATTTTTTTAAAAGACAAAGATTCGAGTTTTAAAATGACAATTTTGGTTTAAATGTTTTTTTTTTGTTTTTTTGTTTTTTAATTTAATGTAAAAGTTTAAAAAGTATATAAATATTAATAGACATATTTATAAGTTAAAAGTCAAACATTCGAGTTTTAAAAATTATCATTTTGAGTTTAAAAGTCATAATTTTGAGTTTAAAAGTCAAATTTATGACTTCTATCAGGAGTTTTTATTGACTTTTAAACTCATAACTATTATTTTAAAACTCACAATTTTTACTTTTAAACTGAAAATAATGACTTTTAAAGGACACACATTCTTCTACAGTGACTTTTTTGAGCTTTTAACCATGTTCTAACAATGTTCCATCATCAAAAACATACTTTGAAGTTGCATTCAGCTGCATTCATGCTGTTTTGAGGAATGCCCCTCAGTGTCAAAAACACTTTCTGCTGAACTCCCTTGATCTGGGATGTTTTTTTCAGATCATATTCACCTTATTCAGGAAGTTGCTGTACGCACCGCCATCTTGTTTCTGTTGTATTAGTTCACATGGAGCAGACGAGCTCAACAGAAAATAAGTTCTACTCGACTAAAAAGCCGTTTTCAGACTGACCAGGAAATCGGTGCGTTGTGACTTGTTGTTGCTCGTGTTCATTAAACATTTTACACAAATCAACCTACTTTATATAACATTTTAGTGGCGAGACTTTTCCCTCGTTCGTCATTAGCTTTAACGGAGTTCTCGTCAAACGGAAGTGCGTTTACAACAAAAGTGCAAAAAAACTGCAAAAGTGGGCGGGGCAGAATAAGGTGAATACGTCACTTTTCTGAGAATCATCTGCTGTTTTAGGTCCTTAAATCATCACAGATTCATTCTGAGCATTTCTACTTCTAGCTTCTAGCATGTTTGCACATTCTCTTACACAGATAACATAACTAAATTGTGGCTGAATGCACTCACTCTGAAAATATGAGATGGCAAATTTTAAGCACTCAAGAGCATGTTTAAAGGCTAATAATACAAAAATGAATAAGATTTTTTTTCTTTAAACTAGAAATTATGGCTTTACTGGTAGGAATATGGGCCTTCCATACTGTGGCCTTCTGCTCTTACTATTGTCATATAGTGCAGGGTTTGTTATCATTTCAAGTTGCAAAACATATAGAAACAGGTTTGATAGCACTTATGTGATTTGCGTATTAAGTAATTGGCCATATTTAACTAAAATATCCAGTTTTCCATTACATATACAAATACATTAAATACAGTGTCAACAAGAAAGATATAAGAAAAGTATACATACATAACAGTGAAATTGTGATCTATGTTTTAGTAAAATTGCATGTGTGTGTCTGCGTGTGCGTGTGTGTGTGTGTGTAATAATGTAATGAAATGTTGGTCATGCTGGTCATGACTTGTTGAGTATAGTAAGTGTAGAAGGACAAACATTGCACTCCCCAGTAGTAACTTTGACCTTCAATTTGCCAATATTTTTTTTTTCAATAACTTTTTTAAAATGACAACATTTCACAGCAGTCCTGAGGATGAGATAAAAATAAGCTGAGGAGTGTTCTGGTTTTTATGGTCTGTCGTTTCAGACCTGGGTAATGTGTAATAGGATCACATGACCTGCTCAATCCAGCAGTGGGTGGAGCAGTCCTACTCTCTCTCTCACTCACGCTTTTTTTGTAACGTTACTTATAAACGCGACTTATGTTTTTTTTGTTTTTTTTTTGTCTTGAACAATAACATCAATAGATCATCATTTTACATTGTGTCCATAAATGGTAATATTGATATTGATAAAACAGTTTAATAACAGAAACAGGTCCATTGACTTAAAACTACAGATCTGATAAGGCTCTTCATGGTCACATTTCACCACAGCAAGCAGCAGATTGTCATTTACATTTACAGGGATGTGCACGAGGATAGGGGGTAGGTAAAAACAAGAATTTGCTGAGCACTCAAGCCTCAGTTACAGGAAAATACAGGATTAACTAAAACTGATGATGGAGTTTGCATGTTCTCCTTGTTTGCGTAGGTTTCCCCTCCCCTCTGGGGCCAGGACACCTCTGAAAAAGAGATTTTGAATCTCAATGGGACTTGGTAAAATAAATGTCAATAATTTAATATGATTGTTTAGGAATTTAGCTGTGTTCATCAGGTTCACAACTACAAAAAAAAAAAAAAGAAAGAAGAGGGGTGCGTGGTGGCAGGGAGGCTAGAGCTTCTGCCTCCCAATAAGGAGATCATGGGTTCGAATCTCTCTGGGTGGAGTCTGCATGTCCTCTCCGTGTTACTGTGGGTTCTCTCCGGGTTCTCTGGCTCCTCCCACCGTCCAAAGACATGACTGTGTAGGTTAATTGGCAACTCTAAATTACACATGCACAACCAAATTGAATGAATGGTTGTCTGTCAATGTCTGTGTCTCTGTGTTTGCTGCGACGAGTTGGCCCCTGTCCAGGGTGTACCCCGCCTAACGCCCAAAGTCACTGGGACAGGCTCCAGTCACCCGTGACCCCAGGAACGGGAATAAGTGGTAGAAAATGAATGACATGAATGAATCTAATATGGCTCACATTCCATTAACTCATCAGTGTAGTAGTAATACGGGAGAAAGAATGTAAATCCAACTAGGCGTGTCCAAGGTTTACTGGTGTTTCTGTCATATGGGATTTCAAGACTGTAGGTGTGTGCTGTGGAGCAACATTTGGATTTGTCTGGTGGAAATGCATGAAAGCCTGTGGGCAGAGGGTGCATTAAGGAGGTGTCTCGAGCCCAAACAGTCCCACCCTTTTGGAAGCCCCTAGAGGTTCCATTCATGCATTCTAAAAGCTTTAAAATTCTAATATTAAGAGGCACAGCAGAGACTAACCGGCTGTCCATAACATACTTTGTTTTCGAAAATCATATTTAAAACTAAACAATTGCTAATTATTTTAATGATGTGATTAATACAGGTTTCAGGAGGTCAAACTGAATACTTTTAATACCATTTTAATGTTGGATTTTAAGATTTTAATGTCATAAACTAACATTTAAAAAATGCCATTTACACTTTTATCATGTAATAATAATGTAATAATAATATAAGTAAGTCCAGCTGTATTTGTTTAACTTTTTGAATAATTATAATAATAAATAATAATAATAATAATAATAATAATAATAATGCCTTACAGTTGTAGTGCACTTTTACAGGCTAGTCTCTCAAAGTGCTACATTATTGTTGCGACATTATTCTTTCACTTCACATTCGGTGGCAGTAAAGCCACTTATGTAGCCACAGCTGCCCTGGAGCAGACTGACAGAATACGGGAAAATACATGAAATTTATACCATGCAACTATATGTGTTTTGAACCCTGTTATTTTATATTATTGCATTTATGCTTGATCAGTGGAACGTTTTACACCAAGTACAATAAGAAAATATTTAGCCTTCTGAGTATTGCCAGATCAAAACGTTTGACTACACATTTTAACCCAAGGGAGGATAACAGCATAGATAAAATGGACTCTAAATTCAGAAAATATTTTCACTGCAGAGGAATGCATACCACCTGAAGACGCATAGCAGAATTACTATTAATTAATTTTATTTCTGGTTTTAGAAGGAGGACATTTTGAAAAGAGTAGAGAAAGTTTTTATATAAACTTTTAGCTATTGCTCTGTACAATAAAAGTGTTTGTTCAAACAAATGCTAAGTTTCCTGGAGATTGCAAGATTGCAAAGTAAAGTGTGCGCCACCTGCTTGGCTCCATGGAGATATTATTGATTTGCCAGGGATACTACTCTGTGGAAAAAAAGCAGGTAACATTACCAAGTCAAGGTACAGGTTAGATCTGTGGAGAGGCAAACCTACTCACAATATGCATATTCTCCAACTTATTTTTAATTAAATAAACACTTGCAGGCCTAGCTAACTGAATACATTCAAGAAAGAAACTGAATGCTGGAACATCCCAAGCAAAGCAGTGCATCTTCAGGTAGATTCGCAAGTGGCGGACCTCTAATAAAATAACTGTGCATCTTTAAATGGAGAATCGAGAGTTTTGCAGCCAACGTACTGACGCTGAACTGAACGCCTGCTCCGGCCAAAGTTCCACAGTGGACACCGAACACGAGGAATGATATCTGTTTTTGAAGGCATGGGCATCTCAACTCCTGAGCCCACATGCACAGAGATTAGTCCGCGAAAACCCGGCACTGAATCCATACTACAGAGACACCTCATTACGGTGGAGCCTACAGCTGTAAAACACAATCAACAAGATGTAGAACCCAGACTAAAGCGCTCAGTGAAGCTAAAACCCAGCGCAAGTAGAACCACGACCAGGACCAGAACGAGGTGCGCGGAGCCAAAGTCTCAAAAGAACACAAAGTCCCGGGACAGTGGGCCAGTTCCGTTCCCTTGGAAACTAGCAACACAGGAAAGCACAGTCCCAACTTTACACTTCCTACCCGGTCATAACAAACGGACTCTTACCGTATTTCCACGCTCGATATCCCCTGAGTGGAGAGTGGGTGTGCTTGGAGCGCGGTGGGTCGCGAGTTTCGTCGTTTTGAGACGTGGCCAGCGGCTCCGAGCGCAGCAGCCTGCGGGGCGGGGCGGGTCGGGGGTGGGCCGGGGTTGTGAGGGGGCAGATAACATGTGCAGACTGCTGATGTGCTGAATCATGTCAGAGAAACCAGGCTGCGTCCTATTACCTCCACACAATGCGCCCTTGTGCGCCAGGGAAGTCATGGATCCTCCCGGCTTCTTCTGTAGGTTTGGAGGAGCTGTTTAGGCGAGGCTCCTTTCGGGCCAGGTTTATATCTAACTCCAAGCCTACAAGAAAAATATACCCCAATCAAACCTTTTTGGCCATTGAGCTCGGGATCGTGACGTCACAGATAACAGCATTATCAGTTAGCCCGATGTTAAATCAATGAAGAATTTAAGATGCTAAATACTAAACGTAGTGTTGATTTAAAAGTATTCGAACCCTGTATATTGATAAATGTATTTACCGGAAGTGACCCAGCAGTTTATCAGGTTCTTCCATGGATTTTTTGTCCACTTTTTTTTTACATTGTTTTGGCAATATCAAGGAAAGGTTTTTCTATGTGAGTTTAGCACAACAGCTGCAAACATGGTGGATTTCCATCGGATGTTTTTTGACGTTCTATCCCGAGTTCCATTGCCAAGCTATCTTCCCCCCAGTAGGCTTTTCACAGCCTGAGAGTGGAGGAGCCTATCATAGCCTACTAACAGTGCAGAGATAGACTCTTTCTTCCGTTTTCAAACCCTGCATTATTTAACTGACTGATTTCCTGACGCCTGTGTGGCCCCGGGACAAGGCCAAGAACCAGTGATGCGCAGGCTCCTGCACGTTAACGAGTTAACAGAACTTTTCACAGGGACATACATGGCTTTATTAAATGTTAGCGACATTTCCCATTCCCCCCACGTTTGCTTGCCTACTCATAAAAGCCACGCACGCTGCTGGTAGGTACTATGAATGTGATCCCCCCAGCAGAACAGTTATAGAACAGCAGCTGTTTAGTCCCAGATAGGCTGATATCAAGAAATCCTACCAGTGGCTAGAGCGGGCCGGACTGAAAGAGAAGCACAGAGGCTCATCATGCACAGGAACAGGCCCTGAGCCCAGATCGACCACCGCAGACAAAACCCAAGGTGTAGGCTTTGCCCTGAGAAAAAACAGCACAGCGCAGGGGTGTAGCCTATATTGAACGCCATAACAGAGTGGCTTCAGTAACATTTGTGCTATTGTAATTGTGCAAAATCTAACAAAGGCTCCACCAACCATGATAACCTTACTGGGAGATATAGCCTTAGTTCTGAGAGTTGCCTCTGTGAAAACTCTTCTTCTAATTTGTGGCTCACAGTAAGATGACAGTTTGAAGCAGTAAAGACACATTATACATTTTCTAAATCTGCAGACTTCAGAGAGTAATTTAACATCCCAACTGTGTGTTTAACATTTTCCTAGAGGTTTCAGGGTGAGAAGCAGTAAAACCTTTTGGCCGAAAATGCTGCAAAAAAGCAGCTTGAGACTCTATAGTTACCACAGTAAATATCCAAGAGTGCAACAACTGGGTTTAAATGAAAGACAAAATTGTTATCTTTTAAAAACTATACCAAACAAAATAATTGTCTGATAGGTACCACATGGCCTAAACCAGAATGGCTAAAGTGTATTTTTCAACATGGGGTTTATAAACTTCAAGGGCTAATAACTGTGACACCGCTGAAACTCAGAAAAGTCAATCACACAAAAATATAAAGCTTAGATATAGACCTTTTCAAAACTCACTGATAGCCCTTGACACCTTGAATGGTACCGACATGCCAAATTCTGGGGTCTGGCCCACAGACTAGGAAAAGTTACAACACCCACAACACAGACTACAAGAAGTGCACACCACCTGCTCCACTATTATTCATGACAATAATTTCAACTTTTAAACCTTACAATTAATGTTTCCATCAGTGCAGTAGCCTACATAAATAACAGAAGTGACTGTACGAGAATGAAATGACTACTGTCTCTACTACAACCCATGTCACAGAAAGCGCTTTCAGCGAGGGAGTAGACACAGACTGGGAAACCTGAGTGAAACTCTGAGCCACTGATTATGTTTATTTTACATTATATTATTAATGTTTATATTATACATTGGAATTATTTGCAGGTTGCAACTAATGTATAAGGTTACGGTACCATGCAAGCTCCACTGGCTGAGCTGTGGCAGGCTACACTTTTCTCCATAGGATTCCGAAAAAATATATAAAATATTTGAAAGCTTGCTCAAAGCTAATCAGCTATGTGGTGAGTAATAAGCATAAGACTGATAATTTTATTTAAAATTTGTTTCTGAAACTTTATAAACGTTATAAGTTATTAAAGTTATTAGATCATTATACCAAAAGTTTCACGTGTTTTTCTGGCTGAAAACAACTGCGTTATGGACATTAGTTACCCTATAGCTAGTTAGCCTCTGTCATGCCTTACATTGATGTGTGCGGGACTGGTGAGCGCCGCAGGAGTCAGGCCTGAGGTGAGGCCCTCAGGCCCTATCCCAGTGACTTTGGGCCTTAGGCGGGGTACACCCTGGACAGTGGGCTAACACAGAGACATGGACATTGACAGACAACCATTCACTCACTGATTAGATATCACATTCCGAACCGACCGGCCCTGCTGTACATGCATGCTATGATCTTCTCTCACATTTCATACTGCATGACAGCATGGGCCCAGGCAGCTCCTTCAGCCACAAAGCACATTGGCTCAATGTACAACCGAGCAATCAAAATTATGGATAGAAAACCTATCCGCTTTCATCACTGCCACATTCTTAAGAATTATAATTTATTAAGTTTTGAAAACTTCAGCAATTTATGTTTTCTAAAATTATGTTTAATGTATTCATAACTTGGCCCCTGAACCAGTCAGTGTGTTTATACAGAGACTAAACCACAGCAGAGTGACCAGAGGCACCGCAAACCAAAACTGTCAAACCCCTCAGTGCAGGACATCATTTGGTCAATCAACCTTTTCCTACAAAAGCTGCTGTGGAACTCATGACCCACTGAAATCAAGTGCATTTCTGATGTAAAAATGTTCACCTCTAGACTTAAGGGCTGGTTGAAAGAAAACCAAAAGTGTATGAGTGAGAGTGAAAGAATGAGTCTAAAATTTGCACTGATCTATTTATTTATTTGAAATGTGTTTTAATGTGTTTTGTTATTGATTGTAGAAAGTGTAGAAAAGTCCAACCAGGGACGGGAGTTGAAAATTAGCACTTGCTATAAACTCTGTCTGCATCGCATCAGCTACAAGCTTTGTTCTGTAACTATGTATAATAAATAAATAAAAAAATAAAGTAGGGGCAATTTAGAGTTACCAATTAATGTGAACACACGCATGTCTTTGGACGGTGGGAGGAAGCCGGAGATCATGGAGAGAACTCACAGTAACACGGGGAGGACATGCAGACTCCACCCTGAAAGATCATGTGATGTTGGTCTGGTCTAAACCCACGATCTTATTGAGAGGCAGCAGCTCTAGCCGCTCTGCCACCGTGCACCCCTCAATAGGATTAATTAATATATAAATTAGATCAAACATATTCCAATATTATTTGTAGTATAGAAGTTTCTGGTATTTCAATTTGGTTTTAAATTAATGTCTATGTGAACTTTTTTTTAACAAGAAGAAAAAGTCCAGTCCAGTTTTTTTTCCTTTTTTCTGCTGGTAATCACTTCCTGTGATCCTGGGATAAACCCGCTATTTTCCTATTTCCTATTGGATGAGCTGCGCCAGTCTCTAGCTGATCTGTGCTGCCGTTGCATAATCAGTGGACAGAGAACGATTCTATAAATAACTTTACATTTTATGTGATGCATTTGTGTTTCTAGCATAATATGAAATTAAAATTAAAATAACAATTGGATAAAAGTATGGAAATGTTTTACAATGTTGAAGATCGAGACTTTTCGACTTCTATCCAGAAGTCATTGTAAATCAGACATTTGACAATTGACTGATTGACAATGACTTCTGGATAGAAGTCGAAACGCCTCGATCTTCAAACAGCGTCCGGATGACAACCCCTGTAACCTTGTCTACGACTTTGAATTGTATTGTTTCAGTACTCCCATCACTATGATTTAGTCAACTCGGAAGTTATTCCAAAACTCTAAGTTAAACTGGATTCTTGCAACAGGCCATTGAGTGGGTTTTTTTAACCAGATCTGACCCTGGTCCAGAACAGGAGCCACCACAAAGATGACTCCATGAGCTTCACTGTAGTCTTTTACTGTGGTGACACTCATTGAACTATACCAAGTCTCTTTTCAGTGACACAAAACTGAGTTTGTTCCAACTAAACCAGCTTTTAGCAACAGACATCTGAAGGTTTATATGAAGAAAAACTGGACTGCCCCCTGTCTGCACCCACACTTTGCAAACAGGAAATTAAAACTGGACTTTTGATTCAGGTCATCTGTATCATCAGAATAGATAACTCAAACATGCATGAATCAGTCTAAATACAATTTTGAGAGGGTACATGAGAAGGGAAATAATCTATAACATGGGCCTTTCGCAGCCAGGAAAGCAAAGCCGAGTGTAATGTTCTTCCCTGGCATGTCATCTGAAGTCCATAAGTTGCAATGGCACTACAATAAAGTTAAGAAGAAACTTTGTGCAAAAACATCCACTATGGAATAGGCTTGTTCAAGTTAAAATTGTTAAAACCAAAAAAGGTAAGATAAACTTGAACACTTCAATTCAATCAATGCTGATAAGACACCTGTTGTGGCTCAAAGGTGTGGAGCCAAAAAGGACACAAGACTAGCAAACAAAGATTTATTGACCAGTACTGGGAGATACAGTTCTTTATGAAGTCTCTGGATGGAAGTTCTGTGGAGGAGTGGAGCAGGCAGGACCGAGGAGCACAGGTGAGTACCGGGATAGCAGGCGGGAGCAGGCGGGATAGCAGGCGGGATAGCAGGCGGGATAGCAGGCGGGATAGCAGGCGGGAGCAGGCGGGATAGCAGGCTGGACAGAGGAGCACAGGTGAGTACCGGGATAGCAGGCGGGAGCAGGCGGGAGCAGGCGGGATAGCAGGCTGGACAGAGGAGCACAGGTGAGTACCGGAATAGCAGGCGGGATAGCAGGCGGGAGCAGGCTGGACCGAGGAGCACAGGTGAGTACCGGGATAGCAGGCGGGAGCAGGCTGGACCGAGGAGCACAGGTGAGTACCAGGATAGCAGGTAGGAGCGGAAGCTTGAACAATCTCCGCCCTGCAACAGCTCCCAGAAAATCTCCGCCCACACACAAAAGGGGGAATAGTGGAGAGAGAGGAGTCACAGGCAGGGCCATGACAGTACCCCTCCCCTCAACAGGCGTCTCCTGACGCCCTACCAGGCTTGTCCAGAAAAGCCCTGTAGAAGTCCCGAAGGAGCGAGGCATCCAGGATGTAATGCCGAGGAACCCAGGATCGTTCCTCCAGGCCGTATCCCTCCGAGTCGACGAGATATTGGAAACCCCGTCCACGGCGGCGGACATCCAAAATACGGCAAAATACACAGTGAAAGCCGGATGGCCATCAACCAGCCGGGTGGGAGGAGGGGGCTCGGCCGGAGGGCTCAGAGGGCAGGCAGTGGCAGGTTTCAGTAAGGATACATGGAAGGAAGGATGGACGTTCAAAGACGGAGGAAGCCGCAGGCGGACCACAGAGGGGTTGATGATTCTGTCAATAACAAAAGGGCCAATATATTTAGGGGCCAATTTGCGTGACTCTATGTGAAGATATTTTTAATATCTTCTGTATATTTTATTGTCAAATTGTATGCTTTGCTGTGTGCGATAAAACAAGGTCACATAAAGGGAAGAAGGAGCTCTAGCGTGACAAACGTGTCAGCTCATTTATAGACAACACCCTGTTGTTAAACCAAAATGTGCTTCGCCTTGATAATTAAGTGTCAAAACAACTCATATGGAAATAGATCAATCATTCTCTAATGTTACTGTTGTGACTGTTTGCACCCGCCCTGCGAAGACAGGGTGCGGCAGCCCTTGTGTGATACTGAATAAAAGCTAAGGGGAGGACACAGCTCTTTGGAGGTGACTGAGAAAGTGAGTAGAGCAGGACGAGCGCTGCTTGTCCTCCCCATGCACGTAAAAACTTAAGAGCTGAGTCTGTTTCTTATTTAATTCTCAATGGGTAGAAAGTTGTTCTCCATGACTGTTCAGTGATTGCACCTTGTGTTTGTAATTTCTTGACACTCTACTGTGGGAAGGTCTCGAGAAGACAGCCAAACTTTCTGTCCAGGTTGATAAGCAGGGGCTTGTCGCCGGTATCTATCAGCCATCCTTCGATTACGAGCAGCAGTTCGCAGCAGAGCAGCCCGAGCAGCTCTCCAGATAGAGCGACAACGTCGAGAGGAGTCACAGGCAGGGCCATGACAACACCGGTCTTATACAGGTCTAGGTCATCTCAAACAAGCCTGTGTTAAAAGTGTGTGACCACAGGTAATTTTTAGACAAGGTGGTTACCTTGTCTAAAAGTTACCTGTGTTCACACACTTTTAACACACCTGTCCAGGCCGAGTGCATCAAAAAGGATATGGAGGAAATGGACAAAGAATCACAGAAAGATGAGTAGAGGGTATGCGTACATCACAGCAATTTGATTTTCGTTTGGAAATTGAAAACACAAAATTGTTAATTGACTGTTTCCTATTTCTCAAATCTTTTGATAACTCACATAAGGGCATAGATATCCATACAAACCTTTATGACTTAATTATTGTTAAACCTTGTGGAAATATGGAGGTATTTAAGGTGTTCATTCATTATATTCAAGCCATAAGCACCCATAAATCATTTCAAGATTAGATTGCTTTTTGGTTTCATCAGAACTTTTATGTATATAACATTAAAGAGTTTTTTTGTTGTTGTTTTTTTTATTGATAGCATTGTCATATAAGACCATGCTTCCGTTTCTCTGGTATATGAAGATTTAAACCTGGTCATAGAATCTCCATGTTGGCAATTCTGTATCAAATGGGTTCAAAATCTAGCCTTCATTTTTGTTAAAATAAACACTCAAATTGATGTTGTGGTTTTTTGTTTTGTTTATTCATATGAAGACTGCCACACGATGGGAAGCATATAAGGCTTTTCTAAGGGGACAAATTATCAGTTTTACAAGAAACATATCTAAATGTTGCACAAAAATTAAAGCTATTGGAGTTGTGATGGAAATGTTTTGATATTTATGTTCTGATTTAGAGCGTAATATGTCTTTGTGTTAATGCATCTGATTCTGGCATGAGAAATCCAACCATACATTAACATATGTGAAGAAGCTTAGCAGGCACATAATCTCCACCTAGGAAATCCTTTGTGTAGCTGTATCTGAGCTAGTGTAAAAGCTGATTAACACTGCAAACTGGTTTAAATCATTGTGTCTGCGAATTGGTGAGTTGTACCTTGATTTAAAGCGGTTGGAGGGTAAAAGGTAAAATATTGAACAAATAATTACATTTAGACCTCATTATTTCGAAACATGAGATTGGCAAACAGAGGGGTATGTTCTGGCCCAGAGGCCTATGGGCAACTTGACGACATGGTATAGTCTGGCCTAAGATAGTTTATCCCTAGTTTATACCTGGGGTTATTAGGGGCAGGGAGTAATCTGACATGTTACACCAGTGTTGTCGGATGTTTTGACATTGTGTGATTCTAGTGTGTGGGTGATTTTTTTAAGCAGCTCCCCGTGTTTGAATAACAATGGAGAAATAACTAACTACCTAACAACAGAGTCCAAAAATCTGAATTCTGAGTGAGGTTTTGTTACCAATTCAACAAAGCATATCTTGGGTTAAGTTTATGTTATTGTCACTGTAGGGAAATTTGTCCTCTGCATTTGACCCATTCTTCAAGGCCACTGGAGCATTTCCTCAAGAGCAATGCAGTACCCGGGAATCCTGCTCCAGATCTTGATGCTAAGCTTGGTCAGGAGCTAGAAGATTTGACCTTGAGTTGATGGGGGAACCTAGAGCAGAAGGAGAAAACACACACAGAAAGGCCCAGTCTCACCCCAAAGTCGATCCCACAACCTTCTTGTTGTGAGAAGTGTGTGAGAGTGCTAGCCAGTGCTTATCTGTTTTCTTGTTATACTTTGAAATTCCTTCTATAACAGAAAAACACAAACAGGATGCAAATGGTCACATTCTGTCACCTATTCTTTTTGTTTATGGCCATTGAGCCTCATTGTGGGCAGGATACATAAAAACATCTCAGAAATTGAGCTAGGAGCATTGTATAAAAGAATAGCTCTCTATGTTATTTGATTTCTTACCAAATTCCATAAATTCATTCCTGCTGTGCTGAGCATAAATTAATTTGTTTGGCTATAAAATGAGCAAGTCAAAATCCTCAATGACTCTATATCTATGTATATATGTCATTTTACATGGAATAACATTGGCTTCGGCTAGCGTTGATGTACTTTCCGTTGAAACAGCAGGGCTAATAGGAGTTTTTATAGCCAAGAAATTAAAGTAAGCATTGATTACGTTCTCATTTTTTATCCTCTTGTGGGCTCACCACGTGCAAAGGTAACCATAGGGGTTCGTTTAGCAAAGAGGACTGGGGGGTGGACGAGGCACTCAGTCCACAGACACAGCATCTAGCTGTTGGGACATGGAATGTCACCTCTCTGGCAGTGCTAGCAACCTCTGTGAGGTACTTTGAGGGTTAGTGTCTAGAGATCGTTGGACTCACGTCCACATACAGCTTGGGCTCTGGAACCCAAGTCCTTGAGAGGGGTTGGACTTTCCATTTCTCTGGAGTTGCCCACAGGCTTGCTCATAGCTCTGCAGCTCAGCCGTCACGTGTTGGAGTTTACTCCAGTGAATGAGAGGGTCAAGTCCCTGTGCCTTTGGGACAGTTCTCTCTCTACTCTGTCAGCCAGCCTGGACAGCAGTGCAGAGCAACAGACCTTCTTGGAGTACCTGGGAGGGGTACTGGACAGTGCACTGAGTGGAATAGGTGGGTAGAGAGGCCAAAAATTGTACTCAAGTAAGAGTCAAGTTCAAAATAATGTTACTCAAGTAAGAGTAAAAAGTAACTTACAAAGTAACAAACTTTAAATTCAGTAGACATATTTTAAAACAAAACCAAAACAACATGTACAAACACAATATGTACTATGCCCCTCAAAAACCCCCTTTGAAATGATGATATTGTCATTTCAATATAACTTGAATTGACACAACAACTCTATTATAATTATAGAAACATTTTATCCATAGACTTAAGTCAGCTAGGTCAGGAGTTCCAAACTTTTCTGGCAGGGATCCCCAAAATATGTCTTATTGGACCCTGTTTAACTCAAATATACAGTTTTTAATTAAAAAAAAAAATAGAGCAAATACAATGTCATATTCATTAAAATGAGATCTTGAAATCATCTCACGACCCCCAGCTCACCCCTCGCGACCACCCGAGGGGTCCTGACCCCCACTTTGGGAACCACTGAGTTAGGTGACTGTTAAGTTTAAATAAAAGTTGGCTTTCAAGGTTTTAAGTGAAGCTGTGATGGTTTAGCTGTAAACAAGAGGCCTGCATGACTGAAAATTCTCTCCCATGCAGCAGATGCAGGTAGACCAGCGTGCACTTTCAGAGAAAGCTTCATGATCCATACCTATACCTATACTCAACTGGCATGACAGGTACCTGTCCAACTCTCCTACATGTGGTTTTCCTGACCTCATGGAGGCAAAGAAGTCAACTTCATCAGAGAGGCTGCTGCTTGTGCTGACACTATCTAAATTTGGGTAGTGTAGCTTCCATCATTGTTTTGAAACATATATATATATATATACATATATATCAACAATAAAAAATATTGGTTGGACCTCACCTCACCTACAAATTTCAGTAAAAGCTTGTGTAACCCCTGAACTTTCACCCATGTTGCATAGACGACACCATTCTTGAAGGTTTTGCGAGTTTTATAAAGAAGACTGAAATCACACAAAAAAATACAGGAACTGGTAACCTCGTGGTGATCAGCTTCTGCCCCATTATCAAGTCAATAAACAGTATAATTGTTGAATTAAAATAAAAATAATAATCTTTAAAAAATAATAATAATAATAACACACAGTTCATAACGTAAACATAAAACTGTTATTAATTGAAATTTAAACTTGTGAACTAATGATAAACATATTAAGTACAACTCCCCCATAAATTATATACCTCACACAATCACACACAAAAAAATACAGGAACTGGTAAACTCGTGGTGACATCAGCTTCTGCCCCTAAACAGTAACAACAAAACTTTAATATTGAGAATTCAACTCCATGTATGTATGTATTTAAATAATTTTAGCTACATTGTGAGCCATGACAGTTACTCCCCTGTCAAACTAACTGCTGATACTGAGAGATTACAACTTCTTCAAATAACATGATTAAATAAGAGTAAATATTTCACCAACCACTTGAAAAATATACTGCACAATCTTAGGTTACATATTTAGTGAATTAAAACATGTTCACATAACTGTACAAACTCAAAATAATACCAACATCACAGAGCCAAAGTTGTAACATACCATTTTCAAATCTCTCATCAGTAGAAGGGGCAGAGCAGGGGGGTTGCAACGGTTACCACCACTACCAGTTACAGAAGCAGAACTTTCAAAATAAAATGGGGGTGTAACTGATACATATTTTGATGATATTCAATACACTTAACACTTTAACCTTGTTACACTTGACAAATGATGCCTCTGTTAACTGCCGATGGGCTGTTAATGAATCTGTGATTTTTGCATTTGTCACAAAGGGTTCACTTGACCAAGAGGAGACCTTCCGCTTCTTGTGATGGTACTTTATTAAGCCTGAGTACTTCATCAATTTGTATGGGTTGGCCTTCTGTATTCACCGACCCACTTTTGTCTCTTTTTGCCACAGATTTGTGCTCCTGTTGTAAACGCACTTCTGGTTTGACGAAAACCCCGTTCAAGCAAATGGTGAACAAGGGAAAAGTTTCGTCACTAAAAACATAAAGATTGATTTGAGTCAAATGTTTAATGTACACGTATAACAAGAAGTCAGCAACTCACCGATTGCCTGAGCTTTTAAATCCGTGTTGAACTTATTTTCTGTTGAGCCCCATTTAACCCAAATACCTAAATAAACTAATACAACAGAAACGGAAAAAAGATGGCGGCACCCACGGCAACTTGCGGAATAAAGTGAATACGGAAATATGTAAATGAGTTAGGGTTGTTGTGGCCGAGAGGAACTATTAAAAATGTATTTAAGTAAAATTTAACGAAACCAGCAGCACCACCATAGAGTTAAGGAGTCTAGGTCTCCAGTTAAAACAACAAGTAAGTTGAAACACAGGGGTGAGCAGTGCATTAAAGAACAAGAGAGTAAAATGTTCCAGTGAATGTATTACAATAAATCCCAATAAAAGTTCTGTTAAAAATCATTTAAAAAATGTCCACCGCCAAGCAACAGAGTCCATTAAAAAACGCCAGACAGGCGCTCTCTGGGCCGGTTCTCTGCGCCGCCGCCACGCTCCTGGCGGACAGAGGAAGGATATGATGATGATGATGATGATGATTTTTATTTATAAAGCGTTTCCACTCAATAGTTGGCAGTGGGAGGTAATATTCAGGCTCCAGATAAGTGGGTGGGGCTGAAAACAACTTTTTAGTCTGTGTAGAACTTATTTTCTGTTGAGCTCGTCTGCCCTGTGTAAATTAATATAATGGAAAAAGATGGCGGTGCCCACAGCAACTTCCAGAATAAGGTGAATTGCAAGGGTGAATGTGTAGTTGTGGCTGAGGCTATAAAACAAAGAATGTGAGTCTATTGTAAATTAAAGTGAATTGAAAGCGTGGTATGGTGTAACCAGTAAAAATAAGGAATTAAAACAATAAATAATTTACTGAATAAAACCAGTCTAAAATAAACGAACATTGGTTAAAAGGACTAAATAAAAAAAATAAGGCTGTGTCCGAATGTCCACTATTCCCTATATAGGGCACTATATAGAGGTCACGCCATTTTTAGTGCTGTCCGAATGTCCAACAGGTGAAAAACTTTCACACAATGCACCTTGAAAAGTAATATTCAGCGATGGTCATTAGACCGGTCAATATCGACCACAGTGCATTGAAAGAGTCGTAAAAACTACAGTGGACTGAATGAAAGCAGAAAGAGGAGCTGTTTAAACGAACTGTTGAGCCGAGATTATGAACAAAACAATTTAAACAAACTGTTAGCGGTTAGCCACTTACCTTAGCTTGAGCTGTGAATAGATCGCAAATCTCTGGCAAAAAGATGAATAATCCAGTCCGTGTGATGTTTAACGTGCAATCCATGGTTAATAAAACTTGTATTATGTTATGTTACCCATATTCATTACAGAAATCAATTTTTAGCGGAATTTTGCTGACTTTATTTCAGAGTCGTGACCCCCGGCGAGGAGAAAGTAGTGAGCGAATCCGAATTCGCTGTCCGAATCGCCTCAGGATTGAGGGTACTATTTAGTCCACTGAAGAGGGCAGGAGGGAATGTAGTGATTGAGGGGTTAGGGAATGCGTGTGGACATTTGGACACAGCCTGCTTCGGGATCCCGGTTTCCTGCGCTGATTGCAGGGACTGGAGCACCTGGTTGCTAAGCAACAAGCTGGGAGGCATGAACTAATACATGCATTTTATAAAGAAAACACAGAAAACTTAATACATGCAGATAAAATGCACACAAGTCCAGCAGCTTAGTCTGCTTATAGGCTGGGCCAGCCCCGAGTAGAATCACAATAAAGAACACTAATCCGATGAGAATATGAAAATGACACTGACATATAGACAAA
>CM033628.1:38331175-38651175 GCA_019453435.1 Rhinogobius similis
ATCCCCTTAAATGAGTTAGCACAGTGGGCAAGGGTGCATGTAAATTAATTGGTGTGCTTGGAGATGACCTTTCTGCATCCACTTTCACGAGACGCCGTGCTCTTCAGCAACCAGCTCCGTGAAAACAGGTGCGGAAGAGGATGCTTCTCCCAGCTCTGGAGACACATGTCCCGCGTCAGCACTGCCGTGGACCAGGACAGGAGCAAGGGAGGCTCTGTCATACACCACTGCGCCTTTCCACTTCTGCATGTCCACTGGCACAAGCACAATTATTGTCTCGTCCTTACTCTGTTTTAAGTGAATAAAATACAGTCCCGATTAAAAATTTAGGACCTGTTGAATAAATGGCACATTTTCATGGTTGGGTCTTAACAAGGTTCCAAAACATAGAAAACATCTCAGGTGGATCTGCTTGTCGTGCCAGTAACGTTTAAACCATCAGGGCCATTAAGGTGACATTTTTTTCTCATCAGAGAATAAAACTCTCTTCCACTTTCAATGTCCCATGTTTGGTGTCTCTTAAAGTCCAACCTGCAGTTCTGTGGCGTTCAAGGAGATGTTTGAAGATGTTTCTTGTTTTTGTAACCCTTCTTGTTGTCCTCCATGGGTTCTCTCCGGGTTCTCTGGCTTCCTCCCACCGTCCAAAGAAATGCATGTGTAGGTTAATTGGTAACTCTAAATTTCCCATAGTGAATGAATGAGAGTGAATGGTTGTCTGTCAATGTCTGTGTCTTGTGTCAGGCCTGCGACGAGTTGGCCACTGTCCATGGTGTACCCCGCCTAAGGCCCAAAGTCACTGGGATAGGCTCCAGTCACCCGCGACCCCTAATGGGAACAAGTGGTAGAAAATGAATGAATGAGATTAAGACTATATACAGACAGTGCTTGATGTGTAATTTTATTACAACACGCAAGTATTTTGGACCCGCTGTTTCATCTTCTGTTTAACAGTAGAATTACACAACGCGCTTTACACACTTGTTGAGTCTCTCAAAGTGCTACACTGCTGTCATATATATTTATATATTGCTGTTCATTATACCACGAACTTTTAAAGCCAAGGAACAAATGCTATTTTTTCAGTGGTCTACCAGTTTTTCACTGACCTTTTCAGTCACTTCCTCATTGTTTCAGACTGAAAATACGTTGATCTCTGCTTTACACTCCCAACTATAGGAGAAAGTTTGGGCCCCTGATCCAAACCTTGTACCTTCACCACGCACACTTACCCCGCTCTATCCCCTTTAAATGTGACTCTGTGCCAGCCCTGGTTGCCATACATTGCAGCAGTATGCACTTGAACAGTATTCTTATTGTTGTGTGAAGTTGAAGCCTGAATTGCAGGATGTTGCCATTTCCTGCATGAAGGGTTTCTCTGACAGAGAATGGGGGTGGATTAGATATCATATCCTCTCAAAAGTGTTGGGCTTCTCCCTCAGACAGTACAATACATGCAATGTGCTGTATCTGTCCTGAAACAGCTCATGTGAATTCATATATGTATGTGATAAATGCCAGACACAATTTCATGCAACTGCTACATTTTCATCATGAAAATCCAGTAGTGCAACCACTGTCTGTGCCTTACTTTCATCAGATCAGGCCCTCTCACATTTCCTCCATTTTCCTCTAAATGCATTTCTACGGCGGCGGCAAAGGCTTTATTTCCTTTGTAAACCTTGTTCATTTTTATGGCAGTAAAAATTAGGAGACATCAGTAAAAACATGAACAAAAAGCACATGAACAACACTGAAAGTACAAAGAATTTATTGGACAAAGAAGTTTTTTTCATAAAAGGAGGCACACATAACAGAATTCTATAAACGTTGAAAACAATTGTCAAATGGCTTAGTGCACAAAGTTTAAACAATTATGTGTTATTAATTTGTGGGCAAATGCATAAATATTGAAACATCCATGTTTATAAAAATTTGAGACTTTGGGAAACATTTGTTTGTCTTCACTCAGAGTCCTGTCGAGTGTCTTCCCTCAATTATAGGCCTCCTCAGTGCAGTTTGTGATGGTGGACTGGCCCCCCTGCTCTTCCTGGTCCAGGAACTGTGGTCAGGAGTTGCTTCTCAAACACATAAGTCTGGATGCGCTGGAACACCCAGATGAACACCAGCAGGACACTCACGTACTGGATCCAACCAAATTTGATGGTTTCCCAAAAACCAGGTCGATATGTGAGCAGCACTGTTAAGGCCAATGACTAGACAAGAGAAGGGGCCACATTTTCAAAAACCTTAAGACCTTTTCCCCGGATCGTAACCCTGCATGCTGAGGGCATCTTCTTCTCGAGAGCCATTTGCTATTTCAGATTCTGCCTACATCAGAGCCCTGTACTTACGATGGATGAACTTAACCTGGATAAGTGTCTCTCACCTGGACAGACTAATCCAGACCTGAGCGTCTCTGGATAAACCATACTACAAAGCGGGTTCACAACTCACTCTGTCAACCCCAGACTTTCTGAATGGAGCCATACGCATTCACAGAGCAGGATAAATGTGTGCAGCTACATTTTATTGTTTAAATCTGTACAGATGAAGCGTGTATTAACTCTGTATGATTAAAGATAATGGGAATACACCATCTATGAATCCCTTGCAAAACCTATGTAAGTAAATTGAATTTCTCCTTATAAATCTGCATGCAGTGACATAAAAGAATATACTTGCTGTTGCTTATGGATTTTCCTCATTTCTTCACACTCCTCAGTTTCTGATTGGTCAAAGAGTAGTCCTTTTATCTTATTCTGGAACTAACCTGGTCTGGAGCAGGGCCTGTTGCCATAGAGAGTGAAAAAGATCCAACTTCGTGGTACCGCCCAAATATTGTTAACAACACTAATCCAGCCTCAGGTCATGATTTTGTTGTTTTGATTTGTTTGCAATTTAACTATTTAAAACAAAATATCCTATATTTTGAATGAGGGGAAAACTCCATAAAATGTTGCCTATAACAGTGTTGGGAAGTAACTGAAATCCACGGATAGATGCTGAGTTTGTCTGAAGGATATGTAATGGTCTGAGTGGCGTAGCGGATCTCTAGGCTGAGCTCAAAAGGGGCGCTGGCGGCTCGTCCTGGCGTCCACACGGGCATGGAAGTGGACAAACGGGTGGTCACTGCAGAGGAAGCAACATTGAAAAGAAAGGAGTGTTTCAAGACAATACAAGTGAAGAGGTACTTTGAGAAAACTACTAAGGTTATATTATAAGAACTGTATAATTTTACTCAAGTAGGTGGAAAAGTATGATGTCAGAAAACTACTCTTAGATGTACAATTGGATTGTAATTGTAATGTCAAAATAACTTGTTTTAAGTAAACTGCACACAGCTCTATAATGCCCATTTGTGATACAGTTACAGTACTATAATGATAAACTACGTACTTATCCAAAGGACCAGCCAGTTTATTGTTCGTGAAAAATAATGTTGTTATGTTGTTATAATGTTGTTTGTCATATGGATGTGTTTAAATGTTTTATATGGACTAATTGAGTCTGAAACAAAGTTTGTTATTAAAAAGTTCCACAAGAAAAAATACTTGAGTACAGGTAACATACAAAGGATTTCAATGACTGAATATCTTTAAAAAAAGAAAAGACAAACTTTTTTTTTTTTAAATGACATTACACAAGCGGTCACCCAAATCCAGTAGGTGTAAAAAAATT
The DNA here is from genome assembly GCA_019453435.1 of Rhinogobius similis. Lineage (NCBI taxonomy): Eukaryota > Metazoa > Chordata > Actinopteri > Gobiiformes > Gobiidae > Rhinogobius > Rhinogobius similis. The sequence continues at coordinate 38,334,854 of CM033628.1, forward strand.
TAAAAAATTGATTGAAGCCTTTTGTAGAAGTAGTACTTAACAGTTTCTCTGCTGGTACTTCCTGATAATGTTCTCAAATTCATAGTTACTGGCAAACGGACTGAAACCATCAATCACAGAGACCTGCAACACAGAACACAGTCCCAAGAGTAATTTTAAAGATTTAAGAAAGACATTGGTAAGTGAAAGCCTATTCTCACATTATAGATGTTGTAGAGTCCACGGTGGGGCAGAGGGGCCCTTTGCTGCAACTGCAGATCTCCACTGATGAACAGCCGGGCCCCGGGGACTGCAGATGAGTAATGCACATAGGCCAAACACTGCATGGCAACGGTTGACATGCGCTGAACGGACACACACAGCATAAGAGCACCCTGCACTGAGGACTGTAATGTGAAGGGCATGTGTGGTACATACTGTATGTGGTACGTGTGTGGTACATACAAAGTGTAGTATGAGGATCGTGTGTGGTACATACAAAGTGTAGTATGAGGGTCATGTGTGTGGTACATACAAAGTGTAGTATGAGGGTCATGTGTGTGGTACATACAAAGTGTAGCATGAGGATCGTGTGTGGTACATACAAAGTGTAGTATGAGGGTCATGTGTGTGGTACATACAAAGTGTAGTATGAGGGTCATGTGTGTGGTACATACAAAGAGCTGGTAGCTGAAGGTGAGCAGCAGCTGAAGGTTGTAGAGCTGCTCCTCTGGCCTCAGGGGCAGCTGCAGCTCCAACAGCAGACGGTCAAGTTTCCCGTCCTGGTTCCCATCCTCCTCTCTCACCTGCAGTGTTAGGAAGTAACTGAATACATGTACTGGAAGAACGTATTCAGAATATTAATTTTGAGTAACAGTTTCTCTTTCTTTTAGTGGTATTCAGAATATAGTTACTTTCCTAAAATCAGAGGAATACATTGTGGTGTTTGATCAGCAAATGTAGGCTTCAAACAGCACTGAATTAGTGACAAAAATATGAATTTCAGCTCTTACAGTGAATGAATGAAGTATTCAGAATACAGTTGTCTTAATAGACAAAGGAATATATTTTATACAGTACTATGCAGAAACTCAGTATTCTGTAACTAAATACAGTTTCAAAGTATTCTTTTCATCACTGCTCACCTGTAACAAGCACACACTGTTAATCAGAACGAACAGCCCAAAAACACACCCTGACCCCATACTGTCCTGACTCACCGACAGAGCGGGGATGCGCAGATGGGCCCCCAGCAGCTGGTTGAAGTGAGTAAATGTGCTCCAGGCCACGTAGTCCCCCTGAGTACTGGTGCTGGCGACCAGTAACGCCTCATACTGGAACTGCACCACCGGCTGCTCCTCGTACGTGCTCGTTTTCAGCCACAAACCTGAGCAGCGGGATACGGGGGCACGGTTATCGCACACTTACTGACACTACACCCAAAGGCAGTGCTTACCTTGGCTTCTGTAGGCCACGAGCAGAGGAGAGACGTACGTGAGGCACGCAGCCACCACAGCAAACAGCGTGGCTTTAGTGCACACGCTGCTCGTGTAGCGGACCAAAGCAGGATGAGAGTACACTTCGTACAGAGCCATTATATAATGGTGTGCTTTGTTATTTGTGTTGTTACTGCGTTAACATGGAGCCGTCGCAGTGCTAACGGCTAACAATCCTGTTACAATAGAGAAAGAGGATACAACACACTTTAAAACAAAAGAGCGTTCATCTGCCACAGCACCACAGGTCTCCCCGCTCTGTTCTCGATCCACATTCATCACATGGAAGTGTAAAAAACAACTATTAACGGCGTGAGAGCTACTTGTGTCCAGTGAGTGGTCCGGTGTGCGCCATTTTGGCGCGTCCCCTCGTTACCATGGCTGCCACGATGCGCATGCGCTTTGTGTACACGAAAGGCTTCGTGGGCCCTTATCGTGCATGGCATGAAGATAAGATATACATAGAAACAATGGAGTAATCAGATAACCCTAAAGTGTCAGATCGTGGCGTGTGTTTGTGTAATAATACAAAACACATGTGCCAGATCATTAAAGATAGGGTACCCAACTTATTTTTAGTTATTTATTTATTTATTGTGTTTCCCTCAAAGACTATGTTGCAAAAGCAGCATTTGTGATAGACGCTGTCTGCATCTAAATAAGTATTTAAATGGTGTAGAGTCTATTTTTTTTCCAGTGCAGCGGTCTGGGGCTGTTTTCAGGTAATTAGATGAGTGTTCTCGCGTTAACCCACGTGAACCTGCACTGGATTAGGTTAAGGTACACTTTATTGTTCTTATGGGATTATTGTTCTTATGGGATCAGACATTTCAAACTTCGTCAGACGTTCTGATGCCAAACTGTTTTAAGCCCTTCCCCCATGAACTCAAACGGATGCTGCTGGGTCATTCCGTGTAAAGAGGGACTTTTCAGAGTGACAACTGCCCATGAAAAACGTTTTACTTTTTAAAATGTTAAAAAATAGTTTGGTAAGTAATGCAAAACTTAAAATGGTCAAGATCAAGGTTTATTATTTTAGTTATTAAATGATCTTGTTAGTTAGGCCAAATGTCCCACCAGTTACACAACGTTTTTACTACTTAAAGTGGTAATGAATTAATAGTAATTATAAGTATAATTATATTACTTAGATTTTCCAACTGTTAAAATGTCCCTAATTTGCATTCCGGTACTTAAGTTTACAATAAATTTAATGTAAAATTGTATTTTAAACAGTGTGTTATTTTTATACATTACATTAAATTTTGCTAAATGTACTGGTAGTGATACAACAACAATCTTTTATACATTTATGTACCTCTGTAACAGAGTGGACAGCAGAGTAACAGGTGACCAGAGGTAACAAGGGGGACTTTTTCCATAGAAATGCATTTGAAATTTGAACAGTTGACGATACAGTTTGTAGAATTTATTATTATGGGAAACATAATTATATGTGGATTTTCAAGCATAAACTAAACAAAGGTTAGGTAACACACAGAAAGACATTTTTCCCAAAGAAAATGTGAAAAACACATACATTAATATGTAGGACACAGATAGCTTTTGTCTTAAATGTGTAAATGATAAATAAGTTAACTTTAAATTTGGTCAAATACAAATATGCAGCAGAAATATGATGAACATGTGAACACAGAACATGATTTAAGCTTGTAAAATTATTCAATTTTAATCAATGGCAACCTCTTCATCGTTTCATAGCTGAGAATGTCTTGTTAAATCAGTATAAAATCAGAAAATGTGTCAAAGGTAATTTGGTATACTTACAAATAATTCAAGCTTAATTCATCATAATGAAGTACATAAATATATGTACATAAGTCTACATAGAGTTTCCTTTAAATGCCATACACCATTGAGCAGTATTTTTCCAAATTTGATCTTAATTTCAGATATAGTAAAGTGTAGGAGCGAGTGAGTTACAGGGTGGACATTAATCTCTGGGACGCAACTCCAATTACATTTTTTAATAATTTAAAAACATTTAAATGAATAAAAATTACATTTGGTATGGAATATTATTCATGACTATCCAAAGCTAATGAAAAGTTTTTGTCTTTTTCTCAAAGTCTTTTGATTTTAATCAGTTCTATGTGTAGAAGTAGAGCAATCGTGACTGGGCACGTGTGATCCAGCTTACTTTCTCTTATATCACAATGATCTTTTTTTTTAAATTGTATTTGGATGTAGGTACTTCTGTTTAGGTGTAATTTATTCTTGCAGCTCTAGGTGCAAGAAAGAGTTCTTGCTTCTTATTAAGTATGAATTGACAATAATATTTTATTTATTCAACTGCTGTTCTTGTACTTTACATTACAACACCTCATGGTGGGGATGTAATGATATGCAACTCTCAGAGTATGATGTTATCACAGTATTCATTTCACGGTACAATATTTAGTGCAATATTGTGAAGAGTCTCACAGAATTATATCATATACTATGTAAAAAAAATGCCTTGACAAGACTTTTGTATGAATCATTACATCGTCCACAGAATTAAGATACAGTATATAAGTGCCAAATATGCTAACAGTTATTTCTTCATGTTAAGTAAAGGATCATGGTCACAATATTTCGGTTATTGTTACATCAGTGTGACGCAAACTAAGTTTTACCTATCTTATCTTAAGATAAGATGTTATTACCATGAAAATTTACTGTAGAGCAGCTAGAGCTCCTGCCTCTCAATAAGGAGATCGTGGGTTGGAATCCCTGACCAGTCCAACACAATCTCTCTGGGTGGAGTCTGCATGTCCTCCCCGTGTTACTGTTCTCTTTGGGTTCTCCAGCTCCTCCCACCGTCCAAAGACATGACTGTGTAGGTTAATTGAGAACTCTAAATTGCCCGTAGTGAATGAATGAGAGTGAATGGTTGTCTGTCAATGTCCATGTCTCTGTGTCTCTGTGACGAGTTGGACACTGTCCAGGGTGTACCCCGGCTAAGACGTAAAGTCACTGGGATAGGCTCCAGTCACCCGTGACCCCTAAAAGGAACAAGCGGTAGAAAATGAATGAATGAATGATCACGAATCACGGATGGATGTTCTAAACGGTAGTTCAAGACAAATAACAATTTATGGGTTCAAAATGATGAGAAATTAGGATTGCTACCAGAGCGATTAAGAATTTTTATATAGGTTGTTCATGATTCAGAATGAGGTGATTTCATAATCTCAGATTGGGGGACTAGAAGATCAGTTGAATAAATGGCAAAAGTCACATTTTTCATGGTTGGATTTTAACAAAGCGTCAAGTAGAGCTTCAATAAGCAACAAGAAATGGGAGTGACTTAATATTTTATTGGAAAAAATAAACTTAAATAGGGGGTTTCGGGTTGTTCTTTGAGGTGTGGTCCTAAACTTTTGATCAGTTCTTGCAGCTGATCAAAAGTTTAGGACCACACCTCAAGAACTGATCAAAAGTTTAGGACCACACCTCAAAGAACAACCCGAAACCCCCTCAAAACAGAAATCAAAGTGAACTCATGAAAATGAACTCAGTCATGAGTAGCTCCACCGTTATTGTTGATCACTTCAAAAATTCATTGCAGCATGTTTGATGCAAGTGTTTCCAGGAGGTGAGAGAGAACATCTCTGCAACATCTGCACAGAGCCAGGGGCCCCTGCACCACCTGGAGCTCCATTGTTCCACTAAAGGAAAAAGCATCCCAGATCATTATGGCGCCCCCTCCCTGTGGTGCGTAGAAAACATCTCAAGTGGATCTGCTTGTCGTGCCAGTAACGTTTAAACCATCAGGACCATCAAGGTGACATTTTTTTCTCATCAGAGAATAAAACTTTCTTCCTCCTTTCAGTGTACCATGTTTGTGTCTCTTGTAAAGTCCAAGCTGCAGTTCTGTGGCGTTCAAGGAGACGAGGACTTTGAAGACGTTTCTTGTTTTCGAAGTCCTTCAGTGTCAGATGTGTCTGATGTTATTGGGCTGCAGTCGGCACCTTTAGTTTAGTTAAGGCACGCCTTAATTTGTGTCGAGAATCATCCAGTGTCTTGACGGACAGCCAATCAGATCCTCAGGCTCAGTGCTGGTTCATTTTTTGGGATTTTCCACTTGACTTTTTTGTTTCATAACCCCCTGGATCTCTTAAGAAATTCCAAATGACTGTCTTACTGTGTCCCACCTCAGCAGCGATGGATAGAGGCCCTGCTTATGCAGCTTACCAACTCTACTACATTCAGAAAGTTTTTTTCACAGATTTGGGCTTTTAAAGGCATGTGGTCCTAACCTATTTACAACAATCACATCTTTGGAGCTGAATAAATGCACCACTTTCTGAGGCCACTGTGAAAAAATTAATTTTACTTTTGTCAAAACTGTCATCAGTTACACAGTGAATTCTGTCTGAGAATTCTCATTAGCTCCAGCACAGTTTAAACAATTATGAATGTCTGAATGTTCCAATGTCTTGAACCCAACCTATTCAAAAAAGCTTATCTTTTGAATGGGGAAAAAGTCCTCAAAATAACAGGAAGCTGAATCCCATGAATACATTAAGCAGACAGATATGGATGTGAGAGATAAGGTAACCTCGACATCAGAGATCTATCAGTTTCACTGCAGAAAAGCAACTCAAAGTTTCACAAATCCACCATGTGTGTCCTAAGTTAGTGTACATGTAATGGATCTTCCTGTGAAGAGGCCAGCCCTGCCCTGTGTCTTACAAATGCTCTGTAAAGTGAACTCCAGTGCTATCCTGCCAGCTCAACAATGCACACAATGCACACACTCACTATGCACTGACATGTTTACCAGAACATTCTAATCTGCACCTCTGCCTCAGTGTGTAACAGCTAAAGTGAAGCCTAGCTACTTTGGCTCACTGCTCTCCATACACCGCCTCTGATCTTTTTATTCCATATGTTGTATTTAGGGTTGTAACTTTAAAGGTGACATACAATACAAGATTGTCCTGCAACTGATTCCTAAAATCAATCAATCAGAATCAATATTCAACTCTGAGGAAACACCACTGAAAAAAGGTTAAAAGCTCATTTAAGTTACTTTTGCATTATATTTTCCCTTAGGCCTATATGGTTGTCCTAGTAAGTTTTTCCTTTTTTTTTCTTTTTCTTTTTTTGACACAGACAAAGACAAACAAGACACAGAGAGGATACAAAAAACAAAAATAATTAGAGTAGTCCAATGAAAGCTATTCAGGCTGTATGCCCCATTTGTCCCAATGTCCAGCAAATGTGTCCATTTCCATATTTTACATTGTTTAAATGTCCAAAGTTATGTCAGTCCAGTCCTTGTTTCTATGATCCATCTCCTTGTTGTTGCTTTTTTTTTTTGCTGCAGCCAAAAGTACATTCCATTCCAGGTATCCATCAATCATCATCATTGTTGGAGTTTTATATCCTAGAATTAAATGGAATGTGGATGTTGAACAATAGGGCAGTCCCAAAACACATGATAGTGATGTACTACTTGGCTGTCACAGTATTTCACTGTGAATATTGTGCACTTTGACATGGAAAAAAAAAAATATACGAAATTTTATAACACCAACAGAAGTAATTCCAAAGATCGGACTTTGTGCTTCTCCGTTAAGCTGTATCGTATTCTATAGTCATTCTTCAACAGTTACAGTTACAGTCAGATCTGATTTATGCTTTAATAAAAAATTCTAGTCTTGTCTGATGTTGTGTTTAATTTCCTGTCCTGGTTACAGTAACGCCTTGGAAGTACTTATAAAATTCCTGTTTCTCTAAGCCAAAGGATTCTTTTCAAGTATCAAAACATTTCATTTGATTTTCATACATATACATATATATATATATATATATATATATATATATATATATATATATATATATATATATATATATATATATATATATATGTATATGTATAATAATATATATATATATATATATATATATATATATATATATATATATATATATATGTATATATATATATGTATATATATATGTATATATATATATATATATATATATATATATATATATATATATATATATGTATATATATATATATATATATATATATATGTACACATCCTTCAGTAGCATTGGGCAGGGGCCAACTATCAGGACGAGTACCTGGAGTAGGAAAGTTTTGTGCAGGTGCTCTTTGTAGTATCATAACAAAGGGGACATTTATCTTTCTTGATCAAAGGTCAGACTAAGATAATAGCCCCATGTGTCACTTGGAAAAAGGACAGAAAATCAGTCACATTTCCCACACAGCCCCTCTAGGTGTGTACGCTTACTCACATTACTGGCAACTTTGGGGTTAAAGGAACAGTATGTAAGATTTTGATTTTAACTTTCATAAACATTATCTGTGTCCCTGGATACACGCTTAACATGTTCAAATAAACTTTTACTGATAAGAATAATAATCAACATTACAATTGTTAATTACTAAAACATTGGTCATTAAAGTAAAGTAAAAAAATAGAAGTTGTTTGTGTTGAGATAATTCTGCTCATCGCAAATACACATTAGTAAACATGATCAATATTAGAAAGAAGCAGGCACATCCATACAATGTATGGATGTGCCTGCTCCTTCTCACAGTGACATTTAATCACTTTATGCTGTGTTCCTTACACTCTTAAATCTTGTAGAGATTTACAAAAGTATTCGATCAAGAGTCAAGTTGGTACATTCTAATTGTTTTTTTTATATGCCAGGTTGAAAAATCCACAGTTTTACACCTCTGACATTATGTTGTAACAGCATCCCCTCAGGTGGATCAGCTGAAGGATCTGTAACATTCTTTATCATTGTCCCATAACACAACAATCCGGTTCTAGTATTTTTTCTTTTACTCTGGAGTAGACCTATATATGACAGGTTTGGCACCAGACAGGGATTTGGGCTTGCTTGGGTGCACAGACCAATGGGGAATAAATAAAGCTAGAGGAATTTTTGTATCTGAGCTGATGTTCAACCATACTATATATTTGAAAATGGTATTAAAAATATCGTAAATGTTGCTAATAAAATCTTAATTCATTAATCTTTGTTAGGTAAATAGATATCAGTAATTGTGTCTATACAATGTATTGTATTTATGTGCAAATATACTATCACTACTGACCAGTGATGTATAACGAAGATGAACATTTATTTTCAGTAGAAACATGTCCTGACAAGCTTAGTTTATAAAATCAAACCTTGTGGAAGTCCACATGAAAATTTTAACATAAGGATAAATTGATGCTTGGTGTCAAGTGTCTTCTTTATATCAATTAATTCTCTTATTTTACATTTCTTGTTACATTTTATTATTTGCTGTTGGGATCTCTACAACTTAATCACACTCCTACAGAGATGGAAAATGCATTAAGATAATGATGCACATAATCGCGTCAATATTTGAAATCCTATTAGTGAAATGAATTGTACATTGACAAATGGATACGAGTTAAGCAGTCAGCTTTGAATTAATCCACTGGCTACACATTTTCTTAGGGTTAGTCACAGCAACCTGAGGCAAAGTAACATTATAAAGAGGTTGATCACTGATCAGTGGCTTTAGCAGGGAAAGAAAACTGCTACAGTTAACATGTAGTCTTTGTGCTGAAGCCTGAATATCCTCACAATCAGAAGAATTCTGCCCAAACTATGTTAATCACAAAAGTCTCTACTCAGCTCATTCTGCATTTTCGGTGTCATGCGTTCAGACAATAGAAAGAATAAGACATCATGATGGTATGTTTGTCCTCACCAGCTCTTTGTCCTCACAGAGCTGGTCAGTTTGCAGTGAAGAGCAGCAGACTGCGGTCAGAGCGGGGCCAGAGAGGAAAGGCCTGTCTGCGCAATTGTGCCCACGCTTGTTGGTACTCCACACATGCAGCTTTGTAGTCCCAGTACGTGCACAGCCCTGGAGATCTGCAAAAGACATTTGAGAATATTCAGTATTGGCCCCCACTGAGTGCTGATAGAAGCTATGAAAACTGGTGTTTGACATGTCACCATTTTTCTCAGGAAACGTATATTTCTAAATGGGTTATTGAAATGCAAATTCTAATAGTAAGAAAGAAGATGTCCATAAATCATGCTATGAGTACTCGTATGAAAGGACACAGGAAAAAAGTACTGAACTTCCTGTTCCTGGAAGAGAGGTACAAAAAAGCATGGGAACCATCTCATTTCTCTTTCCTCTTCTCCTAGATTCCTCCATTTCACCCTAGGAAATGAGTGAGGAAATCCTAGTGACAGAGGAGACACAATGAGGAGAGAGGAACTGAGGGGACACAGAGAGAAGACGAGGAGAGAGGTTGGAAGAGACACAGAGAGGAGAAAGGAGGCGAGGAGAAAAGTTGGAGGAGACATAGAGAGGAGAGAGGTTGAAGGAGACACAGAGGAGACGAGGAGAGAGAAAACGGGAAAACGGGGGAAGAGCAAGTCCACTTTTGACGCCCATTCCGAATGGGGTGTGCGTGTTTTGCACGCATCATAGCGGGAGCAGGCTCGTGACTCTGTTGATAAAACATGTTTTTTTAATTTTACACACAAACACGATGTAGTAATAATTTTAATAATATTTAGTCCTTTAGGCCATCCATAATTTTTTAAAGCTAGCTAAAAAAAAAACGTGAAAAGCTGGCTTATATAGTCCTTCACTCAGACCTGAACCATTCGAGCTTCTGCGGAGCTAAGCGTGTCCTGGGAACTAAAACTGCTTTATTTTGCTTTATTTTGCATTAATATATTTATTGGCACAATTAACTATCACATTAGGCTCATGTGCAAACATTTCTGCCTCAAACCTCAGCAGTTCTAACTAAGTTGTTTTTAATAAGTTTATGTAGTCTGTGTGGATCAACCAGACACAGCACTCAATTTGACTCCACTCTCAAAACAACACAGCTTTTAATAGGTGTTTAGTATTTTAGAGTTCATAGTCTGTTTTTAATAAGCAACCAATTGTAAAGTTTCAAAAGCAGCATATGGCCTTGGTCACTAAAGACAAAATATATTAATTTAAGGAGCATCTTGCCCTGATAGATGATGTGTCTTCCCAGCTGTGTGGACATTTAAGTAAGGCACAACTGAGACAAACCAGATAAAGGTTGAAGGCGCCTCCATCTGGACATGGCCCTGCGCTGCAGTGCGACATCATTTATCACGCGGCAAATAATCATAAATTATAATCAATTACCCAATACAGATAGTGCTTTAAATCTGTAATCATCCCATCCTAGGAGATACTTATCTAACAATTAGAATATTTTTCTTTCTTTCCAAATAACGTGGTCACACCACAGGTTATCAAACTGGCGCACATTCATAGTGTTTCAGAAAAGTAGGATTTTACAAAAAGTAGAACATGATTTTTTTTTTTTTTTTACCTTATTTCTTGGTATGATTAGTTTTGTGGGCAGCCATTTATCACAATGTGGGGACTCAGATCTGTACACACTCACACCTCCCTTATGGGGACAATAATGTGGACCGCACAATGTAACCCCAACATGTGTGCTCAGTGATTAGGATGGATGTGTTTACCTGAGGGAGAGAGGCAGTTCAGAAGGCTGCGTAGCAGCAATCACACACAGGAAGCTCTCCAAGAGGCTCCGTTTACACAGTAGAGACCTGTCCAAACACACAGCCCTCATGTGAGATACTCACTACAAACCTGTCCAAACAGACAGCCCTCATGTGAGGTACTCACTACAGCCATGTCCAAACACACAGCCCTCATGTGAGATACTCACTACAGCCATGTCCAAACAGACAGAGGCCTGTACTCCCTACAGTGTGCACTCACCGAGCTTTAGCTGTGCCCAGGGCTTTCTTAGTGACTCCATGCTTATAACCATTGGCAGTAACATCTAATGGCTTCTCAGACACTTTGCACCAACTGATGGCTATCTCACAGAAGGAAACAAAAACATAAATTTCATGTTGTACTTTGCTCTCATGTGATGAACTTGTTGTACCTGCACCACAGGGAGACACCCGACCTTGCCCTGCATGGTGACGCAGGTCTGTCTGAGCCTGGCTGAAGGAAAACTCGAGATTGGACTGGAGGAATACTGGTGATGTGACAGAGTAGCCATCAGGGAGATCGCACACATGAGAACAGCTGCAATACAGCAACACATACACACTCCAAGTTAGCTAAACAACCAAACTCAGTCTGTCTTTGCCCCAAAACCTGTCAGACTCTTGTCCCAGTCTACAGTCAAAAAATCAACTGGGTCTGATCGACGGCTGAGACATTAAGGGATGTCAGGTAATTTAGCATTAGCACCAAAACTTTGCACCTTTAATTGCTAATAAATGGCAATCGTACCTCAGATACCTCATACCTCAGATCGAAAGTTTAAGATAGTCCCCCTTTAAATGGTAAAAGTCACATTTTGCATGGTTGGGTCTTCACAAGGTCCAAGAAGAGCTTCGATATGCAACATGAAATGGGACTGAGAAACATTCTGATGACAAAGGCAAAAAAATATTCTCCTTTTGAACGTGGTCGGGTTGTTCTCTCTCTCTGCTCTCTCCATCGTCAAATGGAAGTTCCAAAAATATGACCTGCACTGAGCCTGAGGATCTGATTGGCACTGACACTGGATGATCCTCAACCCAAATTAAGGCCGTTACTGGTGCCGACTGCAGCCCAATAACCATCAGACACATCTGACAATGAAGGGCTTCAAAAACAAGAAACATCTTCAAAGGCCTCATCTTCTTGAACTGCACAGAACTGCAGCTTGGACTTTACAAGAGACACAAACATGGGATATTGAAAGGTGGAAGAGAGTTTTATTCTCTGATGAGAAAAAAATCAGGAGGAGGGAGGGAGGAGGTAATCGGGAGAAACGGAGGAACTGATCTGAACTCGAATGGTGTTCAGTTATTGGCCTTCTGTGCTAGTCACAGCTTGTCCATAATGAACACCATGTTCAAGCACAAGGATGTACATCAGTGCACGTGGCACCAGGACACCCTGGAGGTCGATGATCGAGATTGGGAGGAGTTCGGTGAGGCCATGGAGGAGGACTATTGGTCGGCCTCAAAGAAATTCTGGCAAACCGTCCGACGCCTCAGGAGGGGGAAACAGTGCTTCACCAACACTGTTTACGGTGCAGGTGGAGACCATCACCCTGGCTGAAGTCACTGAGGTTGTTGGCAAGCTCCTTGGTGGCAAGGCTCCGGGGGTGGATGAGATCCGTCCTGAGTATCTTAAGTCTCTGGATGTTGTGGGACTGTCTTGGCTGACACGTCTCTACAACATCGCATGGCGGTCTGGGACGGTACCTCTGGACTCATGGAACACTGGACCAGCTCTATACTCTCCATCGGGTGCTCGAGGGTTCATAGGAGTTTGCCCAACCAGGCCACATGTGCTTTGTGGATCTGGAGAAGGCATTCAACCGCGTGCCCCAGGGCACCTTGTGAGGAGTGCTCCAGGAGTATGGGGTCCGGGGCTCTTTGTTAAGGGCTGTCTGGTCCCTGCGTGACAGGAGCAGTAGCTGTGTTTGCATTCCCGTGAGCGTGAGATTGACAGACGGATCGGTGCATGTCGGGATGGATTTTTGAACAACAATGGCGCAACTCATTACTGAGTTAATGTTTGGGACTTTAATTTCTGTTTTGATGCTTATGAGTTAAAAAAAAAAAGTTTACTCAAACTTTTTTGTCTCACTCCCATTTCTTGTTGCTTATTGAAGTTCTACTTGGAAGCTTGTTAAGATTCAAATATGTAAAATGTAACTTTTGCCATTTTCTAACTTTTGATTGGGACTGTATAACCACACGTTTGGCAAATAAGTGACATCTCAATTACGCTGAGCATTTGATTTTCAGACATACTAGGAACTGCATAGGAACACAAGTTATTTGCTCTCCAGAGAACAAACATACATATTGAAGCTCTGGTAGTTTTTACTTTCACATTTTGAAAAATCAGTTTAAATTGACCAGGACAGATCAGTGACAGAGTGAAAATGGAGCACCTCATCTGCCTACACATTGCACTGTGTGAATGTAGGAATTCAGTTTACAATTAAGTTAAACCTACCGTCCTAGTACAGCCCTTCTCATTGCCTCCTGACTGTATGCACATTTTCCCACAACAATAGTGGTAAAGTAGATTGCCCCCTGCAGGTAATGGGACAGGAGGGCACCTTGGAAACCCACAACACCCCAGCGGGCTAGCTTATCACTGCAAGACAGGGACAGGGTGGGTTCCCCTCGGCCTGGCTTCAGTCGCAGTAGCCCGGTGCTGTGGTACCCAGCACCGGGCAGCAGGGGATCCAACGGCCCTCCAGGTACACATTTAGCCCCTGTCCTGTGCATATCAGCTGCATGCCGTAGAACACTCTGAGCTCCTGCCCCGTGAGGGTCAGCTGTACCCCCCTGCAGTCTCTCAGGTCCTGCCCCGTGAGGGTCAGCTGTACCCCCCTGCAGTCTCTCAGCTCCTGTACCGTGACGGTCAGCTGTACCCCCCTGCAGTCTCTCAGCTCCTGTACCGTGACGGTCAGCTGTACCCCCCTGCAGTCTCTCAGCTCCTGTGCCGTGAGGGTCAGTTGTACACCCCTGCAGTCTCTCAGGTCCTGCCCCGTGAGGGTCAGTTGTACACCCCTGCAGTCTCTCGGCTCCTGTACCGTGAGGGTCAGTTGTACCCCCCTGCAGTCTCTCGGCTCCTGTCCTGTGAGGGTCAGCTGTACCACCCTGCAGTCTCTCAGGCCCTCCCCCGTGAGGGTCAGCTGTACCCCCCTGCAGTCTCTCAGTTCCTGCCCTGTGAGGATCAGTTGTACCCCCCTGCAGTCTCTCAGCTGCTGTCTGGGGTGGGTTAGGATCGATGCGAGGCAGCTTGGGGCTGAGGTCCTTTGCCTTCTCAGATGCTTTTCTCTTCATTGAGCTGCTGATGAGAGGACAGGACAACATGGACCCATGAGACATAGGGATTATCGATGCGTCGCCACCTGGTGCAACAAACACAATTCATCAGTTTCATTAAAAAGATGAATGTATAAAATGTTACGGTGCTTTAGTAACTATCCTGTATACGCATTATAACCAGTTTATTTATGCTTCATTATCTCAAAGAAAACATTACAATGTTTTACATATGGAAAAGAGAAAAAAAAACAACCATCTGTGTATACCACTTTGACAGTCTGTTTTGTGCTTTCAACAATACACAGCCGCTGTGTTACCGTTATTTATTTATTCATTTATTTTACCTTCGAGTGCCTCTGTACACATGGTTACTTTCACAACCACCTGGCTTGTCTGTTTAATTTGAGTCCCCTGAAAAAGTTTTAAGGATTTTGTCTGCCATTCAAGAGAGCTGTCAATTCTGAGGCCGCTCTGGAACTGGGAAAGGTTTGTGGTTCATGCAGTACAAAGTCATGGTTCAAATGTACAATGATAACTCACAGGGTGTGTGGCTGGTGAAGAACACAAATGAGATTTCAGGCCTTAGCCTAAACTTGACCTCGTGGGGTCTGACAAGGCGCTCCAGCACATCACTCCCTCTGCCAGAGACAGCGTGTTGCAGCTCCTCTAACAGATACCTGCTAAGAGAACATTGTCAGTCTGCAGCCAGCCAATATCCTGATTGTATAACCATTTAAAACATTTCCTCACTAATGGCTTGAGGAGAATCTGTAATTCTTTTGTATGTATTTATTTATGTTTTTTTAAATTTTGTAAATAGAGAGACAAACAAAAACAAGTCAGGTGTAGCTAGTTGTAGTCAGCATGTCTGTCCCATTTAGTGCAGTGGTATGGGAGTTTTTCCATTTTCAGATTTATTGTGAAGGGTATTTTTTCCATTTTCTTGTCACCTGATACATCCTCTTCTAGCAATGACCTCTGCATGGCTGTCATTGATCACATCACCTAAAATGCAAAGATAGAACATTATAATCATAAATATCATATGGTTATGGTAATAGTGATAGTCAGTTCAAGCGGGGAATGAACCACCAAACCCTCGCTCTACACAGCGGATCAGTCAAATGGTGTTATGTGTCATGTCCCGCGGCTGAGTTTGATAGAATTATTTTATGGTCGTACAGAAATGACACCATGAAATGTAAAATTAAATAGAGAAATGAATAAATAAATATACTAATGTTTCTTTAAATGTTGAATGTTATGTGGTAGGAAGAATATAGCTAATGACATATTGAATTTATTATTAAATTGTGTATTCTTTAATGTATTGGCAGTTTCAGATCCACGGTTTGGCACAATAGTTGTAAGGGCATGGCTTTAGCTTGACTTGTGTCTAGGCCCCAAGCACACGGAGCGGAGCTCAGGTGAATCTGCAAAACATTTTATCTTTTTAAAATTTGGTCCCAGAGTCCAAAGATTTCAAAACACCGTCTAGGCCTCTCTGTAGTTACGGCAAATCTGCGACTTTTTTAGTTGATGACATCACAGTCACAGCACTGTGTCTGCTCTGCATAATTCCCTGACCTTTATATGATGTTTACTGCAGGCCACACACCACAGGTGACAAATAAATAAATCCAGTTTGTCTCCATTAAAGGGACTGTACCTGATTTTAACTGTTTTGAAACATGAAAAACAGAGCTAGTTCATTCTCAATTTTTTTTAACATGTAATAAAGTAAAATCTGTGTTGCCCTAGCACGAGATATATTATAAAAGCATCTACACGGGTGAAAATGAGATCACAGCACTTTCTCTGCATCTATTTATAGAACCTTTTATTCTACGAGAAGCTGGAAGTGTGCTGTTAGCATGCTTTGCCCAGGTCGCTCTAGATTTGTGAAAAGTGCTTATAAACTCATCGCGGTGAATACTGGGACAGCATTAGGAAAGTGAGAAATACAGGGGGACCAGACAGGGCTGTCCGCTCTCTCCCCTACTCTTCACCATTTTCATAGAGCCATTAGCTACAGCCATCCGAATGAATCCCCACATTCATGGTACACAAACACCCAACAATCACCATAAGATTAGTCTTTATGCAGATGACATCCTTCTTTTTCAACAAAAACCTCAATCTTCCCTAGAACAAACAATAAACCTCATTGAAAAATACTCAGAAGCCTCAGACTACTCCATTAATTGGCTAAAATCCGCAATTCTCCCCCTTCAAAAAACATTTGGGATGTGGAAGCTTACAAATCCCCCATCCCTATTTGCACAAAAGATATCACATACCTGTGTGAATATTCCCCCCAGGCTG
Organism: Rhinogobius similis; assembly: GCA_019453435.1. Lineage (NCBI taxonomy): Eukaryota > Metazoa > Chordata > Actinopteri > Gobiiformes > Gobiidae > Rhinogobius > Rhinogobius similis. Next base: position 38,351,521 of record CM033628.1, read on the forward strand.
TCAGAGTTGATAAACCTCAACTACACTCCTCTTCTTAAAACTATAAACGATAACCTTCTCCGTTGCCCCTATCTCTCATTGATAGAATTCAAACAATCAAAATGATGGTTCTCCCCAAAATCAACTATCTCTTCAACATGATTCCAACCCACCCTCCCACCTCCTGGTTCATCCTTAGACTCATCAATAACTAGATTTTACTGGAAAAACAAAACCCCACGTATCAAACTAGGCACATTATAAAAAAAACAAAATCATTAGGCGGACTCACAAGCTCCAAACTTCTATTATTACTCAATCGCTAACCAACTACAATATATTTCAAAATGGATCCACCCTCAAAACTCTGACAATATATGGTTAGATATTGAACAATTATTTTGCAACCCATTACAAATATCAGATTTACCATTCCTCAGCCAATCAATCAAAAAACATATTTTCAAATCGCTAACCATATCAACGACTCTGACAGCCTGGTGGAAATTTTATAAAATCACTAACACTAACATATCTCTGTCAGGAATAACCCCGACATTCTGAGCAATTAAATATTCATTAATTTTACAACATGGGCAGAAAAAGGCATTACACACTTAGAACACATCTGAAGGATGTCTGAAGGATGAAGGATGTCTGGAGGTCTGAAGCAAAATACGGCTCTCTTTGTCTCTTCTGGAGATTTTAGACCCATGCTGTATATTCAGAATCTTTGCTTAGTTAAAAAAAAAAAAATCTGCTAAGTTTCTGTTTACATTTTGCAAATTTCCTCGCAGCCCTGTGACGAGTTGGCCACTGTCCAGGATGTACCCCGCCTAAGGCCCAAAGTCACTGGGATAGGCTCCAGTCACCCGCGACCCCGGAAACGGGAATAAGCGGTAGAAAATGAATGAATGAATGAAATTTCGTCGCTTCTTCTTTCTTTTCTTAATGTACTGTCTTCTTCTAGTCACATTCTGTGGCGGAGTCACAGCGCCACACAGAGGCCAGGAACATGTATTATTGTGGTTTCAGGCATTAGTGTGCATTTCCTAAACCAGCTCCATCTTTATGCAATTTGTTTTGGAAACTATAGCCGTTTTGTCGCTGTGTGGACAAAGCGGTGAATGTGAATAAAAATGTCCAAACTTGCAGATTCCGTTTATGATATTTAATTGAGGAGGCAGGGTTCCACAAATACAAATTCCACGATAAATCAGGTTTCACACAGTCAAAAAACAGTCAGCCCTAGACAGCTTCCACACAAAGAATAATCAAGCCCCATAGCCCGACCTGGCAATGGACAACACGGCTCCACTCCCATAGACTCCAACCCAAACAGCTTCAAACAATCTTCTACAATCAATATTGGCACAATGGACCCTCAGTATTGTGGAGAATACACTCGCCTGAAGTCCACATTGCTTCATACGTGCTGGTAGTTAGGGCTGAGCAATTAATTGAAAGATTGAGATTCAGTGATGTCTAATCATCAATGATATGCCAGTTTTATATTGTTTTTGAAAAAAATAAAAATAAAACTTGTCCAAAATGTTTTCTTATTCCTTTTAATCCACTTCATCCATAGTTTTCTCTGGGACATGTAAATTCAAAGGCCGTTTTCTTAAAAATGCATTTTTCTCCCCTCGGGACATAAGGATGACACACCAAACTGTACAATTTTGTTTGGATTTTTTGTTATCTAATTCTAAAACTGATTTATTGAAATAACAACTAATAAGTTACAAAATGAACCAAGAAATTTAAACCTGGTTCTGTCCATTTTTCAGGTTTAAATGTCCCAAATATGTGTATTTTTGGCCATTTTTACATAATATGCCTTATTTCTACATGAAAACATGACATGATGAAAAACTTGTAATTTATTTTTTCTTATATTTATGTGAGAAGTTTCAAATGTATATCTTTAAATATAAGATTTTTTCCTATTCACCTGCAGCGTCTCACCTTAATAAAATCTTATCTAAAATCAATATGAAAAAAAATATATATATATATATATATATATATATTTTTTTTTTTTCCCCCACATTGCCCAGTCCTGCTGGAAGTGGAGAGAGAAGTATGAGTAACTAGTTGTAGAATTTGATGATGTCATAATTTCTCTATGGGAGATACACATAAAAGGAGGATATAACGAGATTTACCAAACAGAACACCCACGGACAATCCCACTCTATCAGTAGACTATTTCATTAGTGAGATTATGGACCCTAAATTGCAACCCAATTGCCAAATTCCTTCCAACGCTATGAAGAAACATGAGATGAAGATGAAAAAAGGTGACAAACAAGATTGATAAAATGAAAGACAAGAACTATTAAAGAGCACAGTGGAAGATTCAAATATTGAGATAGCTGAGTGCAAAAAGTAGACAAAATACACAAAAAGTGTGCAGGTCAAGTTAAACCAGGTCAAGACTGAGCTGCTTAAGAAAACCAGGGTACTCAAAAGATATAAAAGACAATGGAACATTCGAATGGGTTCAAAGAAAGAGGGAGAAAATGTAAGGCAAAGTGACAACACACCTTGTTAAGCCATCGTACAGTTTATGTGTGAGAAGCTGCACGAGTGCTTTATGGAGGACATGGTCAAACAGGACAAGCTGGCTCAGAATGTTCAACTTCTTCAACCTCGGCTGAGAGATTGTGTGCTGTTCTGGCAGTCATATATAGTTTTTGCATTAAAATGTATTTGAATGAGACACTGAATAATAAAAGATTTATAGGACATACCAGTGGGGCTCATGGCAGTCTGTCCGATGCATTTGGAGCCAGTGCCAAGAGAAACGACCTCCTTCACTGCTGCAAGTGTGAGACGGCAAACACATAACGAGTGTGTTACACTTAGTGAAAAACATACGAGAACCTTTATTCCTGCCACAACAGAGAAATCGCAACATTGAAACAGCAAATTCAAGAACAAATTCATTTCACTTCACACTCTTTTAACAAAGTAATATTTTTTCAACATACAGCTCCTGAGGGGGCATAACCAAGTATACGGAGTGCTTCAATCTAAATAGTATTTAATGAATGTCAACTGTGCTGATTTATAATGTCTTTGGGAATGTGACTCAGTTGACCAGATATTCAGATGACATTTAGTAACATTTTAGGATGTTGTACTTGTTTTAGAGCTCAGAATTCTGCCATATTGCTTTGAACTATTCTCTCATTCAATCCCTAAATCTATAATCTGATGTAATTCTAAAATAAATCTGTTATCCTGTTGACATCTAAAAAGATTTACACAGTGGCTATGCAATAACATTCGCTGAGTCTTTCCAGGCCGGAGCAGTCTGTTTTCAAATGTTGCTCCAGAAAGGCCGAGGCATCATTGTGGTGTTTAGCTTGTGATTTATGAACCATTAATAAATACCTTTTTGTGTGTTTTGAAGCTCATAACTTACAGTAAGTCAAACTTGTGGTAATTCGACACAAAAATGCTGTAAATGCTTTAGGGAAATAATAATTGTATAATTGATAAATATAATTATATTTAATAAATTATAAGTGATATTATAAATTATAATATCACCTATAAATGAAACCAATGAACAACAAATGAACTTTGTAAATAAAAGTGCAATAGAAGAGGTGGGTAGGAGTATAAACATTTACAGGACTAACTTTTTGAAGAAACTATACAGCTTTGAAGCAATAGTGTTCTTTCTTGTTTTTCTGTTGCTGATGATGGAACTGACACATGAGAGATGTGAGCATTAACTGCTGTACCGAAAACAAATTCCACCAACTCTGTTGTGTGGCCTTTAATAAATGATTCTGATTCTGATTCTTATCAGATTATCAGAAACTGTGAAATAGCCAATATTATTTTTCAGTCCGATTCTGAATTCCGTTACGTTCAAAACATTCACTCAGTTGCCTCAGTAGGATCAGGTAAAGCTTGCATAGTTTTACCTGATCTTAATTTCAGCTCTAGCCTACTTGAGTTATGGGTTCGACTCTTAACCGGAGTAGGTAACATTGTGGCATGTGTCCACCTCTGAAGAGTTATGCTACACGTATAACAGGCTCTTACATGCAGATCGTCTACTGTTGCTGTCCTAGAGCGTGACAGTCCCCAACATTGCCCCCAGGAGGCGATGCAATGGTCGTACCTGTGTTACAGTGAGCCGTCCTCGTCAGCTGGACCACAGCAGCCAGCAGGGTCCACTCTCTGCCCGCCTCAGGCTTCCCTGTGCGGGGCAGCGCCTGGAAGCGCTCGTAACACAGAGCAGCTATTTCATCTGCGTCAATCACCGGCTCCGGGCCACGGTCCATGCCTGCACTATAACGCTGCTGCGGCACCGTGCGGGCGGTTACACGAAGCCGGCGTGCGAGAACGCGACACAGGACCATGCATAGGACACGCGTTGCTTGATACAGGAAGCGCCGCGCAGCACGTCTAGGGTAGAGTGCGCGATGCGCATGTGCAAGAAACGAGAGCGATTTGGCTGTGGACCTGCACCCAGAGGACCGCAGCCAGAGGACCTGCAACCACACGGTCCCTTTCGGACGCTTCAAATGGGGCGATATGGTTCACTTTTTTTTCCAGAGGAAACACCTCGGACCGTCCCGCTCCACGCCGTAGCGAGCTAATGGAAATACTCTACCAGGAGGGCCTTTATGACCTCTACCACAGGTCCATACGCTTAATCTAACCAGCCTTTCCCAAACTCTGTAACGTCACGGCCCCTTATCCACCTGACGCTCGTAACGTTATATGTATATCTATACCACTTACACTTGTTAAAACCTCCAAACGTGTTTTAAACAGCTAATTATCATATGCTAGCAGTCTTTGGGGGCCGGGGCGGCCTGTAAGGGTCCGTCCTATTAAGGTCGGTCTGTCCTGAGGTCAGAGGTCCGCGCTCTGCAGCCACCATAGACCATGCATCGCCGCCTCCTAGTGTATTTAACACGTCCGTGTTAGTAGAGATGCTCCTACTCCGTGACTGACCGCCTTTGTTTACAGAGATTTCAACATGTATTTTTTTAAATGGAAGTCACATGAAATAACTAAACATCTCATTTACAAAAGTTATGCATTCAGACCCATTACTGATAAACCAACACAAATAAATGGAGATTTTGCTACACTTAAAAATAATACACTGCCTGTCCAAAAAAAAAAAAAAAAAAAAGAAAAGTCACCACTTTTTCAACTAATCATGTTTCTACTCCCTAGTGAATGATCGCTGCACGTGATTGTCTTTCAGCTGAAACACAGCCTTTAGCCCAACTGATTCAGTGAGTGGCTTCTTATTTCCGTAACAAATGTGGAAAGACAAATCCTGTGGTCGTGGAAAAGATGTCAGTGTGTGTTTGAGGGTCAACTCATTAGTATTAAGCAGAGAAGACATCTGAGGAGAAGCACAAACTAATCTACTTCAAATCTGACCCCAGAGAGAATCTTTGGGATGTGCGGGTGAAGGCTTTGTGCAGCGGTAACACTCTCCATCATAACACAAGATCTTGGTTCTAAGTTTTTGAAACAATAGAACAGTGAATGTGTCTGTAATGAAAGGCGCTTCGACCAAATATTTGAGCGTGTGACCTTTATTTTCTGTGGCACCATTTTTTTTTTTTTTTTTGGACAGGCAGTGTAACAATGACATGACCACGAGCGGTCTTTTGTTAAGAGTTACTGATCATCTCACACACACACACACACACACACACACACACACACACACACACACACACACACACACACACACACACACACACACACACACACACACACACACACACACACACACACACACACACACACACACACACACACACACACACACACACACACATACGGGTTTCCATGCTTCATGAGGACCAGAGTTATAGTCATCATTTGTGGGGACCACCCTTTCCAGAGGTTCTAGAAGTGTGAAAAAAATCATGGTTACTTAACCTGACATTGTAAGCTTATACACAACTTCAGATCTCACAATTTATAATGTAATGTCTTGAGCATGTGCAATGGGGACCTATGAAAAAACGAGTCAATGTGACTTATAGGGACCAGTTTTGCATACGATTAGCATAATTCACACATTTTCCCCATTTGACTCATGGGGACCTAGTCAAAAACAATACATCATTTATTAATGACAAGGACATGCACAGAAAAATGTGTATATTTGCTTTTATTTCACTTAAAACTTAGTGACTCAAAACTTCTTGAAGCAAATATAAAAACACTTCCTTTAACGAAAAACCTGTCAACAACCACAAACTGTTTTGTTACACATTATTCTTAGCACTGCAGTTTCTTTTTGAGAGCTGTAATGCGATTATAAACATAAAATTTTATATTTTTCCAACTGCGGTTGCTCAGAGCGGTTTCCGCTCTCAAGCATTTTTCGCAGTCAGCTTTTGACGGTATGACACCTGATGTCATGAACCGCTGCAGATGTCTCTCCACCGCCTGCACCTCTGCCTGCTGCCAGGGTGTTTTCTGCTGGGTTTTACCTTTAAGTGGTTAAAAAGAACGCAATGGTTAGGGTGTGTACAGTGATTCGAAATCCTTTAATAGTAGTTTTATTTATACATTTTGTTTACAAAATAAATAAAAAATTATCCAATTTCAGTATATTGCCTTTTCTAATTGTATTTGTTGGACGGTATGAAGAGGCAGACATAAAGAGGTTCACCTTTGCCGGAAGACTGCTCAGCAGTTGCTCCTGAAGGCCCCTTTTCTGACGATGGTTTGTGTTTCTTGGTTGGTGGTGGACTATTTTCAGAAGGAGCCAATGCCACCTCTTCTAGGTGAAATAAAAAAAAGGAATGAATGCTAGGTGTTTTAATCCCATGAGTATGATGCATGAAATTTGCAAAGTGATGGAGATAAGTAGGTCCCCCCAGAAAAGTTGCATAGTACACAATTTGAACATAGCCTAGCCAAACAGGAATGTCCTAATGTCCAGACCAAATTTTGCAAGGGCGAAAGCACCTTAAAAGCATGTTTGAATCTTTGTTTAAAGCATAAAAAAGCACTAATGATGACAACTTCTTTTTTGCAGCCATAACATACCAAGACCCCTACTCCTAAGTTATATAAACAAACTTGGCTGTGGATAAGCTAAAAATCTAACTTACTTATGAATTGACACTTTCAAAACAAAACTAATGGTTGATTTAGGGTAGTAATACATACCGTCAGTGGTTGAAGAACACTGTCCCTCTTCTGTGCCACTTTCTTTCTCATCCGTTCCAACTTTTTCTGTAGAAGTTTAAAAGTACATATTAACAGATATACAATTGATTATAAGTGCTTGGTATACAAATAGATAATAAAAACATACCATCAGGATTTATCGTAATCTCATCCAGGTTTTTACCATGGAACTCAGCCAGTCTCCCTTGTTCAAGGGCCATTAGAAGTTTGCTTATTTTTGCCAGTTGCAACGTCTTTTCAGGGAGTCGATAAAACTCACGATGGATCCTTATGTCGTGTCCAAGGAAACTGGCGAGTTGGTCCATGTCTGTGTCCCTCATATTCAGTACTGTTGAAAGGGTTGCAGCATGTTTTCTCAGCCTGGTTGATGTCAGGGCTTCTGGACACCTGGCACCGCACAATTTTGCAAATCCACGAAGGCAGTCTGACCCTCTAATATGTGACATGGCTTCTGGTCTAGCAAACATATACATGTTGTCTTTAAAGACTCCACAAGCTATTCTCTTTTCAACGAGGAGATTTAAAGCCTCCAGAACTTTGGGAGTCAGAAGGACTGCAACTGGTCGACCGCGCTTTCCTCTAGTAATAACTCTGGTGAAATGTCTGCACAGTTTTTTCTCCACTTCTGAGAGAGCCCAGTCTACGTCAGTATGTGGATCAGAAGTGTTTCTGGACAGAAACGCAGTCAAAGGCATGCATGACACCTCCCCTTCTCTCCGCCGGTTGAAGAGAATCATCTGGGCAAGACACACCTTGGTTAGTTCTAGCCATGCTTTCGTAGAGGGACTTTCACTTAGCTTGTTGAACCACTCGTCGTGCTGTTCACTCAAAAAAGAATGCAATTTCTGAACATCTTCTGTAAAAGGCATTAGGGTTGGCACATTCCATTTTGCTTCTCTGATGTTCCTTAGTGCAGTAGCAGAGATGAGCTCATTCCATTTGCTCTGATGCACTTCTAGAAAGTCACTTGCCCTCTTAACACGTTCCTGATCATTTGTAATTAAACCCTGTGCTTTTAAGAGTTTGCTCACTTTCACTAAGGCATTTCCAAGCTTATTTGCAAGGGATGGTATCAAGAACTTGGCATTGTCACTATCATACCCACAGGTATACCTGACTGCTTTTACAGTCTCGATGTATTTTTCTGGATTTACACAATCTTCTAGCGTTTTCAAAGATGTGACTCTTCTGGCAGTTTGAATCAACCTCCCCAATTCCTGCATCTTTTCTCTAACACGCTGTTTGTTCTTGGCTGAAAGTCCATTTTTATTCAACAAGTGTTGTCCAATTTCAATAATGACCTTGTCATTTTTTATTATTTTTGTCACTGAGTCAGGATTCATGGCACCAATTACGTTCCACAGTTGTTTGCTCATGTTTGAAGGCACAGGACCAGTGTAAGTACACAAGGATTGAACACGGTTCTTTCCTGGTTTTGGAGGCAATGATTGTGGTTTAAACCTACAAGTATGTATGTGTCTCCACAGTACCTTTCTTGTAAAGAGTCCTTGGCAGTATGCACAGTGCATGAAATCTTCACCTTGCAGGTTTTTCGGTGGTTGTTTAAATGGGATTAATTCCCCTATTCTAGATTCCATGACAGCAACATTGTGAGCGTAATTTCCCCGATTGCGAATATAATCAAGATGGCTTTTTCTCTCTTTTGAACCTTTTGGAAAGCTTAGGGCACGAGCCACATCAGATCTATTTGCGTGAGATTTTTCTAGATGCCTTGCCATTTTTGCATAAGGCTTTGAACAGTGTAAGCAGAAATGTCTTCTGTTGTATACTCTTTACCATCTTTTTGTTGTATGCCCTAATAACAATGTCCGTTGTGTTCTGACTTGAACTGGATTCTTCCGTTTCAGGTGGTTCAGTTACAAAGCTTTGCATCTTCTCTGAAGTTGTTGACTCGCATTCAAGATCACTGCCACAGTCAGGTGCACCAATGTTCAGTTCTTCACATATTTGCAATTTTTTGTTGATTGTGACCTCAGTTCCATCGTCACTGTCTGAACCAGATGTGGTGTCTGGAATGTAATTGTCTGAACTACTTGGTGTAGAATCAAACAGCTCATCAGAATCAAGATGATTAGAGTCTTTCATCTATAAAAAAAAAAAAGTAAAGTGTAAAATGTAAAAAAAAAAAAAGGTATGAAGCCCAAATGTAAATAAATGTCTTTAGAAAAATTCCAAACACTCTAAATATCTAAACTCTTTAACCATATTGTCAATAGAAAAACAAAATATCTGCATTGTAGTAATAATTGAACATTCTTTAAATAAATTAATATTGACATATTAATTTATTTAAAAATGTTCAATTACTACCATTACTACTTTATTTTATTTTGAAGAAAATTTGACTTACTATGATACTTTTAGTCCGTCTTAGATTTGGTAAAATAACTGCTGTTCCATTCTTGGTAGTCTGAAAAAAAAGTCAGGATAAAATAAAAACAACTCTAATTGACTGCCAACATCAAACCCTGAACACCTTTCATATGCCAATAGTGGTATCCAAATCATTTTTGTCACTTACAGAGTAACGGTAAAATATTACATACATACACCCTACACAATGCAACTTCTTTATGTATATGATGCACTTTAACACACATTCATGTCCACATTGACTGAAAATGTGTTATGGGTACAGCCTGACTGCTCCTCTGAAAGTTTGTTTAACAAATTACTGTTGAAAATAAAGTGTCAATATTTAAAACTAAAATGTGCAAGAGAGGGAAGAAGGAAGAGAAGGAGAGAGGGAGAGATTTTGTGGATTGCATCTTCAGGGATAAATGTAATCTTACCTGTTGAGAAGAGCCATTTTGATTGACAGAATGAGGTATCTATGCTTCTGACTGGACCGTGTGATGGGAGTCACTTGCACAACTGCTGTAGTCTGCCACGCTGGACAACTAAGGGAGAGGAAATGGATGAGAGAAGATTTTACACCATGAGCTCAGCAAAACAGGCATCATCATCATCCAACAATAACTCCCGTCTGCACAAACACTCATGTACAATCAGGCATCATGAGGACCTATAACACACACCCACACACATGTACAATCAGGCGTCATGAGGACCTATAAAACATACATGCATGTACAGTCGGGCATCATGAGGATCTAAACACACACACACTCACACGTACAATCAGGTGTCATGAGGACCTAAACACACACAAATGCCATTCCTTCTTTATGGGGACCAGTTAAGTTCACTTCACACACAGCATTGAAGTCAACAGCAAAGACAGTAAAGTGAGTAATGGGGACGTCGTGAGCGTTGATTTTAACGCAACAATTAAGAACAATGAAAATGACCCCAAGTCCCTACATTGGCATTAAATACTCTACTTGCTTGCACCTATTTAGCACAAGTAGTTTAACTAGTCCTAACAGAATAACAACTTTACCAACAGTCAAACAAATGCTCAAAACAATGAAAATACAGACCAAGAGAGGATGTGGATTGCATCTTACCTGTTGAGAAGAGCCATTTTGATTGACAGAATGAGGTATCTGTGCTTCTGACTGGACCGTGTGATGGGAGTCACTTGCACAAGTGCTGTAGTCTGCCACGCTGGACAACTAAGGGAGAGGAAATGGATGAGAGAAGATTTTACACCATGAGCTCAGCAAAACAGGCATCATCATCATCCAACAATAACTCCCATCTGCACAAACACTCATGTACAATCAGGCGTCATGAGGACCTATAACACACACCCACACACATGTACAATCAGGCGTCATGAGGACCTATAAAACATACATGCATGTACAGTCGGGCATCATGAGGATCTAAACACACACACACTCACACGTACAATCAGGTGTCATGAGGACCTAAACACACACAAATGCCATTCCTTCTTTATGGGGACCAGTTAAGTTCACTTCACACACAGCATTGAAGTCTACAGCAAAGACAGTAAAGTGAGTAATGGGGACGTCGTGAGCGTTGATTTTAACGCAACAATTAAGAACAATGAAAATGACCCCAAGTCCCTACATTGGCATTAAATACTCTACTTGCTTGCACCTATTTAGCACAAGTAGTTTAACGAGTCCTAACAGAATAACAACTTTACCAACAGTCAAACAAATGCTGAAAACAATGAAAAGACAGACCAAGAGAGGATGTGGATTGCATCTTACCTGTTGAGAAGAGCCATTTTGATTGACAGAATGAGGTATCTGTGCTTCTGACTGGACCGTGTGATGGGAGTCACTTGCACAAGTGCTGTAGTCTGCCACGCTGGACAACTAAGGGAGAGGAAATGGATGAGAGAAGATTTTACACCATGAGCTCAGCAAAACAGGCATCATCATCATCCAACAATAACTCCCGTCTGCACAAACACTCATGTACAATCAGGCGTCATGAGGACCTATAACACACACCCACACACGTACAATCAGGCATCATGAGGACCTATAAAACCTACATGCATGTACAGTCGGGCATCATGAGGATCTAAACACACACACACTCACACGTACAATCAGGTGTCATGAGGACCTAAACACACACAAATGCCATTCCTTCTTTATGGGGACCAGTTAAGTTCACTTCACACACAGCATTGAAGTCTACAGCAAAGACAGTAAAGTGAGTAATGGGGACGTCGTGAGCGTTGATTTTAACGCAACAATTAAGAACAATGAAAATGACCCCAAGTCCCTACATTGGCATTAAATACTCTACTTGCTTGCACCTATTTAGCACAAGTAGTTTAACGAGTCCTAACAGAATAACAACTTTACCAACAGTCAAACTAATGCTCAAAACAATGAAAAGACAGACCAAGAGAGGATGTGGATTGCATCTTACCTGTTGAGAAGAGCCATTTTGATTGACAGAATGAGGTATCTGTGCTTCTGACTGGACCGTGTGATGGGAGTCACTTGCACAACTGCTGTAGTCTGCCACGCTGGACAACTAAGGGAGAGGAAATGGATGAGAGAAGATTTTACACCATGAGCTCAGCAAAACAGGCATCATCATCATCCAACAATAACTCCCGTCTGCACAAACACTCATGTACAATCAGGCGTCATGAGGACCTATAACACACACCCACACACATGTACAATCAGGCGTCATGAGGACCTATAAAACATACATGCATGTACAGTCGGGCATCATGAGGATCTAAACACACACACACTCACACGTACAATCAGGTGTCATGAGGACCTAAACACACACAAATGCCATTCCTTCTTTATGGGGACCAGTTAAGTTCACTTCACACACAGCATTGAAGTCTACAGCAAAGACAGTAAAGTGAGCAATGGGGACGTCGTGAGCGTTGATTTTAACGCAACAATTAAGAACAATGAAAATGACCCCAAGTCCCTACATTGGCATTAAATACTCTACTTGCTTGCACCTATTTAGCACAAGTAGTTTAACGAGTCCTAACAGAATAACAACTTTACCAACAGTCAAACAAATGCTCAAAACAATGAAAAGACAGACCAAGAGAGGATGTGGATTGCATCTTACCTGTTGAGAAGAGCCATTTTGATTGACAGAATGAGGTATCTGTGCTTCTGACTGGACCGTGTGATGGGAGTCACTTGCACAAGTGCTGTAGTCTGCCACGCTGGACAACTAAGGGAGAGGAAATGGATGAGAGAAGATTTTACACCATGAGCTCAGCAAAACAGGCATCATCATCATCCAACAATAACTCCTGCCTGCACAAACACTCATGTACAATCAGGCATCATGAGGACCTATAACACACACCCACACATGTACAATCAGGCGTCATGAGGACCTATAAAACATATATGCATGTACAGTCGGGCATCATGAGGATCTAAACACACACACACTCACACGTACAATCAGGTGTCATGAGGACCTAAACACACACAAATGCCATTCCTTCTTTATGGGGACCAGTTAAGTTCACTTCACACACAGCATTGAAGTCTACAGCAAAGACAGTAAAGTGAGTAATGGGGACGTCGTGAGCGTTGATTTTAACGCAACAATTAAGAACAATGAAAATGACCCCAAGTCCCTACATTGGCATTAAATACTCTACTTGCTTGCACCTATTTAGCACAAGTAGTTTAACTAGTCCTAACAGAATAACAACTTTACCAACAGTCAAACAAATGCTCAAAACAATGAAAAGACAGACCAAGAGAGGATGTGGATTGCATCTTACCTGTTGAGAAGAGCCATTTTGATTGACAGAATGAGGTATCTGTGTTTCTGACTGGACTGTGTGATGGGAGTCACTTGCACAAGTGCTGTAGTCTGCCACGCTGGACAACTAAGGGAGAGGAAATGGATGAGAGAAGATTTTACACCATGAGCTCAGCAAAACAGGCATCATCATCATCCAACAATAACTCCCGTCTGCACAAACACTCATGTACAATCAGGCGTCATGAGGACCTATAACACACACCCACACACATGTACAATCAGGCGTCATGAGGACCTATAAAACATACATGCATGTACAGTCGGGCATCATGAGGATCTAAACACACACACACTCACACATACAATCAGGTGTGATGACGACCTAAACACACACAAATGCCATTCCTTCTTTATGGGGACCAGTTAAGTTCATTTCACACACAGCATTGAAGTCTACAGCAAAGACAGTAAAGTGAGTAATGGGGACGTCGTGAACGTTGCTTTTAACGCAAAAATTAAGTACAACGTATATGACCCCAAGGCCCTACATAGACATTAAATACTCTACTTGCGCAGACCTATTTAGCACAAGTAGTTTAATGAGTCCTAACAGAATAACAACTTTACCAACAGTCAAACAAATGCTCAAAAGAATGAAAAGACAGACCAAGAGAGGATGTGGATAGCATCTTACCTGTTGAGAAGAGCCATTTTGATTGACAATATGAGCCATCTGTGTTTCTGACTGGACCGTGTGATGGGAGTCACTTGCACAAGTGCTGTAGTCTGCCACGCTGGACAACTAAGGGAGAGGAAATGGATGAGAGAAGATTTTACACCATGAGTTCCGCAAAACAGGCATCATCATCATCATCCAACAGTAACTCCCATCTGCACACACACACGTACAATCAGGCGTCATGAGGACCTATAATACATACATGCATGTACAGTCGGGTGTCATGAGGATCTAAACACACACATACACGTACAATCAGGCGTCATGAGGACGTAAACACACACAATGCCATTCCTTCTTTATGGGTTAAGTTCACTTCACACACAGCATTGAAGTCTACAGCAAAGACAGTAAAGTGAGTAATGGGGACGTCGTGAGCGTTGATTTTAAAGCAACAATTAAGCACAACGTATATGACCCCAAGGCCCTACATTGGCATTAAATACTCTACTTGTTCTGACTTACTTAGCTTACTAAGTAGTTTAACGAGTCTTTGCAGAATTATAACTTTGCCAACAACTCAAAACAATTACAAGACAGACCAAAAGAGGATATGGATTTTATCTTACCTGTTGAGAAGAGCCATTTTGATTGACAGAATGAGCCATCTGTGTTTCTGACTGGACCGTGTGATGGGAGTCACTTGCACAAGTGCTGTAGTCTGCCACGCTGGACAACTAAGGGAGAGGAAATGGATGAGAGAAGATGCAATGCTACAATTAAGTTACAATCATATAACCCCAAGGCCCTAAACTTGCGTCAAATACTCTTGCTTAAAACTACATATCATATTATGAGTTCCAACAGAATAATAACAATGGCAACGGAAAAAAATGCTAACGTGTTTGTTACTTACTTTTTTTCTCCACGGGCAGTCATCTCCTCCATAATCATATGAGAGTTCTTCACCTTCATTGATGTTTCTCAGTGCAAACAAACATAAGTGTGGCTTTCCATCTACATCAACTCTTTTCATCTTACAGTTTGGATTTATGTGGTCATCATTAACTATGCGTCCAAATGTGCCATCTTCCACAGAGGCATCAATGCTTAGAATAGAAAAAACAACAGGTAAAAGGGCAGTTTAACATAGTTTTGTAATAGTATATGTATTAATAGTATTATGTAATAGTAGTATAATGAACGTGCTTACATACACAAACATGCTTTATTATTTCGCCATTTACAGCCTTGTTAAAATAAAAGGGTCACTTGCTCAGTCAGCCAATTGGACCGTAATGTAGACAAAATATTAGGGCTGGGCCATATCATACCTTTCACAGCAATACCATTGTAATTATGATTGATGGTATGAAATTGCAATAGCGCAATAAAATGTGGGTGATATGCCTACCTCACTTAAAGTCTAACACCAGAGCGCACAGAACTACTTGTGTGGCGCTTGTTTCACATAAAGCCCGTTTCGGCACGGCACCTGCAGCTACTAAAGAACAACAGCAGAGAGACCGGCCTGTTTTAAAGTTGCTGCAGCCCCAAACAGAACTTGGACTGAAGGAGCTCCACAGAGTGCACTAACGTGAGAAAATGACCCGAGGAAGATTGTTTTAGTGTAGTGTAACTTCTTACCACCACGTTTTCCCTCTCCACTTAAACTCGAACATAAACGCAACGCAGGATGGGTGATAGACTCTCCTTCGTCTTTCCATTTCTGTGTAATCAATTATATCGCCACGGTACTCTGCAACAAAGTCTCCTTTGCCAAAGGAGGCTTTTGCAAACAGACCCCTTCCTGCAAATACAATACAATGTTAACATACATAATAATTTCAAAATAAATAAATAAAATAAATACCTTTTACTGAATCGATGTACTTTATCTCCAATTTTGTTTTGTCACACTTTCTGATGACATGATTTATGGCATCCTTTAGAGGTGTAATCCGTGGTGCCATCTGAATTGTTTTAGGCACAAAATACATTTCAAAAAAATTATATATATATACATTTTTAATACACTGCAATGCTGAATTATTGGTAGAGGCAGATAGAATTCAATTATATTTCCTTAAGCACATAACTTAATTACTTACGTAACTTTTTGAAGAAATTTTACTTCAGTGCTAAGTAGGTAGTAAAGTAAAATAGTATTTTCACCTAGTACGTTTTACACTTATCATCATTTAAGTAACAATTTGATCACAGTTCAACTTCTACTTAAGAAAATGATTACAAAGTCCCTTATATTGTCTATTTTACCCAGTAGTGATGTCCTGACATCACTCAGTAACTTAACCTGGTATGAAATATTATAGACTATGTCTGGTTGATAAAGAAGCTCTAATTATGTAACTCAGTCACGATATTCTTTTTGCAGATATTATCATAAATAAGCTGAGAGTCACCTGAATGCTGCTCACATTAACCTGCAGTTTCAGTCAGTAAACTACCCCAGGTCCGCAATGCTAATAGTAACGTGCTAATGCTAACGCTAAAAAGCTAATGTGCTGCTACAAAACAAGCTAGCCAGCGAAACAAAATCTGTATCTGCTCTATATTCTGATTATAGAGAAATAAAATATGCAATTAAACTGTTTGGTCTAAGTAATTTGCACTAACATGACTGCTAATAAACAGAATATACATATAATATAATACATATTATGCTTACCTTGCATTTCACATTTCAGCTTTGCCACTGTAGTCGGTTGCTTGTAAAATCATTCCTCATGAGGACCAGGAAGTGGGCGTTACCTGACCATATTTGCAAAATGTGTGTGTAGAGACAATCGTGTCTTACCAGTTCTTACCACTAGGGGCAACAATGAGCAACTCCTACACACACTTACACACACATAAAAACATGACTTATGGGCCAAAGCTGAAACTTCACCAGAGCCATCAGAACAGTTCTTATATTCATCTGAAATGGTTAACTTTGTGGGGACCTGATTTTTGGTCCCCACAAAGAAAAAGGTCCCCATGACGTGACTGTGTAAACAGATTTCTGTCCCCACAACGTGATGAATACCAGTACACACACACACACACACACACACACACACACACACACACACACACACACACACACACACACACACACACACACACACACAATTATTATATTGACAACTAGGCATTGTAGACTTGCATTATTTTCTACTTTACCTTTAACCTACACAAATACAACCTATTAAGAAACAGACAGACTGGAGATTAAATATTGTTCTTTTTACAAAAAAAATGTCTTGATCTCAGTTTGAATAAATAGAAAACAACTGTAATAACATATCAAGCCTTAATTAGACAGAAATCCCATGTTAAGATTGAAACATTTATTTTGGCTATGTACAGGAAAAAATGCATAATTTCACAATAAACAGAAAAATAAAACTCTACTCAGGCGGCAGCAAACTCCACTGTGGGACGCAAGTATTCACCCTCATCTGCAAAAATGTTCTGTTACAGAGGCCATGCTGAGGCTTTAACTATCTAAAATCTGGTTTTAAGTGAATTTAAAACCCGTTGAATGGGTGCTTGAGGGGATCAGCAATCAACAATGCATTCACTCTAGTGAAGCCACATTCTGTCAAATTAAAAGCAAAAGAGTTTGTGCGTGGGCTTCACTCCTGTCCAAAGCCCTCAGTCTCTTCAATGGCAAACAGAAGCTTCTCCCTCAGTTGCTCCAGGCTTCGGTATGGCGGCAAGTCCAGACGATTGAAGCTAACCACACACATAGAACAAATAAATGACTTGTGTCAAAATTATCTGTAGACAGGCTTTCATTTAGAAATGACTGTCACATAGACAAGGACTATAGAGCTCTTACATTGCTATTTATATCAATATTTTTGACACAATTGAGTAAGAGAAATTACTAAACAAATGCAACTTTATTAGTTTAAGAATAATATTCAACTTTAATATGAAGATATACATAGATGGTGAAGCTCACCATGTGTGGCTTCGTGGAAGCCAAGTCTCCTTTCCAACTTTATCGATGCAGAACTTTTGAGGCCCGTTGCTTCCTGCAGGAGAGGACAGTTAGCTCACATCAGAGGCTGTAAATCGTTTAGTGAGTGACAGGCCTTACCTATGAGCTCTGCAAAGCCTCCGACAGGCAGCCGACAAGTGCCAGTCACAAACTGAAGCAGACGGATTCTCTTCTCATTGTCCATGTCCTTGACCACCTTTGGAGACACACAAAGTCAAACTGGGCTTGGCCTCTCTGGGACAGGGCCTTAAAGGCTGGGAGCATACCTGCCAGAACCAGTGGATCTGCTTGCTGTTCTTGGTGTAATGTCGGTAGATGGTGTTCTTCTGCCAGTCTGCCAGATCGATCTCCTGCATCCCACACAGCATCAGCTGCACACAGAACACACCTTAAGCCCTGCTCAAACATTCAACCCTGAAGCCTCTTCCCTCTCACGCTGGCAACTGTCAAATGTCACGTTTTTAATCATACTCACCAAAAAAAATGCTTTTACATAGAAAAATATTACTTTATAACTGCATTGGGAGATGCCATTTTGACTTAGCTGTGGCTCCATCTACTGGTTGTAGAGGCAATTACACACATGTAAATATGTACCCACAATGCATTGCAGTAAAGAGCGGATCTGATGAAGTTGTAGTTATTTTGATTAGACGGAAGAAATGTTCAGAGCGAGTCTGGCGATGATTTAAGGACTTAAAACAGCAAAAGATTCGGGGATAAATGACGTCAGCATCATCTACGTCACACATCGAAGGAGTTCAGAACACAGTGTTGTTTCAATTGAGTGTTCATCAAACTAAATGCTACTCCAGGTATGTTTTTGAGGACGGAACAATGTTCGAACATGGCTAAAAGTTCAACAAAGTCAATTTTGCATAATATTTGTCCTTTAAACATGTACTTATTACCACTGCTTTGGTCTCTCATGTTTTAGAACTTAAATACCTATCTACAGAAAACCACCATCATGGTCCAACAAGTTTGCTTGCAGCCCTTCCTATACTGGGGGAACTGGTGATAGCACGGCATCTACTGGCAGCAGAGGGAATTACCACTGAGATTTAAAAAAAATTTGGATTAGTAACCTTTTCCGACATGCAAACACAAACACGTAGTTGTAATGATTTGAGGCATTAATGCTCAGAAAAAAGTCTGGTAATGATTGATGGACATAAAGGACACCGCCAGATCGCAATTAATGACATCACAAATGTGGGCAGTTTGAAAGTTTGTGTTTTAAGGCTCAGAAAAGGAGCAGATAAGATGAGCTAGAAGACAGGATTAATGAAACTAGCGTGAATGAAACTAAATAGAACCCCAGTTGTGTTTTTGAACAAATGTTTGAACATTACAGAGAGAAAAAGTTATTTTAGCATATTGTGTGTCCTTTAAAGGAAAAAATATTATGCATTTTTCATATTGTTATTAGCCTTTGCCATCTCATATTTAGAAATTTAAAAAAAGTTTATTATGGAGAAAATGAATTTCTCTGCTCTATGAATGACGGAGTGCATCCAGCCAGCAGATGGCACATTTTAACACATTTTAGTTATGTTAGCACTTAAGAGATGCTATTATGCGGTCAGCAGTAGCAGTTATCGTGTTTAGATGGCAGAAATGCTCAGAACGAGTCTGCCGATGAGTTAAAAGACACATATTCTGCTACAGTGACTTTTTTGAGCTTTTAACCATGTCTTAACAATATTTTGTCATCAAAAACGTTGCATTCACACTGCTTTGTGGAACGTTCATTAGAAAATCCTCTCCGTATCCGAGAATCACCAGACTTGTTCTGAGCATTTCTGCCATCTAAACATGATATCTTGTCTTAAAAGAGCTAACATAAGTAAATTGTTTAAGCTCTAGTCGCCATCTGATGGCTGGATGCACACATTGTATAGAGCAGACAAATCCTTTTATTAAGGCCAAAGTAAACTTTTTTTTGTTTTGTTTCAGAACTTGAGATGGAAAATTGAAGGTACTCAAGAGGTTGTTTAAAGGCTTATAACAATATTAATTAAAGCCGCGCACGGCCATAAAGGCCCTCGTCTGCCTTGCAACCGCGGAGTACTCGCCACCGTGAAGAGCCCGTCTCTCACCCTCCTGCCTTTCCCGCCTGCATCACCCCTCCCCCACAAACAGCCTCTATATACTACTACTCCATTCATTGCAATGATACAAGTTCAGACATTGTCACGGCTGTATGGTTAGAGATAGAGATATTTCCCCTTTAACTTTTTTGTTCAGTGTGATGTACAGAATATATGTGCCAAAGTTCAATTTTCTATGACAAACTTTTTTTTTTTTCAAGCCATTCAAAATCTGTTTATCAAATCCCATGTGTTTCAATGGCACATATTTTTCATTGCCAAGATGGATGGGCTTGCTGAATTTTGTGTTTTTCCGGCAAAGTCTAATGGTCTAATTCAAAATTTGAAGGAGGCACTGTAGGGTAATTGTAGAACATAGCTATATGTATTGTATACCGTTGCGTTTGGCTCGTCTTTTTGCACAAAATGTATATATATATCGTGCCGGAAAATAGGATGCTCCATGCCAGAGATAAACAACCACATTTTTCAAAAATCTGTCATCTGTAATAACACAAGGGTGTAGGTCACTCTTACACATTTTCAAGCCCACTGAATTTTACAAGGTGTAAAAAATTAAATGTGAAATGTAAAATTGTGCAAAAATCAGATTCCGCCCACAATGGCCGACACCCTGTGGGGTTTAGGGTGGGGTCATAATAAAATGTTTTACTTGTCTTGACATGGGCTACATTTGTACCAAGTTTCTCAGGCCTAAAAATGCATAATATTTTCTTTTAAGTACTTAAAACAGCAATTCTCCTAACGTGACGTATGAAACTTGACAATCATCACTGATCAAGGGAGTTCAGCAGGAAGAGTTTTTGACACTCTTGAGGATTTTCAAATGAATAGCGTGAATGCAGCTGAATGCAACTTCAGGTTTTTTTTTAATGAGGGAACATTGTGAGAACATGCTCAAAAAAGTCACTGTAGCAGAATATGTGTCCTCTCATCCAAGAGGCTGTGTATACTATATGCATCTGGTTCTGTGCCCAAAAGACAGAGGATGGTACATGTTCAAATTAAATAAAGCTCAACAAACTAGAGGCCTCCCAAAAGTAGATACACACAATAATGTTACCTCCAGCTCTTTTTCATCAAAATATCGCAGCCATTCGAGGGGGACAACTTCATTAAATCCATCCAGAAATGCTTTGGTCTGCTCCTCCACCCCCCGAGTGAATCTCCAGTCAGTCAGCAGTCTGATGGACACAAATAAATGGATGAGTAAGAGCTGGACAAAGGTTTGACATCAGAGACACATGCAGTCAATGTACCCAATGTATTCATCCTTGTTGTCCTCAGTGACCAGCAGGTCCTCTCCACCGGCCTTCAGCTGGTGTGTGGACACTTTGCCCAAGATCTCCATGTCCTGTGCAAAGTAGAGCTCCAATCCGCACTCCTCCAGGCTGTTCTCCCTGAGGCGATCAGAAGCCAGTGTTAACGACTAACGACTAACTACTGCACATCTACAAGCCATTATGTGGAGTCAACTCTTTTATCTACAGTAAAGTCTGAACAGTAAGGAAGCCTGAGAGAGGCAGGCAAAAAACAAACATTCAAACTTCAAAATACATTTCTTTTCCTGTTTAAACTTGCAGGCACAAATACATACATTTTAAAACGATGTCCAGTTTGTTAAGTGCTAAATATTTCTTTTCCTTCTGTTCATGACACCTGAAGTAAAAAAAAAAAGTTGTTTTTTTTTTGGTTGTTGTTGTTGTTTGGTGGGCCCATGGACATAACAAAAAAGGACAGAAAATGTTCACTTAGACTTACTAAATGTAGTGTTTTTTTGTGCTATTTTTTTTCTGAGACTGAAACTGGAAGGAAAAAAAATATCCAGAAAACAGTGCAAAAAAGCCTGCAACTCAAACTGGGAATACAAAATATTCTCATCAACAGTTGGCACTTACTTGACCCACATGATGGAGTTATAAAACTCTGGGTCAATGGACTCTAGGTCTTTAAGGGTAGGTTTCTTGTCCAGCATTCGTTTATAGAAAGGCAGTGTGAAGCCAGTGTCGATGAACTTGCCATGGTACAGCGCCTTGAAGCAAACACAGCATTGTTACACATCTCCTCGTCTTCAGCTGCATTAACACAGCAGCTCTTATTGTTAACATCCTACACCAATAAGAAATAAGAAAACAGAACAGCCACCTCCTAACACACCTGCTTTAGGACTTGTGCTTCGATTTCTATTTTGATACCATTACGTTTCATCAATTACTGATGCATACATTTTAATTTATTCATTACATCTGGGCCAATGCACAAAAATTGCTTCCAAGCACTAACCGTGGGCAGGTTGATCTGTAAATTATAATTCAATAAAATAAGAGCATACAGATATGTCAGTGGTTCCCAACCTTTTTTGTCTAGAGTACTCCCTAAGCTTTGTCTCACACTTAAAGTACCCCTTAAGTTGAGTTTCAGGCAAATAAATGGGTTTAGTAGTCGCATATTGTCAATTATTACTATTTTCTATATATTTTCTATTTGAGTTATGGTCCAAGATACTCCAAAAAGATGCTAAATTTACAAGTAATAACACTTTTTAATTCAGATAAAGTACAAACCATTCCAAGTAACCCCTGGTAACTGTTCATGTACCCCTTGGGGTCCCTGTACCCCTGGTTGGGAATCACTGAGATATGTTGTGAATGTAATACGGCGGGGTCAGGTGTGTAGACGTGTTATAGTTTGTGCGTGTTGGATCAATTAGTAGAGTGTTTCAAAGGCAATTGACAATTAAAAAAAAAAAAGTCAAAATTGTACGTCGAACATATTTATGGAAATACTGGTGTAGATGACACTTCTGTACGAAGCATTGTGTATAAATAAGTATTTGAGGCTTCTATAGTTAAAATATCTCTAAAATATTCCTCAGATTGCATTACAGTGTATTACAGCTTGTAAAAGATTTAAATCAAGTATTATTTTTCTTTTTTTATTTGTTTTTGTCCATTAACAAGAATGTATTTAATTAGTTGGGGTTTGTGTTTTTATTTTTTATTTTTTAGGAAACCCTTGAAATCATTTTATCAACATTCACAGTGACGCAAGAATGCAACTTTTGCATTTCTTTTGTCAATTTGTCAGCAACCTACAATGAATATTTCCTTTAAGAAAAGATTGTTGGCATACATGACTCCCATACAGGTGGCTTCAAACGGAGATTGAGTGTTGTTCACCTGGACACACGCATGTCAGATGCTCAACTACAAACAAATCCAGTTTTGGATGTGCTTGAAGAAGTAGACGTGGATATAGAGATATTATTTAGTTTCCACTTCATCCCTACTCATTCCCTATGCATGCGCAAAAGGAATTTATGCAGTGCTTTCAGCACCACCATTTGACACTAATCTGGAATTAATCAAATAGCTTGGAAACTGCTCTGGATGTAAAATGTGTATATAAATAATAATCATAATCGTTATCTGGACTATTGCTAAGTATTAAATGACATCACAACAATCTATAGGGCAATCATATTTAGTACAGATGTAGGCAGCTAATATAGCAGAGTTCATCTTAATTGTTAATGTATTTTGTACACAAAATCAGCTCATCACGGAGGGGCTCAACAATCCACAGTTACATTGTTCACTCAGTTACATTGCAGCACAACCCTTTGGGTTATTGGGAGAGTCTGTAAATGTCTGTAAAAAATGTATATACAGTGTTGAGTGACAGAGCTCACCATGGCAATGAAGCGTCCGATGAAGCGGAAGTAGGTGAGGTGGTCAGGGTTAATGGAGGAGGCAGGGTTGATTTGAAGGCAGTAGTTGTTTTTGCCCGCATACTCAAAAAGACAGTACATGGGGTTGAGCACCTCGTGGGACAAAAGAAAGAACCACTCCCTGCAAAGAAGACACAGTGTAATCACCGTCACAGGAGTGTGGTCACCGTCACAGGAGTGTGGTCATGACACATCTGAGATAACTGCAACTAATAGAGTATTGAAATAATCGTCACCTAATTTACTAATGTTGTTAATTTGTTTAGTAATATTCGCTATCTGAACTATTGCTAAGTTTCAGATGACATCAAAACAATCTATAGGACAATCCTATTTAGTACAGATGGGGACAGTTAATATAGGGAATTCATCTTAATTGTTAATGCAGGTTTTTTATACACAAACTCATCAGCCCACCATGGAGGGGCTCAACAGTCTTCCACCTCTCAGCTTCCAGAAGTAAAATTTCCTTACATTATAAACATGGGACTATTTGAGGAAAGAAATTAAATAAATAGTAATAATAATAATAATAACAATAATTTTAAGTTTGAAAGCTGGATATGGGCTTATCAGCTATAGAGTCATTAAGGAGCATAAGACACACATTTCAATTTATATGTTAATATTTATATTATATAATATGTTTCTGAAACTTTATAAATCACAAACATTTAGCCAATTTTAAATTTTGAACTATCACTGATTCATGATTGGTGTAGGGCTTTAGTTGACTATTCAGGTCAGAAAGAGGATGCACAACGCACTGGATTTCAGCTTTGAAAATGGCAGCACAAATGAGACTCATGTGAGGCTCATTCTGCTCTGTGATTGGAGACTCATCTTGAACCAAAACAAATTATAGTACCACTTTAGAATAACTACACCTTATTTTACCTTAAACAGCATTAACATAGACTTAATTCAAAATGAACAAATACTTTATTAAGCATAATTCAGGATCAATAACTGAGTAATTAAGGTTAGGGTTAGGATTGGGGTTAGGTATTCGGGTTGGATTATTAGTTAAATAGTTACTAATATTGAATAATTCTTAACAAATGATTTGTTAACTATGAATGAAGTCTTTGTTCATGCTTTATTAAGGCAGGAATATGTGTAGCTATTATAAAGTGTTACCCAAATTATTACTTGTCAATCAAGTCCAATGTTTTAAAATTAAGAATAAAGCAGAATTACAGTTGTTCGCAGTAAAAGCTATATTTGATTTGAAGATTATGTGGGACACCAAGACCTCCTCATGAAATTTTGAATCAAAATCTTACATGTAGTTCTTTTAAAACTAAAAGGGAAACTTTCTTTGTAACCACAGCAGGCTTTGACTGTTGAGCTCCCAAGCATTGTATTTTCAAAAGCTAAATTTGAACAGATATAGCCTGTTGTGGTTTTCTTCTTTTTTTTAGACTGTAACTAATGCTAATATATTTTTTAAAAATGTCTTCATAATAAATAACAACAATTTCACTGTATTTTAGACACTTAAAACTGCAATACATTTAACAAAAGAAAAGTCTATGTCATTCCTCCTCCTATATAGTCAGTAAGTAAACAACAAACCGCTGATGTACAGAATTTATTATTAGTTAACCACAGACAGCAACAAAAAAATCATAAGCACAAAACTCTGATTTGGAGTGTATAAAGCATGAAGGAATACATACAGATATGATGTAAAGACTGTATGAGACAATGGCGAACAGTATGGACAGACACCTTCAGAGCAGTGTGCAGGCAGACTAACAGAGTGCAACAATGACTGAGGCCCACCACCGCTGTCACCACGGACACAGGACGCAGACACCCCCAGCAGCCTGTCCGTGGTTCTACCCTGTGGTAGAACAGCATGAGGTCACCTACCATAGGGTAAAACCACTGACGAGACACTGGAGACAGAGACACAATGCCAAAACCAAAGAGACATGAGGACACAAACAGGACATGAAGCACAGACACACACAGGACAGACTGACCTGGCGATGCCTCCGTAGTCCAGCCCCTCCTCGCCTCGCATTATAATGTAGAGTCTGCGCCGAAGGTCGTACGGCTTCACGTTCATGATCTACCACACACACAGTCACTCTCAGGCCATAGAAAGCAGAAAGTACGTGTGCTCTTCAGTACTCTTCTCTCACCTGCTGAAAGGAATCCTCAAAGAGCGTCTGCCTGGAAACTGAGATCTTCACGTGGCTCGGTAATGCGTTGGACTGGACACACAGGTACACACAGTCATTGTCAATGCTGTATATGGCTGTAGTATTTTGTGCACAGATTATGGTATACTTATGATGTCGAAAAAGTCTCTTTGAGAGCATTATTAGGGTGTAACATAATACATGTTGAAAAGTAACTAAATGCATGGACCAAAAATCCATGCACTTGAGCCTTGAAACTGCACATTATTAGTGATTGTAAGCATCAAAACCTAGACTAATCTGTCTGTGTACAAATACATTTTTGCTTGTTCAAATTGAAAATGGCTCATCCAGCAGAAAGCCTCATGCGCCGTGCCACAGTCGAAGACAGATGGATGGTCTCGGGATATTAAGCTCCACTTCACTCTCCTGTTTTGCTGTATTCTAATAGTGAATTATCTTCGAGCTTATATTTTGAAGGCCAGTGATCTATGTTTACGATCGGCAGCTTCTTTTATCAAAGTGCGTTTCTCCAGCTGGCGAATGAAATTAGAAAATGCTGCTAACGACGAGTATTTCCATTCTCAACCTGAATAAGCAAAAATTTATTTTATTTTGTACACAGACCCTAATCAATACTGAAACTAGTACTGATACTGGAAAAACAAATCTTTCCTGAATACTTTTTGAAGGTCTATATCTAACTGAACTACTATAATAATCACATGCTAATATGACAGAAAGTGCTATTATTAAGTAATATTCTATTGTCTAAAAAATGTGAATGTTTATTTTATTTTATTTTTGTATTAAAATCAGGAGGGAGCCTTTTCCTTGATATCAAAATCAAGTTTGATTAGTATCATGACAACACTAGTTACTTCAGGCTGTTAGTGATACATAAATGTGTAACAGGTGTGCAATAAAACTGTTTTAATCCTATGTACTGTTTCTACATTATAATATAATGTTGTGAAAGTATTCAGACAACAATACCCTGATTGGAACACAACAGAATATGCTACAAAATACATTTTCAAGCAAGTATTCATTATTATTATTTACTATTCTTCCCATCACTGGACATAATACGTACGTGGCACAAGAAGCGAAATTGATGGTATTTCCACCTAAAGCTCCGGTCGTATGCCCTTGGAGAGCCGCCCTCACGGGATCTACACAGACAGACACAAACGTCAGCTCCATCACAGTCTCAGGCTAGTGCCTGAGACTGTGCGACAGTTAGACTGAGAAAGAGATGTGTGTAAGAGACCTGAACATAGGGTAATGATATTAGTGTGCAATACAAGTGAATTACCCGGACTCAAAGCCAGGCCGAGGGTCTTTAAAAGTGGTGGTACGTGAGTTATGGTCCACAAAGTAGCGAACTCCCTCAGGTGTGTATTTCATCTCCCAGCCCGGGGGCAGGGGATGCTCCTTAACCAACCTGCAACACAAAACAAGCACATGCATGTGTTTGACAGATAACCATAAGTCAAATCAAAGACCGCACAGCCTAATGTAATCGTATAATGTCACGCTACTTTAGAAATGATAACATTTAATGTATTTCTGTATAAAGATGTAGTCTTTCCACTACTACTACAACTATTGTTTTATTACATTTTTAATATTTTTAATATAAATTTAATATATTTATTTTTTATATTTTTATTTTAATTTAAAAATACATTTTGATAATATATTATATTTTATCTTTAAGATCCAAATTCAACTTTACAGTGCACACTTTAAAGAAGAATAAAGAACCATAACAGATATTTATTTATATTTAAGGTAACAATGACTATTACAAACAAAGTTGTATCTTAGTCTAGACAGATTGTACATTTGGAAACTCCACCTGCATAAGCGCCCACACTACACGAGTGCTCACCCTTGGGTTCGTGGGTCATCCCACTGCGTGGTGCGTGTGTTGTGGTTGACGAAGTACATTCTTCCATTGTCCTGGCGTTTCTCTGTGAACACAAATGACACTTCAGAAACATCCACTGCCATTTTCTTGAACCAAAGTTGGAAGCATCTCACAAACTAAACTGAACTTCAGGCAGGAGTGGTGCCCCTCCCTCTGCTGCTTGGACATCTTTTTCTCATTAACAGTTGTGTGCTGAGGCTCAGAAACAGTAGTGCTCATTCTCCTCCCCCATCTTAAATCTACCACACTCACCGTCTCAAACATGGGACATTTATTCTCTCGTGTGGAGGTGAAAAAGATTTGTGTAAAACCACTCATCACTATACACTGTTGAAGGCCCGGTTCTGAAGGCACAACACTGACACGAGCATCTTAACATTACACTAGAGCAAAGAAATGTGAAGTGATACAGGGGCCAAACCCCTCACTAGAATTTTCAGCCAAACTACGATTAATTACTAAACAAAACAATGTGAGGACATAAGAGAGTCAAGTTTGAAATGCCGTAAAACCCCCAAATAAAAAGTCGGTCTTTTATCTTCAAATTACCAGTTTACCTTTGCAACAGCATTGATGCTAAGAGTCAAAATAGGACTCACCCCAGCCAGGAGGAAGTGGGCCCAGAGGGTCATTTTCCACAGGCGCTCCAGAAGGCTGCAACAAGAACACATACACAAATCCAGTTAGCCCAGAACCAAGCTCAGCCTGTGCAGCCTGGGTCTAGGGTCCGGGGTCCTCTACTGAGAAGCAGTGGCAGGCAAATGAGGCTGTGCTTCCCCACAGCGCTGAATGCCCTCCAAAAACAGCAGCCTGGCAGTAGGAGGATAAAACAACAGCGCTGTCCCTATGAGCTTAGTGGCTGGGCCCAAACCCCTCCCCTCATGCCCCCCCCCCCCCCTCCTCCCCCCTCCTCGTGCCCCCTCACCCCCACCTCCTCATGGTGGCACCGCTGCTTCAAGTGCCGCTGTGAAAGTAGGCAGAGAGGTGTGATGTCTGAGGGAACTGAGGGAACATTCATGCAGCTCGCAGACTGGACAGCCCCACGCCCCCCACCCACACCTCGGCGCCCCCGCCCCTGCCCAGACAAAAGGCACCTTTATTCACCCTGGGCCTGGAAATTACTAGCAGTTTACGGAGCCTGCACTGGTCTGTACACACGGGAAAAGTGTGGAAAGTTTACAAGCAGCACACAGTGGTCCAGTGTGCAGTGTCCTGTGCTGGAATATACAAACACATGCAGACATTGAGTGGAAACACAGTCAAAAGAGGCTTGTTAGGAAAAGTCAACTAAGATGAGTTCCAAGTTTGTATAAAAGTGAGCAGCCATCTTTAGAATAACATCTCAACAAGGCTTAGGGTTTGCTTATAGTTGATTTTTCAAAAAGAGTAAGAGGACCAAGCTTTTTGAAATTGTCTTTGTTGCTGTGGCAAATTCTGCTTATGATGAGAGTGAAGGATAACAATGAACTACAAAGAACCACCACACAATGAAGAGCGGTAGTTCAGAAGAACAGTTCTGTGCAGGTAAAGCCAACGTCACAAGTGTTGGGACTAGAACAGTGGCTACAGTCAAGTTGAAAGGGACTCTGTCATGGAAAGTGTGAGGAGCTGGAGTGGAGTGGCAGCACAGGGTTAAGGCGCCCCACCCATACTGCTTCACTCTGACTAAAAAAGGCAAAGGGAGCATATAATGATATAAAGACATGATGACTTCATCCTGGCCAGGACTTTGCAGCTTTGAGTTGCCTCAGTAGAAAGCTGGGCAAAGAGAAGAGAAGGCGCAGAGGCTGGGAAACAAGGCGGGCTGAGGCCGAGTGGGAACAGTCCCAGTGTTGGCACATAGCTGTAAAATAAAGGTTAGGTGCTATAGATCTACATGGAATATTCCACAAAGGCCTCGTTTGAAGGGCAAGCTACCACGACAGGTGAAAGCTGCCCCGAAATGAACACTATTGTAGTCGAAATAAGCGTGAACAATACAGTATCAGAGACACTAGAGGCAAGTCGTCTTGGTTTTTAAATGTTTACATATATGCATTTTACATATATGCATTACACAGAAACAATGCAATTGTCCCATCTAAACCGAAAGATGTTTTATTAATTTACTAAATTGACTTTCATTCAAAGTACAACAAGGTCCACATTTTTCCCGGTACTTAACATAACACTGAAGGTTTTTACAAAAAGATTTGTAAACAACATGCCTAATGGAATGGAAGGAAATGGATGTTAAGCACATTTTCTGTAAACATTCCAAATTATTTATCAAGATATTATGACCCAAAACAGTGTGTGAATATTTATTCACAGTAATATGTATTTGATCAAAATCAAATATTAAATGAGCAAAACCAAAATCCCCTTCGTTCTTTGCTTTTGGTATCTAATTATTATCGAAAGAAATTAACCAATAATATTGAATATGTATTTCAGATATTCCATTTTATGTAGCATTTAGCAATTGTAGTTATTTTACACATCAAATCCCCAGTCCCCAGTTAGTCAGTGTTCAACTGACATGTGACTACAACCCGAAGTATATACAAGGTTCCTCCATAAACGTAGGCATTTTCAAATCAATGCACATATTTTACTTAGTTAATGTAAGAAATGCATGTAGATTAACAGAGATGAAGAATACAGAGATGCATTTTTTAAAACTTTAAGTTCACAAGTTGCAACAAAGCCACCATTCTGTGGTTGAAGAAGTATGCTCTGTGCTTTGTGCTTGGACAGGGGAAAGCACTTACAGGTCTGTATGAAAGGCAGTCAGAGCTGTGTGTAAACATGAGTGCAGTGGAGGTGACATATGGGAGAGTTGTGCTCACTACACAGGCTTGATTCAGCCCTGGCGATCAGAGCTGTGTCTGTTCAGGCCTTGAGCTGCCTGAAGACCAAAGCCAACACTGGGCCATACACTGCTCCTTACACTGTGGAGGGTGAGGGGCCACACTTTAAATGCAACGTTAAGAAAACATTAAACAGCTCTCATTTAAATCCCTGTTTTCTGCAAAAAGGTAGAAAGAGTCATGCCATACTGTATCATTACTATTTGAATTAATATTGTGGATTTTCTTAACACAATATAAAAAATAAATAACTAAAACTGAACTTTGTCTCTTTTGACTGAAAAGAGTTTATTTTACATGTGAACAGGTAAAAATGATCAGTCCCTGACAAAAATTATCTCTCTCTCCATGATTCCAAAAAGCAAAACTAAATTGAACATTTTCCGACAAAAGTTAACTATAGGTTTGATGAATTTTATATTGTCACAGGTTATGTGTGTCCCAGATAGATGTGAAGATTGTGTCTCTTACCTAATGTTGATATATGTTAAAACAGACATTGGCCTAAAAGTTACATCCTTAGGACTAAACTTTCTCACCTCTGTTAGTTTGTATCAGGGCATCTGTGGCTGCAAAGGGAGTTGGGTTAGTACTAACAATGGATGTGAAGTAAATGAAGAATGTCAAGCTGATAAAGTGTGATACAAATATAAAGTAGTACTATTAGTATTCCATTTCTAAATATATGACAACGTAGTAGGTAGAGGCTTAGCATTAGATTGAATACAATAAGACTGTAGTTTGTGTTTGTCTGTCAGACCCTGGTGGGCTCTTAACCTCCATCAATAGTCATGTGCAACAGGGAAAATGTGACACCTGGCCTCAACATAACCGGCCTGTCAGGACACTGCACTGTGCATACATACTGTATTCCCCATACAAAGCAGCGCAATGAACACAAGAGAACAAGTGAACCTGCCTCAAACCAAGCTGCGGTGATTGTGCACACTGGCCTGGGTGTTGTGTCCACAATACACAAGTGTGCCTAAGGCGGATGGTCAAGTAAAAGAATGGGAACACTTTTTAATATCATCAGTATGTAAGCAAACAGGAACATACAGTAAAGGGACATGCACAGACATAGAGGGCCAGGTGCTATAGCACTCTACCAAAAATGTATTTAAATCTTCAAAGAAAAAAGGTTGGGAACAACTGCTCTGGTGCATTTAGACCAGGGGTGCCCACACTTTTTCAGCATCAGAGCTACTTATGACATGACCAAGTCAAAATGATCTACCACTATAAAAATGCAAAATATAAATGTATTTACAAATATATTGATATACAGTGAGGGGAAGAATACTGAAAATACTAAATAGTATTTTGTAATGTATTCCTACATTGCCAAATTTAGGTACTGTATTCTGAATACTCCTTATGATAGTACTCTGCTCGCTTATTCTGAAGTTTTGAAGCAAGAGCCAGTGGTGAACCATGGGCCATTATACTGAGCTGGAGGCAGGGCCAACACACCAGTTTCCAATGTGCGTGGAACATGAACCGCACTGTCCACAACCGCTGTTGTACAGACCTGTGCAACTCATGTGAGTGTGTGTGTGTGTGTGTGTGTGTGTGTGTGTGTGTGTGTGTGTGTGTGTGTGTGTGTGTGTGTGTGTGTGTGTGTGTGTGTGTGTGTGTGTGTGTGTGTGTGTGTGTGTGTGTGTGTGTGTGTGTGTGTGTGTGTGTGTGTGTGTGTGTGTGTGTGTGTGTGCGTGTGAGTACATGTGCGTGCGCTTGCTGGGTGATGAACAGAGCAGGTGGATGTATCACAGTGCTTTAAACCACATGAGTAAAACAGAGAAAACGCTGGTAAATAGACTGTTGAACTAACTTTATGAATGCTGTGAAGCGCTGTGACCATGGCGCGTCCACTGTAAGACGTTTGGTGTTGTACATTTGTCCCAACAGTTTCAAGTTCCTACACATTATTATAGACTTGATCTAGTGACGCAAATGAGACTTTATTAAAGATAAAGGCTGTCTCTGCACTAGAACATCCAGAGCGTCATAAGGCAGGGCGCGCGACAACGCTGCAGCTTGTGGCGGCTCCAGACGCACCCGGACCCACGGGGATCTCTCAGGAGGGCAGATGCAGAGTGGACCAGGAAGAAGTGGTCAGAAAAGCTTCAGGATCAACCAGGGACCCAGGAAACATCGGTACCGGGGAACATCGGGTTGACCCTGAACAGATGATAGGCTGACGTCTACTTTTTAAATATTCCATGCAATCTACCCACACTACCTTCGCGATCGACCGGTATATCATGATCGACGTATTGGGCACCCCTGATTTAGACTGTTGTGGACTAAAGCTACTAGCTGGATAAGTGTCAGTATACAGTATATGACGCATTTAATTTTATTATATTGTCTATTGTATTGTATATTGTATTGTATATTGTTTATTATTATATAAGTTACACTTTTGCTGAAGTGAAGGCAGAGGAGTCTGTGAAGGTTTGTTGGGGGGGGGGGGTCTCGTGATATTTGTGAGTTCACAAACTCTTGGCCCATATCCTGCTATTGGGTTTGAGCTGGCTGCTATGTGGCGGATCAATTACAGTGCAGCATTGTGGTTTGGGCAGAAGTCAAAGGGACTAACCTAAACAGACATGGTGGCACTGACAGACATAGTTTGGCCTATTTTGGCAGATTTTATTAACTATTTAGTTTTTTTTTTTTAAAAAGGGGGAGGACAGAGGACAGAGAAGAAGTATGTGCTTTTCTCTCAACTGGATTTAATAATAGTTTTGTTAAATCCAGCGCAGTGCATTACTGCCTCTTTCAGCATAGAAATAACAGCTTAGATCGTCATTGTTTAGTCAAATTAATCGATGCATCAATTAATAAACAAAAAAAACCAAAACATTTTATGACTTTTAATCCTTTTTAATACTCTGCGGAAACACTTCCCAACATTACCTTGGTTTGGAGCTTGTTACCTGATAGAGAAAGCGCTGGCTGAAGTGCTGCATGGCCCCCTGCAGCTGGCTGCGCTGACTCTGCCACTGCTGATAGCTCCGCACAGACTCGGCGGTGGGCCTCTGCCATGTGGTGGTCCGCGTGTTGTGGTCGACATAATAGAACCTGCCTCTTTGGTCCACTCGCTTTTCCCAGCTGTGGATGACAAAATTTCAGAAAGGTTAGGACCAGTAGACAGAATCACTTTTATTTATCACACGGTGCATATGCATGGACAGATTAAAAGGTAATCTTGCAAAATAATCTAGTAATATCATAGAGATATTTAGGGATAAAGAGTCTACTTACGTTATGCATTATTTGTATTGTTTACAGCTTTTAAACATGCTCTTGTACCTTTGCTTAGACATCTCATGTTTCACAACTTAAAATAATGTGTTTAATACAGTTGTAAACAAAAAAATAGTAGTATTTTTTAAAAATGTGAGTAAAGTTTTCGCATTTGTTTGTTCGGAACACAGCACATTATATTTCCTCTGAATTTCCTCTGAATTTCTTGGTCAGAAACAGCATTTTTTTAATGTCACCCCACAAGTTTTCTATTGGATTAAGGTCCAGGGATTGGGCTGGTCACTCAATAGCATTTATTTTGTAGGTCCGGAACTGCTTGCTTCCTGGTGTGTTTGGGATCGTTGTCTTGTTGAAATGGGTGCATTTTAAGGGCATTTTTTCTTCAGCAGGAGGCAGCATGACCTCTTCAAGTATTATGATATAAGTAAATTAATCAATGATCCCTGATATGCGATAAATAGGCCCGACACCATCTTAGAAACAGCCCAATATCATGCTCCGTGCACCACCATGCTTCACAGTCTTCAGAGTGTACTGTGGCTTGAATTCAGTGTTTGGGGGTTGTTTGTAAAGCTGTAGCTGTGGCTCTTGGACCCAAAAAGAACAATCTTATTCTCAAGTGTACAAAATGTTTCTCCATTTCTCTTTAGGCCTCTTCAACACGTCTTTTTTTTTTTAACCGTGGGACTTTGCGGGGGTTTCATGCCGATAGATTAGCCTCACACAAGCGTCTAATTGCCACAGTACTCACAGGTAACTTCGGTGGAGCTGATCATTGGCTGGGTCTTTGCCATTCTGGCAAACATTTGCTGGCTTCATCCTTAAATAAGGGCCACCCGGATGACACCCTGTTTCTTCACATACTGAATGAGCTCACTGATTGAACTCCAGACTATTTTTTTTAACATACACAGACTCAGGAGCATGCATATTATGAATGTTAGGTCTCTTGGTTTGTCTGGCTCTACTACATCTACTAATAAATTATTTGCCGCATATTGATATAATTTCTACCAAAAACAGTGCTAGGTCTGGTCAGTCATGTAGGACTGCTATTATTTTGAACACAACTGTATGAAGTAATCTGGGCTTTTAGTAGTTCATGCGTTTTCCTGGCCAGAAATTTAGTTAGTGCACCATCTACTGGCTCCAGAGGGAATTATACAGGAGATATAAACAAACACAAAACCAAACAAAAAGAAAAATACAAGTACAGGTAAGTTTTTGATGAGGTACCAATGTTAGAACATGGCCAAAAGCTCAAAAGTCCATTTTGCATAGTATGTGTAAAATGGTATGCTTTGGTGATGTTACTGTTTTTTGGTTGAGTGAAGAGTCAGGTTGTCATCAGATGTGTTTGGCTGTAATTTGCAGATTTTGTCAAATTTCAAAGGAGCCAGGGTCTAATGTTTGGATATTAGAACAACTGTTGCAACATGATTACAATATTGCACAACATAGAGGCCTGTGATCAGAGCAACATATTTGTGGATTTTACAACTTTGAACTTAATAAACTGCTGCTTAGCTGACAGTTCCTTCACAATGAGGTCAAGCAAATGGGTTCCAATACCAAGCATGCATGTGTGACTGCCTGTTGTATTAGTCATAGTCACTGTGCTGCTATGTATATCCCCCTTCCACACAAGTCTGACTGATAACAGATAGAAGTATCCACTTAGGTCAATGACAGGGCTGAACAAGCCCTCCATAATATCATATGAAAGCAGTAACTGTTGATTTGACAAAAAAAGCAAAAATATTCCTACTTTAACTCCTCTTACCGACTCAAACTATTCTTTATTTTAATCAAATAATGATTGCCTTTGAAACCTTTTCTACAAATAATTGATATATATATATATAATATAAACCGCGAAGTGGTCCGTCACGTAAAGCACTCGTGAGTCGCCCACTAATGCACGTTCCATGCCTTTATATATATATATATATATATATATATATATATATATATATATATATATATATATATATATATATATATATATATATATATATAATGTAAAAATTTAACATTATTATTGTATATAGGGCAAAAAACAGAAAGTGGGCGGAGCCCACTCAAAAATGTTGATAGTGTCCGCCAGTGACCAGGGACCCACCCCATGACATAGGAATGTGCGCGCACTTTCCGAAAATGTATAGTTTGTGAAATAAAAAAAAATGGGAAACATTATTTTCGCATCGGAATATTCTTCTTTCTTCTTCTTCTTCTTCTTCTTGGGATCAACTCCCCTATTTTTCACCCAGTGAACACTGACGAAAAGTCAAGAAAATTTGCACACATCTAAAAATCGTGCCTCTCTACATTCTGGCTATTTCCGATTTTCAAAATTCAAAAACATGGCATGTCAAGTGGACAAATAATGCATTTCGGGATAGGAAAGTGCCCAAAAAAAATTTGGTAAACATGACTCAGCAGTTTTTTAAAACCTTGTACTTTTACGAACTCCTCCTAGGGCGCTTGGCCGAACAAGCTGTAATTTGGTGAAAATGAAGTTGAGGAGTGTGGCATCAAAAGTTATCCAAATCTTTCACCTAAGTTTTTACGGTCTCTGTGCGGCAAAGCCGCAAAATTTGGCCAGAGTTGCTGAAATTTTCAAAATTTTAATTTTGCTCCCATTTACACATATAAAGTCCGAATTCCATCAAATTTGAATCAGTTGTTACACTCCCTGACGTGAAAAAACTTGACGTGAAAAAATAAAATTTGGCACGTTAGCGCCCCCTACAGATCAAAGCAAACTTTTATATGGGGAGCAAAAACTTTGTTTTTTGAATTTTTTTTGAAATTTTGCACAAAATTCTATTTTGACCTCCCGATCAAAAAAGCCAATCAAACAATGTCATATTTTGTACGGAGACCCGTACCTATGATAAAAACATCCCATGTTATTCCTATGGGAAAATTGCAAAATGTCTAAAATTTGCTAATTTCTTTCTGGACAAAGCTCACAAATTTACACTATGCACTTTTACGAACTCCTCTTGGGCGTAAGCCTGAACATCCTGAAATTTAGTGAAAATGATCTTGAGGAGTGGGACATCAAAAGTTATCCAAGAATTTAGTACAAGTATTACGCTGTTTGTGCGGTGAAGCCGCAAACTTTGACCGAATTTTAGACATTTTCAGTGAAATATGAGAAGTAGGAGGCACGGTAGCGCCACGGATTCTGCAACAGGTATTTCATGACGAGGGAAATTGGGGTGCGTAAGCGTTGCAAGGCGGTGTGGGCGAGGGCCGATCATTGCCGCTTAAATACTTAAAATACTTAACACAACCTTTCCTGCAGCAGTATGCTCCAAAGTTATCCATAAAGTTTCTTTATTCCGGGTCACACCAGTACAGCAGTGCTTTGATTTGAGCTGAAATAAAGTGGTTTTAGATAAACCCAAACCATCTTTTTCTTTCGGTAGTTGTAGGGTTTTAAAACAGATCCAAGGTTTTTTTTGACTTGCCATACAATGTTGAATTATTTTCTCCCACTCATATAACTGACTTGAGGGAAATTTGATACTTTATATTCCCTGTAAGGAGGATGTCTCCAGGACCTGGAGCTCCGGAGCCAGTTGGATCACAGCTGACCCTTCTCACCCTGAAAGAAGGGTCAGCTTCTCTGGACTATTGGAGCCACTCCCTTGGGGCAGTAAACTACGAACCATTCAGACCAGAACCTTTTATTTCTTCCACTCTGCCGACAGAACTCATCATAACACCTGTGCCTTTTGATTATTTAGGAAATGCTTAGGTTAGATATTCTGAGCAGCGAAATGCAATACATTACTGTAATTTTTTACTTTTGTAGCATATTACTCCCACCACTGGTTCTACACAGAAGAAAGGTAAGGATTTATAAAGAGAGGAGCAAACACTTGGTATGAAGCCAATTTGAAGTAAAGGTGAGTGGATAGGATCACACTTACCCAGGGGGCAGGGGTCTCTCCCAGGTTGTGGTCTTGGTGTTGTGGTCCACATAATATACTCTGCCATGAGGAAGGACTCTCTGCTCCCAGCTGCAAACACAACCAGAAAAACATTGACCAATGACTCTTGTGTGAATATGAACACAATTACATTTTATTGTTGAGCCTAAAATCACAACAGCAGACTTCTCAGAGACAGTTAGAAAAACAAATTATGAAACAGTTAGCAAGTCATAAGCAGAGCAAGATTCACAGGAAATATACATTTATATACATTTTACAGCCTGCTATTATAAGAAAAATGTCTGAAAATTGAGTGCATCCAATCAGTATGGTTAGGTTTAGAATAAATAGACGAGCTTGTGGCCTAAAATGAAACCTGTCACAGTTGACTGACCATTTACAGTTCAGAGCTGTTTTGTATTTCTGTATCGTTTTAGATAGTCCTCACATATGTCCATAGAAAATATCTGAATATGAATACGAATATGAATGACTGGGCTGTCCTACCCAGCTGGGAGCATGTCCACACTGGGCTCTGTGGCAGTGCTGCTCGCAGTGCTATCAGGTGGGCCTGAGGTCAGCGGGGGGTCAACACACGGAGGAGGGGGGGACGACCCAACTATGCCCTCTCCAGTGCCGCATGTCAACTCCACTTTATCTAGGACAAGAAGAAATGCTTTAAAAATACAGACAAAATTGGAAGGATAATTATTTTTTGTTAGAACACCTAACTTGTGTTTTATGTGAACATGAATTGTTTTAATCAAACTTTAAAGCCCCGGTGTGAAAGTTACCCAGCACTACAAAGTGTTGTCATATCCCCCACATATTGTTTCATGTTATGACACAAATGTCATACAGCTTAGCTGTGTTATGCCTGCAGTGTCCCACCTGTGCTACCTCCTGGGCTGTAGGATTTGGACTGATTCTGTTGGGACAGGCCTGGCTCTTCAGCAGGATCTCCATTCATAACAGACACCGCCCTGTTGGGAGTGCCCTGGGACACCCCTGCACACAGACGCTCACTCCTGTCAACACAAACCAACTATATCAGTAATAATTATGTCACAATGTTAATGCTTCTATATGAAAATATGCAACAGAATCTTACTATTAAAACCTAAATGTCAAATCTAATCACCAGGTGTTGAGCAGGTTGTGTTCAATCATATATGAGAGGAGATACATCATTTGATGCATGATAGTGATATTCAGGTTGTGATCATCCTGCAGCTCAATGAGAAGAAGTACAGCGGATGGGACCGGTCCAAAGCACCGACGCTTTAATATGGGCTAATGTAACCCTTAACTTAAGCTGCCCCTTTAACCCTAACACTGTATCTCATTGACTCTGTGTTTGTAAAGCATATTTGCATAATTGGGAGTGTTGTGTAAGAAGCTGACCGGCTGTGAGAGGCTGCAGTAGGATTTTGCTCAGTCTGAATACTACTTGGATTTCCTCGGTCTGATGACGACTCTGCAAGCAGAATACACATTATTAGTAACCTCTCACTGTATTGTACAGATTATTAGATTTTTATCATCAAACTATATTATTAAATTACAAGGAACGTCACAGTATCATATTATTTGTGTTTTGATTTACTATTGACACAATAACCAAACAAAAGTGATCTTGATTTACTGTTCAAGTAGTCTAGATCATCACTTGACTTGAAGTCAAACTTTCTGAATGAAAAGATACATATTTAGTTTCTCTGATGATATTGAGCACTGAATAATGATAATTAATTTACCAATTAAATTACAAACTTGAAACATACAAAGCCTACTAGTCCTTATAGGTATAAATCCATTTCAGTATCCATTTCAGAACTGTTGACTGTAGAATTGCAATTCCACACATTGAAAGTAAACACTTAGCATTGTAATCTGGACATCTAAAAAAAAACAAAAATAGGTGTGCTTTTTGACGTATGATATCATGTGTATCTCAACTGCCTTTGACAATCTAGGCTTATAATAAAAACATTAATTTGACATCGCAGTCCTCGATTTCTCTTGCGCTCAAAATTACAACATTTGACATTCGCGACCCCCAAACACAAAAATAGGTGACATGTGACGCGATAAAAGTAGCCTTATGACAAATGTTTGATTTTATTTTGAAGATATAGATCTAGATAAA
Source organism: Rhinogobius similis (assembly GCA_019453435.1). Classification (NCBI taxonomy): domain Eukaryota; kingdom Metazoa; phylum Chordata; class Actinopteri; order Gobiiformes; family Gobiidae; genus Rhinogobius; species Rhinogobius similis. The sequence continues at coordinate 38,391,731 of CM033628.1, forward strand.
TTACTTTTATAGACCAACAAATATGAATCTACATTTACCACTGCATTTGAAGGGTGTTAAGCCTTGTTTAAGCCTATTGTAACATTGTCAAATCTGAGGTTGAGAACCACTGATTTAATATAGCAAATATTGTCCATGCCAGTGCTACGGTGTCTCGTTCTTTCATTTTTGCTCTTATTTTAGTTACTCAGGACACTCCAAAATGTCAAATCATTCAAATAAATGTGTGAATCAGATTTTCAAGTTTTTTCAAGTAACACCTGGCAATCCCTCAAGGCACACGGCAAGGCAAGAGTTCCCTGACACACTGGTTGAAATTCAAGGCTGTTTACAATAAATCACATTTCCTTAGATTTGTAAAGCTGGCTGATAAGATGGGTGTGTCCACTCTGACCACCACACACCAAGGCTCTGAAGATCAATGGAGATTTCACTCATGTGCTCAGCCTTAGTATGAGCTCATGCAGTCTGGAAGGAGCTCTAGAATTCACTTAGATAAAAGAAAAAGAGGTATAAAACTCTGAGTCTATTAAATTAATTAACAACATTGACTGACTGTGCAGTGTGTCCAGTGGCTAGTATATTCTTCATGTAATATTCTATTGGTTCTATTTTTTGTCATGTCACTGCTACTGACCCCAGCTCTGATCCAAAGTGCTCTATTCGGAGACGATTGACACAGTACCGTACAAACATGAGCTGTTTGTTTCCATGCAGAGCACTGGACTTTAATTGACTAGAACTGTCAAGAGTTGCTAAAAGAAGCTGGGACATAAACACATGCGGAGTCCAGTGTTGGGCTCCTCCAGTCCAGGTACAGGGTTAAGCCCCGCCCATGTCTCAGGCCCATGGTGCACACACACAAGCACAGTGTGTGCAGATCTGTGTTTATTCAGAGCTTTAGACTGCGGCTTTCTGTGCACCTTAATGAAAACCAGGTTTGTTTCACATCCAACTTGGACAGAATATGTATTACTCTCCTAAGTCCCGCTCCCCCATCACAGTGCATGTGCAAAGTTGTGAGCAATAGCGGGACCTTGGTAAGAGGTACAGACAGCGCAGCAGTTCATTTCTACATTAGTATGAAGTAATGAATCAAAGTTTGACATACTATGTATGTAACAACAGAGGTACATCTAAATTTTGAGTTTGATTATCAATATTCACACTTATTACACTGTGCTACGTGTGCCACACACTTATTACAGTGCGTTACATGTGCAACACACTTATTACACTGCATTACATGTGACGCACACTTATTACACTACGTTATGTGTGACATACACTAACTTATTACACTGCGTTACATTAGACACACATTTATTACACTGCATTATACGTGCACTGCGTTTATTTTAGGTGTCCAGTAAAGTGATTCCATTTATTTCTTGCCATTATGGCGATAAATATAGAATATGGTCTCATCCCTGTGACGATATGATGCTATGCTTTACGATATCATATTATAATTAACTGCTTTTTTTTTAAATTCAGTTCTACAAAAAACTAAGAATTGTCCTCATTCACTCCTCCTATTCAATCATCTGAGTGAGTGACCAAGCTAAGCACAGTGAAGAGTGAAATTTCAGAAACAGATGGCTTAAAGACTGTACAGAAGAGACATGTCTCCGATAAATAAGTGAACAACGAGAACTGTAGATTTCGTGTGAAATCACATTTAGAATGCAAATTCTACAGCTGTTATTTAAGATGAAATTTTTTCTCCTAGCGCAAGTGATGTCTGAAGGCCATGGAGGCCATTTTGGGCTTAATATGAAGCTAAATACAGTCCTGATCAAAAGTTTAAGACCAGTTGAATAAATAGCAAAGTCGCAGTCTGGGATCTTGACAAGGTTCCAAGCAGAGCTTCAATAAGTACCAAGAAATGGGAAGGAGACAAAAAAAAGTTGCAGTAAACATTTTTATTGAAAAACTGAAATGGGCTGTTCTCCAGCTGATCAAATGTTTAGGACCACACCTCAAAAAACAACCCCGAAACCCTCTAAAAACAGAAATCATCTCAGTAATGAGTAGCGCTACCGTTATTGTTGATCACTTCAAAAATTGGTTGCGGCGCTTTTTTTTTTTGCCTTTGCCATCAGAACATCATTACAATGTGAATACTTGACAGGTAATGACACAGAATCCGCACAGATTTGGGCTTTTAGGCATGTGGTCCTTAACTTTTGATCAGCTGCAGAACAGCCTATTTCAGTTTAATTGTTGTTTTCAATAAAATATTTACTCCATTACTTTACTTTTTTTGGTCTAATTTTTGTCCCATTTCTTGATGCTTATTGAAGCCCTAAGTGCATCTCTGCAGGATTTAATAAAGGATGTTTTTCAGGGGAAGGTCTGCATCAGAGCATCTCTAAGCTACTGGACAGTCTACAACCTGAACCACAACAGTGTTCAACAAGTTTATTGGATCTGGTGTCTGACTCCACTCTACAGTGCTCCATTGTTGTTGTTTTTTTAAATTGTATTAGTTTTGTTTTTGTTTTTTTTAAGAGTACACATCAATATAGATAATTAAACTAATAGAGGCCTAAATCAAGTGGTATGCAGATGTTCAGTGTACTGTATTAGAACATGAAAACAACAGAGCATGAATGCCAGCTTGAACTCTGCCACTACCCACCGGCATGATTACTTCACATTTTGTCACCACTCTATAAATGCAGCGAAATAGCACCATCTGCAGATTCAAGTGTGCATTGCCACATGGCCATTGGTCTTTCTTATCTGGAGCTGGAATCTCATGATTTATTTATTGCACAAGGGCCAGGAGCAGCACAGATCTGCTTTGGAATCCAACTATCACATTATATCACATTATACTGATTCACTATTTCTGTACTGAATGCAACTGTGTGCCCAAACACAGACACCTTTTCTCACCCACTTTTGGTTAGTCCTTGAGTGAGTGACAGCTGCATTTAACCCATCACAGTCAAGTGTGAACTTTAAGAAGCAGATGACAATATAAATGTTCCACCAAGGTGCTGGTTCTGGGCTGGTTCAGAGCCAGGTTCCAAGCCGGTTCTGGGCAGGTCCCGGTGCTGGTTCTGGACTGGTGTCAGCTTAGTTTTCCACCGAATAAGGGATAGCGTCTGTTGCAATAGCATTAGCATTCGTTTTTGTTTTACCCAATTCCAGTTTTTGTTGTATTTCAGAAAAAACTGACTTTACTTTGCTTTCTCCATTATATACTATTTACAGGGCTCTGTACTTGGGCCAAAGCTTTTCTCCCTATATAAGCTGCCTTTTCGAAACGTTGTAAGAGGACATAATTTAAATTTCCAAAGCTGATGCATGTCTTAGGCATATAATATTGTGGATGAGGGCAAACCAACCTTTATTTAAAGGACACATATTCTGCTACAGTGACCTTTTTGAGTATTTCATCCTATTCTAACAATTTTTCCTACAAGTTGCATTCAGGGGCATTCATGCGGTTTTAAGGAATTAGAAAATCCTCTCCCTCTGATTTTATATGTCTCATCAGATTTCATGTCACTTAACGGAGAATATTTTGTTGTTTTAAGTCCTTAAATCATCGCCAGACTCGTTCTGACCATTTTTGCCTTCTAAACACGATAACTGCTACTACTAGTCTTGTGTCTTTCAGAGCAAACATAAGTTAACTGTGTAGGTGCTAGGCGCCATCTACTGGCTGGATGAACTCATTGCATACAGCACTACAGAACTTTTTTTTAGTTTCAAAACACGAGGTGGTATATTTAAAGGAAAATATTACGCATTTTTAAATATTTTAATTAGCCTTTAAACATGCTCTAGTACCTTAATTTTGCCATCTCATGTTTTGAAACAAAAAAAAGTTTATTATTGAATAAATGAGGTTTCATCAGGAGATGATTTAATGACTTGGATAAGTGACAAGAAATCTGAAAATACGTCCCAGAACCAGGAAGGGTGGCACGGTAGCGCATCGGTTAGCAAGAAGGTCCAGGGTTCAATTCCCGAGCTGCCCGGAGCCTTTCTGTGTGGAGTTTGCATGTTCTCCTCGTTTATGCTCCGGTTTCCCCCACCACTAAAAACATGTACAATAGGCTCCTCCCCTCTGGGGCCAGGTCACCCTTGAAAAAGAGGTTTTGATCTCAATGGGTTCTTACATAAAGATTAATAATAAGTACAGGAAGTGTTTTTGACGCTTGGAGGGGGGAGGATTTTTGAATGAACATTCCTCAAAACAGCGTGAATCCAGCTGAATGCAACTTCATGTATGTTTTTTCATGCCAAAACATTGCTAGAACAGGGTTTAAAGCTCAAAAAAGTTACTGTAGCAGAATATGTGTCCTCGGGGTATTTGAGAAAGTACTCAAGGGCATATAAAGGCTAATAACAATATGAAAAATGCATAATATTTTTCCTTTAAAAAGCTAAGGGACATACTGTCAGACTACAGGATCTCCCTTAATTGTCTCAAACTCAAGTCCAACAACCAACCTTGGAGTCATTTTATTTATTATTATTATTATATATATATTTTTAATGAAGAATTTAAAAAATATATAATACATTAGGGCAGGGCAATATGGAAAAAAATTCTTTTTCATATTGATCAGTCTTGATTATCGATTACATTTAATTTGATCTTGTCAAAAATCAAGTAATAATGGCTTTTTGTAATCTCTGATCAAAACCTCTGATCAATTCCTCCCAATAATGGACGATTTCACATGACTCGATCTCTGTCAATCTTTCGATTAATTGCCCAGCCCTACTTCATATCACACATAACTTCGCACAAACTTCATTAATAAACTACTTTAAGTGCAATAACTGTTCATCTCATAATACACCCTCTCCCTAAAAAGAATTTAAAATTATTTATAGCACCAATTGCTTAAATATTTCATTACATTTAATGGAGTTTATTAAGTTTGTGGTACCTCATGTACCGCAAGCGTAATAAACTTCTACAAATGTAATAGGTATTGCGTTTGTGGGATATGATTAAGTTTGTTGCCTTGTCCTGAAGGTTGGGTAGCAATGCTCCATTTCGTGTACCATCAGTGACCCTCAGACGTGGAAATTTGAATCACAGCTACGCAATCCAAGTTCCCACGCTTACATGTAAACAAAGTGACTGACACTTCAGACACACTAAGTAATGACTCACTGTCGGCTGCAGGGCTGCTGCTGTTGGATAAGGAGCCCAGATCTACGACAAGGCCATCCAGACACACTGTGAGCTCACCTCCGCTCACAACTGTGCCTTTGTTTTCTGTTTGCAACACTAAACTTAGCTGGATGTTCTCCACTGGGGAAGAGCAACATGCAAAGACAAAGAAGGACAGAAAATGATATTAGTCTTAAAGAGCTGAGAAGAGCATATGATATTGTTGCCCCTTGAGTAAATAGAAGAGAGAGAGGAGGACACAGTACTCTTGCCCTGGTGGGTGCGCAGTGTGTCCATGAGGTCAATGGTAGCGCTGCCCAGTAGCTCCTTACGCAGCGTGTGACAGCTCCACAACTTCAAGTCCAGATGGCTCTGAGGGGTCACATTTCTATTCAATCACAAGCACAGAAGATTAGGTATACAATAGACATGCATTTGTATGTAGCACACATATAGCGTAAGAACAATGTGTATCACACATAGAGCCATTGGCCCTCATTCATCAACATTTCTGATGAATATACATCAAATATACAAGTGTTCGTTTGACATTGGTTTAAATGTACACCACCTCCCAATTAGGCGTAGCCTTTCAGCGCACCGCACACCAAAGGGTTGGGTGGTGCAGCATTTGCATTTGGCTGTACACCACGTATACAGACAAATTTTGGCATACACAACTTTGATGGATGAGGGCCACTGTCACCACATTCGTGCTTTTTTTTCCTCCAAGTCCATTAAATAATTTTTCCAATTGATGTGGGTCATATTGAAATAATAGATGCGGTAGTATCACACAGAGAAATAAGTGTGTAGCAAATGTAACACAGTGTGTAGCACACATAATACAGAGTGTAGCACACGTAATGCAGTGTAATAAGTGTATAGGACACGTAACGCAGTGTAACAAGTGTGTAGCACATGTAACACAGTGTAATACGTGTGTGTAGCACAAGTAACACAACGTAATAAGTGTGTGTAGCACACATAACACACGCAAAAGTGTGTGTAGTATCAGGTAATGTGGTAAATAAGTGTGTTTGGCACAGGTAAAGCGATAAAAAAGTGTGTAACACATGTTAAGCAGTAAGCAAGTGTGTGGCACTCACAGCATCAGGTCCTCGTTCCACTGTAGCTCCACATGGCCGCTGCGTTTGCCTGTTTTCTTGCTCTCACTGCTCAGGCCGTCTGCTGTCACCTCCACAAAGGTGCTGAGGCGGGAATGGCGACTGGGGAGTTTCGGAGAATGAGGCTTTGCTGACACCACTGCACATAAGATACTATGTCATTCAAGTCTGAAGCATATTGTAGATAAAGTAGAACTGAAAAAAATTCTTGCTCCATTTACTATACAAGAAAAATACAAGATGATTTCTATTGGCCCACGAGATGATTTCTAATTTATATTATTAATGGCTTTTAAAACTACAGCTACCATAATGCACTGCTGCATTATTTTATTTTATTTATGTATCCGTTTATTTGAAATGAGACAGTGCATATTAATTAATATGATCACATGTAAATATGCCAAATTTAACCATAAAGGCTCATTTCCATCAGCGTCAACACGGCCCCTGCCCCGCTGCTCCTGGAGCACAGTGCTGACAGATAAATACAGCATGGATATTCTGCACTTCTCCATGGACTTTTCAACATTCCTCAACAAATAAATGCACAGAGAACACGAGGGATGTAACAGCAGAAGCTTCAGGATCAGGTCAGAGAATATCAAAGTGGGAGATGCCTAATTTTGTTTTTATCACAGTCTGATGAGAAGTATCAGTGAGCAGGAGGTGAATCACAGAGTGCATCTGAAACTCCCACTTTCTCCCTGTGTCTCTTTTGGACCAGTGGGTGAGCTCAAAACCCACCAACATGTAAGCCGCAGTTCCGAAAGTAAATTTCTCATTCATTTTGCCATAGGGATTTAGAAAAATTCTATTATTACGAGTTTAACGGCATGAGCTAGTTACCACATAGCTAACCAGCTATGTGGTAACTAAATGTCCATAACACAGTTGTTTTTAGCCCAAAAAACCCATTTTAACTTTCAGAAATAAAATTATAGATCTTATGCGCATTACTCACCACACAGCTGATGAGCAAGCTTTCAAACATACATACATACATATATATATGAGAAAAATGACTGGAAAAGTTACTTCCGGAACCAAGGGGTGGGGGGTCTCTGGTGAGCTTCATAATAGGGCTGATATGGGTGTCAAGTGCTGCGATAACGATATTATTGCAATATTTTTCCTCATTTGCAAGTATTTTTCTTTTCCAGGTTTGAAGGATAACTCAACTTTAATTTACTTTAAAATATAGTTGCTTAGGTACAAATATACACACATTGGAGACCTTTGGAGTTGCTTTGTCCATTACTCCGCAAACCATAAAAATACTGAGGCATTTTCAACATTAGACATTATTCAGTCGTTTATGTGTGTATGAAATAGTGGGGAAAGTTATGAGGATTTTGAAGGTAGAGGTTTAACTAAAAATGTCACTTTTGGGGGTGAACATTTGAGTCTGATTGGTAAAAACAGTAAAGTACTGTAAAAAAGTAAAGTAAAAACAAGCTCTATAACCATTAGAAATGATCACCCATCTTTGCGATATGCATATCACGATAACAACAAGTGCAATAACAATATATTTTATTGATATACTGTGCAGCCGTAGTTCATAACACGACAAGGTGTGGCAGCAATACTGCGGACAACACACAAACTGCACTAGTTGCCTAAAGCTGCAGATGCTTGACTTGCTTATGACTCCTGCAGCTGAAGGTTTGACAATTCACTGGCACAAGAGCCAGCATTAAACCACTCTTTCAGATGAAGAGAGAGGACCTGGTAAAGCTCCAGGCTTGTATTGTATTCACACCCCTGAAATGAAAAGTAGTTCTCCCCAAAATGTATTGCAATTCCAAATGTTTTGCTTTAGACGTGTTTATTTCCTTTGTGCGCCTTGGTAATTTCACATAATTTCAGAGAAAAAAAAAATGAGCCAGATAAAATGTTATGCAATAATAACTGAAATCAATAGCTTCCTACAATCATCAATACGCTTCTCACAGCTCTCAGAATTGTGGACCACTCTTCCTTTGCAAACTGCTCCAGATCTGTCATGGAAGTGTGCCTTTTCCCAACGGCAATTTTAAGATCTCTGCAGGTGTTCAATGGGTTTGAGATCTGGACTCATTGCTGGCCACTTCAAAACTCTCCAGCGTTTTGTTTCTGGGTTTTTGAAGTATGTATTGGGTCATTGCTGGAAGACCCATGATCTCAGATGCAAACCAAGCTTTCTGACACTGGGCCCTATACTGCAACCCAAAATCCTAAGATTTCATGATGCCAGGCTCACAGTCAAGGCATCCAGCGCTAGAGGCAGCAAAACAACCCAAAACATCTTTGAACCACTATATTTGACTCTACTGTATTATCTCCCATAGCTAGGATGCAGTGGGTCTCAGCGTCGCTGGGACTTATAATCATAGTAATGGTCAAGTTGTTCGGAGGAGACACATAAATGACACTCTTTATGGAATTGATACAGTTTGAAAACCCATTTTTTAAATTCTGTTCCATCTAATGTTTTGAATGTTCTGGACATCATTGCTCCTATGAAGGTTAAAACGGTTAAAAATAAGCAGAAGGCACCATGGAGGAATAATGAGACAGTCAGGGCACAGAAAAGGGAGTGCCACAGGGTTGAGCAAAAATGGCACAAGTCAAAGCTCCAGATTCAAAAAATAGACTTATAGAGAAAAGTTGTACATGTTGAACCTAAATTTATGTGAAACAAAGGAAAGATTTTTTCTGAAATAAGTTGCAGTAATAACTCACGTGTGCTCTTTGCCACAGTTAACAGATTAACAAACCCTCCAGTTCAACTGCCATTAGAACTAATTTCCATAGCTAAGTGCAATGAGTTTGCAGTATTGTTTACTGACAAGGTTCAGGGCATAAATTCCACAGTGCAAAAAATAACCCTTAAACCATCTCCCCATTTAGAGCCGACTCACTTTACACCTGTAACTGACAAAACTGTCCAAGAGATCATCACAGTTCTTCTACATGCTGCTGCGTTGTGTTACCCACCAGATTTCTGTCTGTCCTGAGCAGTTTGTTAAGCACCACTCACTCACATTTAGGTTAAACAGTTAAATTGTCACTTCAATCTGGAACATTCCCAAGGGCCTTGAAATGTGCAGTCGCCAAGCCTCTCCTAAAGAAGAGCACTCTTGATGCCTCAATACTGAAAAATTACTGGCCCATCTCAAGTCTGCCATTTTTAGGCAAAGTCCTTGAAAAGGTTGTTGGTAACAACAACTCAACTGACTTCCTCTTAATAAACAACTCATTTGATGTTTTCCACTGCTGCTTTTGACACTGTCAATTATGGGATCCTCTTGCAGACAAATTAAATTAGAAATCTGGGGGTAATAATGGACTCAGACTTGACAGCCACATCAAATCAATCACATCAACAGCCTTTTACCATCTAAAAAACATTGCCAAAATAAAAGGTGTATCTAAACGGGACTTGGAGAGACTTATCCGTGCATTTGTCTCCAGTAGGTTAGACTACTGCTTAGAGTTTTGTTTAGATGTCCATACGACTGAAAGATTTATCTGCACTCTTCTCTTTTAAAGCGTTTTTTAAATTATTCTGTATGTCTTTATGTGTTTTGTGATATTAATGCTATTTTTCCTGTTATGTAAAGCACTTTGAATTGCATTGTGTACGAATTGTGCTTTACAAATAAACTTGCCTTGCCTTTCTTTATAGGCTTCAGTAAACAGTAGAATAATGAGCTTTACCAAAAAGCTCTCTCTTCTCTCATCTGTCCACAATCAGAATCGGTTTATTAAACAATGAAGAAAATATAATAAAATATATAAAAGAGGCATACATACGATTAAGATTAAAATAAAATAAAACACAAGACGTTTTCCCAGAATAATTTTGGCTTCCTCACATACATTTTGGCAAACTGCGGTCTTGCTTTTTTATGTCTTGGTGTCAGTATGGGGTCTGCCTGGGTCTCTTGTCATAGCGTTTCATTTCATTCAAATTTCAATGGACACTGATGCACTCTTAGTCTGCAGGACAGCTTGAATTTCTTTACAAGTTGTTTGGAGTTTGGAGTTGCTTATCCTGCGTTTGCAATTTTTTCTCTTCCGTTCACGTCCAGGGAGATTAGCTACAGAGCCATGGGTTGCAAACTTCTTGATTATGCTTTTTTAAAATTGTTATTATTAAAATAATAAAAATAAACATGTCTGAAGCAAAAAATGTGGAATTGCAATACCTTTAAGGGAGAAATTTTCAGGGGTACGAATAATTTATGCGTACACATATCCTATATATATGTGTGTATATATATATATATATATATATATATATATATATATATATGGTATTGAATATTAAAGAAACCGTAAAATAGGGCGTTTTAGGTCTGTCTCTGTTTTGGCCCCTGACCAGCTCTGACTTTTTAAATTCGGCCTCTTCTCAAAATTAATTTGACACCCCTGGTGTAGGGCATAGCTTAACTTTAGGCGGCAAATTAACTAACTTAAAACACGTATCTGCAAATCTATAGAAACTGACAAAAACTGTGTATTAAAACCCCAAGACATTAGAGAAAATATGACTCAATTAGTAAACTTCAATCAGTAATGGTTGAGTGAAGGGCCACCTGAGTGAAGTTGTAAGAGTGCAGCTACGGGTCTGCACATTTATACTACTGGATCTCAGTGTACCTGTGAGGATGAGTTGGGACTTCTCCGAGGTGTGAGCAGCAGCCATGACATCACCGCTCTGAAAAACACAATAAATCCATGGTGTATAGCAGGGCTATTCAACTTCAGGTCCGGGGGCCATATCAGGCCCGCCAAGGAAAATGATCTAGCCCTCAACCTATCTTCCAAAAATATAGAAAATATTTGATTCCTTGTTATTGGTTTAGTCCTGGTTCAGACCTGGGTTAATCCTGGGTTAGTCCTGATTTAGACCTGGTTTAGACCTGATTCAGTTGTAGATGTTATAGCCTTTCATTTTAAATGTTCTGTATTTCAAAAGCATTGGGCATGTTTCTGGCCCCGAGGACAAAACCATCAGAAAAATCTGGCCTCAATAAAATAAAGTTGAATAGCCCTGGTGTATAGGATGAATAATGGACTTTATTGAACCTTACTGAAATTGATATTCCTGTTTCATCAGCAGTACAATAAAAAGCAATTCAAGGTGAATTATATGGAACACATGAGCTGGGATGAGGGATGCGTTATACAGACGTATAGAGGTTATGCAGATGACATAGTGACATTTGGAGTGTCAATGATGAATAATTCGTCGATGTAAACCCTCATTCGTCCAGGTGTGGTCCATCGTAGAAAGGGGTTCAGAGGTTGTCATCCGGACGCCGTTTAAAGATCGAGACGTTTCGACTTTTATCCAAAGTCATTGTCATCAGAGAGCTGGTATGGGAACCTGGGCCTTATATGCTACTCTAAGTAGTGGGAGTCCAGCCCCCAGGGAGGAGTCACTGCACTCCTGTCTTTGTTATAAGATTGTTTGTTTGTCACCTGGGATTTAATTAATTGGTCTATCTTGTTGATTAATGGTTGGCCTCACCTAGTTTCACCTGTGTCTAAAGGTCTATTATTGTTATCTTGATAGCTGGCTGTTGCTCCTCCTCACTACTGATTGCCTCATTAGCATTTTGACCGGTCTATTGATCTGGACCAAGGTGTCAGGATGCTGTCATAAATTTTGGCTAAATTAAATCTTAAGCCCCCATTCCTGTTCAGGAAGGATTTTCTCTTTTACAAAAATGGCCTCCTTTACTCCTCTTTCAAACCAGTTCTTCTCTCTGCTCAAAATCTTCACCTCACTGTCCTCAAGCAGTGATTTGCAGCTTTTAGATGCAGATGGACTGCACTCTCTTGATCCGGTGGAGGAACATCTTCTGTGTTAGTACAGCCTTTTGTGCAATGGCTGTTTTGTTTCTCCTATGTAACGCTTCTTTACAACTGTCCTCACTGCACTCTATCAATAAACTACATTGCTCTGTTTCTCTGTCGGCCTCTTGTCTTCCAGTGGACCAGTTTCTGTTTAAAGCGTGTTGCCAGGTTTGTAATAGACAGGGATGTGCGTGTTGTCTAAAAATCCTTTGAAACTTCTCAGACAGGCCCTCGAGACATAAGGGATAGAGACACCCCTCCTGCTGGGGTCTTTATCCTTTCTGTCCTGTTTCTTAGCTCTTCTGACTTTTAGGATTTTTAGACAACCACGACATCCCTGTCTATTACAAACCTGACACGCTTTTAAACAGAAACTGGTCCACCCACAAGACAAGAGGCCGATGGAGAAGGCAGAGCAATGTAGTTTATTGACCGATAGAGTGCAGTGAGGGACAGTTGTAAAGAAGCGTTACATGGGAGAAACAAACAGCCGTTGCACAGAGAAGGCTGTACCAACACAGAAGATGTTCCTCCACCGGACTGGGCAGAGTGCAGTCCATCTGCGCCTAAAAGCTACAAATCACTCGTTTGAGGACAGTGAGGTGAAGATTTTGAGCAGAGAGAAGAACTGGTTTGGAGGAGTAAAGGAGGCCATTTTGTAAAAAGAGAAAATCCTTCCTGAACAGGAATGGGGGCTTAAGATTTAATTTAGCCAAAATTTATGACGGCATCCTGACACCTGGTCCAGATCAATAGACCGGTCAAATAGCTAATGAACGTCGGTAGTGAGGAGGGAGCAAGGCAGCCACTATCAGATAACAATAGACCTTTAGACACAGGTGAAACTAGGTGAGGCCAACCATTAATCAACAAGATAGACCACCAGTGTAAATCCCAGGTGACAAACAGGCAATCTTACTATTACAAAGACAGGGAGTGCAGTGACTCCTCCTGGGGCTGGACTCCACGCTACTTAGAGTAGCATATAAGGCCCAGGTTCCCATACCAGCTCTCTGATTGACAATGACTTTTGGATAAAAGTCGAAACGTCTCGATCTTTAAACGGCGTCCGGATGACAACTTCTGAACCCCTTTCTACAATGATGAATAATCACATTTTCTGTGAGAGTGAAATCGGTTACAGTCTAATAACAAATATAAAAGTCTACGGCTGCTAAAAATTTTGTTTGTATCTGACATTTAAAAGAAGAAAATTATAAAGAGTAGAGAATCAGATAAACAAACAGAAAAATGCAGCTCACATTTATCACTGAAACAAACTTTGCGCTCACACACAGTTGAACTCTTTCTCTCCTTAAATAACAGGTTTCTGAGTCCAAATTAAATTGTGAAAAGTGTCCTTTATCTCCCCCTGGGTTAGGGTTACACAGTTGCTGCAACAAAAGAGAAACTATTTCAGTTTCCATTAGACTGTATAAAGTTAATCTGAACGAAACAAAGATTTCATGAACAAAAAGTAGCCTGAAATGCAAAGAAACACATTTTGTTAAGCTGTTCTAATAGCTGCAGCACACTGCGGCCTCTTTTTTGTCGCAAAGTGCTGGCTTTACGATATAATCTATGGGGGAAACCACATAAATCCCTAATTTCCATTAAAAATAGTCAAGTACCCCAACTTTAATGTGCTCCTCGGTTAGCTGCTAATCAGCATGAAGGACAGGAGTTGCGGAAGGCACAATCACCCATGAGAATCAACTAAATCTGCTGCTGTGAAATAGGTTGCGTCCACATGACATCAGAATCAGAAAAGGGTTTATTGCCATTGCCAATGAAGATAATTTACAAACTAGGATCTTGTTTTGGCGTAAGGTGCAACAATGAATAAAACAGTAGCAATATATAAAAGAAGGCATTCATAAAATTAAGAATTAGCTAATAAAGTAAAATGAAATAGACTTACAAATAAATGTTAAAACTGTTGAACTGCCAGATTGCAGATTTGGGTTTATTGTTCATATCTCTGAAATTACTAGGCCTATCCACATGAAACAAAAACTGACAAAGTTCAATAACTTCTCTGTCACCACAAATAAACAAAAGTGACATTATTTTTCACGATAGCCTCAGAAAGGTGTGTGAGTGCTGACAGTTCAAAGAGCTTTAAACTATGAGATTAATATTACAGATTTGTGTACCCAACACCAAACAAATAACAATATTGTTCAATGTTCGTGGATTTCTACTTTGGATATTTCTTCCAAAAGCAAATCTCCCACAGGGTTACATAGGCATTGACCACCATCTGAAAAATTCACACCAAATTCTAGAGCGTGAATGCAATCTGATTCACTGTTTTTGAAAGAATTATCCACCACAATCACGTCTATGGAGTTGAATTGTGCCACCACCTTCTGACGCTATTGGTAAAAAATGATTTCACTCTTGCTTATTTCCACTGACAAAGAAGACACTGAACTTACACCAGTTTTGGTTTCATATATTAACCATAAACCAGGTCAATAAATCTCCAATCTGACAGTTAAAGTGCTTATGACAGTTTAGACTATAAATTTCATTATGCAGAGAACAGGATCATATTTAAGGTTTTACTTAAAATTGTGCGCATTTGCACCCAGTTTGACCATTTTGGTGACGTTCCTGGTTGGACATAAGCAGCAGATGTGATATAGTAATGGAGCTCAACAGTGAGCCCCTACTGCTTGGTTTCAGAACTAAATTTTCCATTCATTTTTAATTTTGAAAAGCTTACTTGGGGATAATCAGTTCTGTAGGTACTGAGCACAAGACATTTGATTAGTTATTGAAACATTTTTTTTTTTTTAAAGCAGTTTTTTAACTGCATTATAAACAGCTGCATTATGTACTGGAGACCACAGAGTTGCCATCACCTCTTAACTCTTAATAATGACATGTTTCTGTGAGTGTGACTGTTGAGCTCCATTCCACAGCTGTTACCTGGCAACACTATTGTAAAGGGTCAAATGTATTACACAAATAATAATACCTATACAACCTTTATTTTGGAAAATAATTGTTTAAAGTCAGAAATTTAGGTCCATTGCATGTAAACTGCTTCTGCATTTTGTATGGAGTGTCACTTACTGGTGATATAGACAGAGGGATTCTATTTTAGAATGAAAGTTACAAACTATGGTTCTATGAATCTCTTCTTACCGCCCCAACCGGTGCCACAAGAATTGGATGATCATCCTGCGTATGAGCAAGGATGATCACCCAGTGGAAGAAATGGAACTCCGCTCTACTTTTGGTAATTTTCAACTTTTATTTTGCAAATTTTCTTGACAAAATGCAACTTGACAGATCATAGTAAAACTATGGTAAATATTTACAACAGGAGGTACTATTTCATCGATGTATGTCATAATTAGAATAAAGAGAACCCGTCATGCTCAAAACAGCAAATTCTACCATAGCACATTACAATGTCACGTGAACACAACCTATTGATTCTTTGCAGTGACATCACGCTGAGGGTTAAATGCATGTTTTTCTGGAGGATAAGACTACTGTTACCATGGTGAATGCACACATTAGCAAATACAGACCGGTAAGTTGTTTAAATGGTCTTAAAAAAAAGAAGAAAAAAAAAAGAAAAAAAACAAAGAAAAGAAAAATACAAAATGGATGTAAACAACACATTTTCAAGAACATGTGATCAATCTGAGCGTTGGTGGCTATGTTTAGGTGTAACAAAAATGTGAGTGACTTAACAAATGGGTAATGCTAACTGCTAACTGTGACAACACAAAACAGCTCACCTGCTGTCGTTTCAACTAAATCAACTCTTTATGGTTAGATTGTGTTAAAACAAAGCCCAAATGGAAGTCTAACTAGAGTAACAGAGCTTCAGACATAGCAGTGCCTCCAGTTCACACCCCCAGCCCATGACATCATGTGGAAGAGACAGTAAGCAGCACATCACGGGTCTGAGTAGAAGCTGCTTTGGAGAATGAATCTTCCTTTAAATCAGAGGAAAGGTAAGAGGAAAGGTGGAGGAAGGTGAGGTGAACCATGTGACGTACAGCCAACTCACAACAACACGAGCACATCACGTACCACACACTTCACTTCATTCGTTTAGAACACGCATTTATCGCATTCAAGTCTGTTTCAGCAGGTATTTCTGGTCCACTGGTGTCTTTCTGTGAGGCTAACGGTTAGCTCTCTGGCTCCGTGACTGAGCTCTTCAGCGGAAGAGAGTGCGCCGACAGCGGACACATTAAGGAGGCTTCGTACAGATGGGGCCCGTCCCTCAGAGCGCACAGTGCAGCGCAAACACACAGCGGACACTTACCTTTAACAGCAGTTTTGTTTCTGTCGCTAGTCCACCTCCATTTCCATTTCCGTCTTCAGTGACAATACCACGTGACCAGAACAGTGGTTTTTTTTCTTCCTCAGCAAAGGATTGTGGGTAACGGTGTAGCAGAGCACCCTCCCCAGCCGCGCATTTCGCTCGTGCGGCCGAGGGCTGGAGGCTGGAGGCTCAGAATAAGTTCGGGACTCATCACGACTCACGAAGTCAAACTGCTTTGTTTGGACATTTCCTCATAAAACACTGGGTTCATTTACATGGGCAGTAAAAATATGACCACTAGTATAATCAGATAACCCAATGATAACATTTTCCTTGTCAAAACCATCAGTGCGAACAATCAGTGAATTACGATTTGTCTTCTGCGTGTAAACATAGGCATAGTCAACTCACCCACAGGGGTAGCTCCCCTCATTTATTCGTTCCTTCCTTTATTAAACATTAAGTGATGTCCTACTCTTTAACAGTCTATGACCCTAACCCTCTACAGTTCAAAACTTGCTGTTAAAAAAAAGGGCGAAGCAAATAAACGGTCGACTCTGGAGCAGGAGGGAGCATTCACACTTGTATTTGTTTGGTCTTGGTCTTGACCCCAGTTTAGTCCTGATGGAAATTTGGTTTGATCCTGTTATTCTGGTCCTGGTTTAACTGTGACCTTTACAATTTCAGTTTTAGTCCCAATTTAGTTCAAATTTTAATATGGTGTTAGTAACAATGTGAAAGCACCCTTAAGCCACAATAATAAATTGTGACTGTGGCTTAAGTGACTGATCAAACAATAATCAGGTTAATTTAGTTTTTAAAGGTCCCATAACATGCCAACTCGACTTTTCAGAGGTTTTAACCTTCCTACAGTGCTATTTGGGCCTCGTATGTTGTGCCCAATGTGGTTTTTTGATTGATTCCCGCATGTTTTCGCTAGAGAGCTGTCTTTTCCGTCCCCCTCGGGTGAGCAGCAGACGGGGGCTCCTCACTAAGATGACGCGGTGTTTAAGCCACGCCTCCGGGAAGCGCAGAATAAAAACAGCTAATGCTAATGCTCCACAGTAATTACACGATGGATACGACAGATCGAAGAGTTAGCTTGTTATTTACCAAACGGCAACGTCCGTCGTCGAGGTACTGGAGCACGTCAAACTCCAGGTCAGATCCAGGACGTAGGACTCAGCACGACGCACCGTCAGGACGGATAAAAGGTTTATTCCCGTGTTTGTGTATCGCTGTTTACCGGAGCACACGGCGCATGCGCACTATATCCACTCTAGGCTTCGGCACGAGTTGGGCGGGGGTTGGGCGGGGGAGGCAGCCTGCTCTCTGTTCGGGGGGTCAGATCTCAGAGTGAGCCGTTTGCTTTTGCAAGGAGGGGGGCCAGTCCAAGAAATTGGTGTTTTTTGGAAACTGTTATGTTATGGATATTGCTTTTGATTTTATCAACAAAGCTCTTAGGATACACTGTGTAAAGGGCAAAATAGCAGAATATGGGACCTTTAAACTACCTCTTACCTATTGGCATCAATTTCATGAATGCAACCAGATTTGTTGGTTGCTTAAGTGTGAATTTAAACAGTCCTGCTCTTAAGTGAGGAACTCAGTGAAAGTAAATTTCTCTATTAAGAAAAGTAAAGGTATGAGACAAAGGCACCACGTTTATTTCTCAACATATTTATTAAAAAAAAAAAAACCTAAAAAAGCAGTAGAGTAGTGAGAGCTTAGTTGATGGTGAGAACATCGCTCTGGATCTCGTGGCTCAGCTGAGTTTGCAGGTCGCTCAGTTTCTTCTTCAGGACGCCCAGTGCTGACATGACAATAGTCTCTGGCCGCAAAGATCCACATGACTCCACGTTGTAGAAAAATCTGCACAGAACCCACAATGGCAATTCATTTGATTCCAAACTCTGAGTCTCGAGTATGTGATCTATTATCACATACAAAATGCTTTGTTATGCTATGCTAAGCTATGCCGCAATTGTAATGATTGTAATTAGACAGCAGAAATGCTCAGCACGAATCTGGCGATCATTTATGGACTTAAACCAGTGGGCGAGGCTACCGCGCTCAAATTGAGCCGCCGACTGTAGGCTGCCATGTTTGCAATCTGCTGCTGACCGCTAGGGGCTGGCTGCGGAAGTAGAATTATTCAATGCAAGTCAATGGGGAGTTAGACGTTTCAAAACCTACTTTAGAGCCTGGCTCAAAATACGGCTTTGGTCTCAAACGTTAGCTTACGGCTCTGTGACAACACTGAGGGGGGTGAATTTTTTTGAACCAGGCTGGTTTAGCCGCTGTGATTTTTTAAAGTTCTTGCATATGTAATGAAGAAGGCGGGCTTTACGCGCCGGAAATGTCAGGGCGCAGCCATACACCTACGAGTGGGCGGTAACCATAGAGGCAACGACGGCAGTACGTCAGCAAAAGGCCGCCCCAAAGTCGCCCTCTCCCCGCCTCCCCACCGAGGGGGGAGTGGTGGGGGCTAACCCGCGGCCATTTTGAATTCTCCATGACTGAGCCGCATTTTCATGAATGGGGCGGAGCGACGACAGTCTGTCCATTATTTTTTATGTCTATGACTTAAACACAGAGCAGAAAATCACATCACATATCGAAGAAATTCAGAATGAAGTGTCCAGATAGGTTTTTGATGACGAAACAATGTTAGCAAAGGGGTAAAAGCTCAAAATATCTATTTTGCATGATATTTGTCCTTTAAATCAGTGGTTTCCAAAGTGGGGGTCGGGAACCGTTGGGGGGTCGCGAGGGGTGAGCTTCAGGTCGATGATTTCAAGATCTCATTTGAATGAATATGACATTGTATTTGCTCTATTTTTTTAATTAATTAACATGGTCTAATAAGACAATGAACTATTCAAATAACCAATATTAAACCTGATTTAACATGCTTTGACACTTAAAATTATTTCTACTGTCATTTTCATTTCGCTTTATACGTAAGTTCAGAAGTGGAATTGATTCTGCTACAGCAGATGAACCGTTTGAGATACAGAGTTCATCTTGGATCTTAATTTTCTATATTATATATATATATATATACACACACTATACTATATATACACATATATACACACACACACCCCTATACTATTCTACGTGACCTAACAGCTGCTCCTCCTACCGGCAATGTCACGTCCAGTCCAGGCTACTTTACATTATCAGTGCGCTAGCTCTCGAGAAGTTACAAGAAAAAGGGAAGCGTTAGTTGTGTTAGTGAAAACCGGTTATTAATAAAAGTAAATTTTTTTTTTTAAATTAATAAGTTATGTTACCCTGTCATTAACAGTCGTGCTGCTCATTAGCACAATGTGTTTGGCACTGGTTTGGTCACCTTTAAAAATAAACTTTACCTTTAAAATAAACTTTATATTCTTTGTAACACATTACATTTTCCAGTAGATGGCAGTATTTTGAGGCTTCATTTTGGTGAAGCTTTTGACTGTGACTGACTGTGAGGCCTCATTGGTGTGTGTGTGTGTGTGTGTGTGTACATGTGTGCGTGCGTATTTATACATACAGTCATGGCCGAAGTCCTCATACCCCTGAAAATTGCAATTCTACATGTTTTGCTTTAGATGTGTTTATTTCCTTTATGTGTATTGGGCAGAAGAAAAAGATAATTTCACATTAAACTCCAAAAATGGGCCAGACAAAATATTCATACCCTTTCAAAATTGTGGATAAAAATGTGGACAAAACTTGGTTTCAATCATGTGATTCATGTTTAAACCCAGCTGGGGCAAGTGACAGGTGTGGGTAACAGAAAAATCACACCTGAAAGCAGATAAGGAGGGAAGTTCACATAGTCTTCACATTGTGTGTCTGTGTGTGCCACACTAATTGTCTGAGGACTTGAGAACCAAAATCGTGGAAAAACATCAACATTATCAAGGTTACAAGTCCATCTCCACAGATCTTGATGTTCCTTTGTCCACAGTCAAGTTCAAGTTTATTTATATGGCACATTTACAATAACAAAGTGGTGACCAAAGTGCTTCACAGGTAAAGTGAAAAAAGGATTTAATAATACTTCTATTGAAGGCAAGTGCAAAGAGGTGAGTCTTTAGTAAAGATATCAAAAAGAGACTGTGCCGTTCTAATATTCAGTGGCAGACTGTTCCACAGCTTTGGAGCAGCCACAGAAAAAGATCGGTCACCTCGAGTCTTAAGGCGAGTTCTTGGGACGTTTAAAAGGAACGGGATTTGTGGACCTCATCTCTTGAGCCGGAGCATAGGAACAGAGCAACTCACTAAGATAGGGCGAGGCAAGGCCATTAAGACATTTAAAAACGAACAACAACGTTTTAAAATCAATTCTATAACTGACAGGTGTGAGGTGTTCACGGCGCCTGGTTCTTGCCAGCAGCCGAGCAGCAGAGCTCTGTACGCACTGCAGACAGTTCAGAGATGATTGATCCAGGTCACAGTACAATGAATTACAATAATCAAGGCGTGATGTGATGAACGTGTGGACAACACGCTCAAACTCATTTGGAGGAAGGTAGGCTTTGACCTTGTGAAGAATACATAGTTGAAAGAAACTAGCACATTGCACTTTGCACATTGCACTATCTGCCAACTGTACATTCTGTATATAGTGTTAGTCTATCTTAGTCTATTTTATTCTTAATTTTATTCATGCCTTTTTATATATTTTTTATATTTTATCCTCTGCTTTATGTTGCACCTACGCCGAAGCAAGTTCCTACGTTTGTGAATTTCACTGACAATGGCAATAAACAGTTTCTGATTCTGATTCTGATTTTGACAACAGAACTTTTTTATCTGCTTGTTTAATTTAAAACAGTGCGCAGCATAATAATAATAAAGTTTGCAACCCATGGTAGTATCTTAAGTCTCTGGATGTTGTGGGACTGTCTTGTCTGACACGTCTCTGCAACATCGCGTGGCGGTCTTGGGACAGTACCTCTGGACTGACAGACCGAGGTGGTGGTCCCTTTGTATAAGAAGGGGGACCGGAGGGTGTGTTCCAATTACAGGGGAATCACACTTCTCAGCCTCCCTGGTAAGGTCTATTCCAGGGAACTGGAGAGGAGAGTCCGACCAGCTCTATATTTTCCATCGGGTGCTCAAGGGTTCATGGGAGTTTGCCCAACCAGTCCACATGTGCTTGGTGGATCTGGAGAAGGCATTCAACCGTGTGCCCCGGGGCGCCTTGTGGGGAGTGCTCTGGGAGTATGGGGCTGTCCGGTCCCTGTATGACCGGAGCAGGAGCTGTGTTTGCATTGCCGGCCGTCAGACCTGTTCCCAGTGCATGTTGGACTCCACCAGGGCTGCTCTTTGTCACCGGTTCTGTTCATTATTTTTATGGACTGAATTTCTAGGCGCAGTCAGGGCGTGGAGGGTGTCCAGTTTGGGGACCACAGGATCTCATCTCTGCTGTTTGCAGATTATGTCGTCCTGATGGCTTCTTCAAACCAGGACCTGCAGCATGCACTGGGACGGTTTGCAGCAGAGTGTGAAGCGGCTGAGATGAAAATCAGCACCTCCAAATCCGAGGCCATGGTTCTTGACCGGAAAAAAGTGGCTTGCCCTCTCCGGGTGGGTGGTAAGTCCTTGCCCCAAGTGGAGGATCTCGGGGTCTTGTTCACGAGTGAGGAAAGGATGGAGCGTGAGATTGACAGGCGGATCGGTGCAGCGTCTGCAGTGATGTGGTCACTGTATGTGGTAAAGAAAGAGCTGAGTCGACAAAGCTCTCGATTTACCGGTCAACCTACGTTCCTCTCTCACCTGTGGTCATGAGCTCTGGGTAATGACCGAAAGGACAAGATCGCGGATACAAGCGGTCGAAATGAGCTTCCTTCGCCGCGTGGCTGGGCGCTCCCTCAGAGATAGGGTGAGGAGCTCAGTCACACAGGAGGAGCTCAGAGTAGAGCCGCTGTTCTTTCGCATCGAGAGGAGCCAGCTGAGGTGGCTCGGGCATCTGCTCCGGATGCCTGGAACACCTCCCGAGGGAGGTGTTCCAGGCATGTCCCACCGGGTAGAGCCAGGACACGCTGGCCTGGGAACGCCTTGGGATCCCAGCGGAAGAGCTGGAGGAAGTGTGCGTGGACAGAGAAGTCTGGGCCTCCGTGCTTAGACTGCTGCCGCCGTGACCTGGCCCCGGATATGCGGAAGAAGATGTATGTATATGTATGATGTGCATACGCAGCCCCAAACAAGTTTCAAAGAAATTCAAGCTGTCCTGCAGGCTCAGGGTGAGTGTCAGTGCAAACTATCCGTCGAAATTTGAATGAAATGAAACACTATGACAGGGGACCCAGGTAGACCACATTACTGACACAAAAAGCAAGACTGTAATTTGTCAAAATGTATGTGAGTAAACCAAAATTATTCTGGGAAAACGTCTTGTGGACAGATGAGACCAAGAGAGAGCTTTTTGGTAAAGCACATTATTCTACTGTTTACTAAAAACGGAATGAGGCCTACAAAGAAAAGGACACCTACAGTCAAATATGGTGGAGGTTCAAAGGTGTGTTGGGGTTGTTTTGCTGCCTCTGGCACTTCTGGCACTTCTGGCACTTCGTTTGCGTCCAAGATCATGGTCTTCCAGCAGGACAATGACCCCATACATACTTCAAAAAGCACCCAGAAATGGATGGCAACAAAGCGCTGGAGATCTTAATCTGGAGAGATCTTAAAATTGCTGGGAAAACGTGCTCTTCCATGACAAAACTGGAGCAGTCTGCAAAGTTAGAGTGGTCTAAAATTCTGGTTGAGAGGTGTAAGAAGCTTATGATATAGGAAGTGATTGATTTCAGTTATTTTTTCAAAAGGGTGTGTAACCAAGTACTAAGTTAAGGATGTGAATTATGTCCAGCCTATTTGCGAGTTTTGTGTGAAATTATGTCAAATTACCTTTTCTTTTGTGCGTTTTTTTAAATTGTTCCAATGCACACAAAGGAAATAAACATGTCTAAAGCAAAAAAAATTTGGAATTGCAATTACTTTTTAGGAGAAATACATTATTTTGGGGAAAAATTCAGGGGTGTGAAGACTTGTGACCATGCCTCTATTGTAATGTGTGTATGTGTATATATATATGTGTGTGTGTGTGTGTGTGTGTGTGTGTGTATGCATATATATATATATATATATATATATATATATATATATAGATATAGATATATAGATATATAGAGATAGAGAGAGAGAGAGAGAGAGAGAGAGAGAGAGAGAGAGAGAGACTGCAACACTGCAAGTTCTTGAGTCTAGTCACTAATAGAAATAATCAAGCTGGAATTTTGTGAATTTACATTTTGAATTGTTCATACCAAAATTCAATGTAATTAATAGGAAAAACTGACTCTTGGGAGTATCTGGGAGTATGACATCATCACATTCTAGAATCTGAAAGCCACCAATAGAGATTTATTTTCTCTGGGTCACTTGTGGCTAATCCTGCACTGGAGGAGCAGGGATTAGTGCTGGGGATTTGAGGTCATCATGTGCAAAGACTATTAAACTGTGTTTTGAACAGTGGAACTTGGTTTCAAAAGTTTTTGTTGACAGAGCCCTAAAACACTGCTCTTTATGGATGACACGGTAGAAGGTAGAGTGTTCAGCTACCAAGCTCCTGTGTTATGGAACCAGCTCCTGTTCATCTTAAAGAGGCCCACATAGTGTCTACATTTAAGACCAGGCTTAAAAATTTCCTCCTGAAATAGCTTATGGTCAGTCCAGTTAGGAACAGAAATTTAAATGTATACTTTTAGCTACACTGCCCTAAGAGCAACTCTGCTGGGGGACGTATGGCATCTTGAACACCATCCTCTACTTACTATATCAACACTATTTAAGATTTTAGTTCAACTGTAGTCTGATCATCGTCCTCGTGTCCAGATGTCTTCCATCTGCCTGGAGGATGTTCTCATCTGCCTGGAGGAACTCTCTACTCTTGATGAACTGTTCCTCATCTGCCTGGAGGAACTCCCCCTACTCTAGATGAACTGTTCCTCATCTGCCTGGAGGAACTCTCCCTACTCTAGATGAACTGTTCCTCATCTGCCAAGAAGAACTCTCTCTACTCTTGATGAACTGTTCCTCATCTGCCTGGAGGAACACTCTTTACTCTAGATGATCCACCTTCCATCCTCCTGAGTGGTTCTGGCTCCAAATGGATGCGTCAGTCCTGGACCATCGGCAGCCTGTCCGTCTGTGAGACGAACACATCTCCTTCCCTGTGGTTCTCCCCGAGGTTTCTATTTTTTCCTACTGGGGTTTTTCTAGTTTTTCCTGTTGGGCGCTACAAAAATGAATGGAATTGAATTGAAATTGAATTTACACACACTTTGGTTGAACCGCCTCTGCCGATTCATCTGAGATCTGTGTGGACGAGGCCTAAGTGACTCATGTTTTTATTGATGGAATATTGTGGTTGCAATTATACAATATAATCATGATGTTTTCTGTTGCAGTATTTACAGTACTGCACTATAAAACTTGTAACAGGCCTAGAGATATAAACCATAAACAATATGACAATGTACACTATATCATCTCTATTTTAACAATAACAACTTATTTAGGCATAAGAAGTATGCTCACCTTTCTGGTTTTCCATTTGGATCGTATGGGGCCTGGACTTCATCCTCTTCTATTTCAGAGTATTCACTCTTGGGCCTGAACAGAAAACAGTGCCACTGTAGGTTCAGCTAATGAAACAGTTTTATTAATAATAAT
This sequence comes from Rhinogobius similis, assembly GCA_019453435.1. Taxonomy (NCBI): domain Eukaryota; kingdom Metazoa; phylum Chordata; class Actinopteri; order Gobiiformes; family Gobiidae; genus Rhinogobius; species Rhinogobius similis. The sequence continues at coordinate 38,416,887 of CM033628.1, forward strand.
CCTTTTTTAAAAAAAATGTTTTATTTAATAAGTCAAGTGTTGGGCCGTCTGGCCTCTGGAGTTTTACAATCAACAGTGTTTTATGATTATCCAAAAAAAAAGTACTTTTAAAAGAACAGCTGAATATAAATCTTACAAAATGTATTGTTTACTATTGGGGCTATACTTTTGTGCCCTGGGTAAGAAACTGTAAAAATAAAAGTGCAACTGGCTCACTGTGACAACTGAAGACAAGTGAAATATCCACAGTAAGTTACACATAAAGGGATGCACCGATATGCCAATTTCAGACCGATGTCGACTTTATGGACGGGTTATGGCTGATAATAGATATGATGATGATTTTTATTTATAGGGTGTTTTTCCACCTAACAGGCACTCAAAGCGCTTAACAAACCATTGACGCTACAGTTGCTGTTACAACATAACATATACAATTACATTTATAGATAATAAACAATATACAGACACAACATACAGTTGTAACTACATTTGCAGTCACAACAAACACAATAAATAATAAACGGTAGACATAGATATTAGGTCGATTTTTTTTTTGTGTGTGTTTGGATAGTTTAACTCCTTTTTTATTTTGATTATAAATAATTTGGTGATTTGATTATGAACAAAGAAAAGTTGCTGTAAAGCAATTCCTTGTCATAATTTAGTGCTAAAATGTGGATAAAATTTATTTTTAAAATAAAACCAGTCTGATGTTGATGTTTAGAGGCAAGCATGGCTATAATGTGATTCTTTTTTTATTAGATTAAATTTGCCTTAACACGTTCCCATTCAGTGAATTTCTTGTTTATTTATGCCTCAATCTACCTCTGTACCTCTGCAGTGTGCCACCGCGTCGTTCTGTTCCTCCTCCTGTCTCAGTAGCAGCGACAATCTCTCCTCAGTCTGTGTCTGCCCTGACACACAGCACTCCCTCTTCTTTTTTTTAAACCACTTACCCTAAAGTTATTGGGAGTATGTCTAAACCATTCATTTATGAGGAAAACTTGTCAAATAATGGCTGAATTAAAAAAAAAAAAAATGAATTGCCGGTTGTGGGTGAATTTTACATTTTGTCTAAGACTTTTCTGGAGCTTTTCAACATCTGTAACTTTGTCATTTCTGGGTATTTTGAATCAAAATAAAGATGGAGTTAAACTTAAAGCCTGTTCTTTCATTAAAAGAGAGTGTAACCATACATACCATTCCTCAGGCCTGGGGTAGACTGTGTGCCTCAGTGCATTGTCCGGGTCGTACTCAAACGACACTCCTGCTGTTGGGTTCCATTTGGCGTGTTCTTTACCAAAGCCTTTCTTGGCATAAGCCCTTAGCCGCAGCTCCTGCCCTTTGCGGAGCTTCACTAGCAAAATGTCTGACAGAAAGAGAAAAAGTGCATGAATAGCAGAGGAAATTTTAGTTTTAGAAATACATAGTGCTTGTGGGAGAAGTTTTCAAATTCCATGCTTTATACCACTCAGAAATACTCCTTTGAATACACTTATGGTCACGTTTCCACTGGTTCACTTTAGAGCGGATTTGGTGAGTTTCCATCAGAGTGTTTCCATGGTGTGTTTTAATCAGAATCAGAATCGGTTTATTGCCATTGTCATTGATCAAAATTCACAAACATATGAACTTGCTTTGGCGTAAGGTGCAACATAAAACAATGAATAAAATATAATCAAATATATAAAAGAGGCATGCATAAGATTAAGAATATAGAATAGAAATTGGCAGTGCAAATAGAAAGCTCTTTTATAATATATTGTTAAAGTGGCAGGTGTTCCAAAGTGTTCATGAGTCCAACAGCAGAGGGAAAGAAACTGTTCTTGTGGCGGGAGGTTCTGGTCCGGATGGACCGTAGCCTCCTGCCCGAGGGGAGGGGCTCAAATAGTCCATGTCTAGGGTGAGAAGGGTCAGCTGAAGTCCACAAACAGGATCCTGGTGTAGGTTCCCGGGGAGTCCAGATGCTTCAGGATGAAGTGGAGGGCCAGGTTGATGGCGTCGTCTAAAGATCTGTTGGCTTTGTAGGCAAAGTGTAGTGGGTCCAGGGCGGAGGAGGTGAAGGACTTGAGGAGGGGCAGGACCAGGCGCTCAAATGACTTCATGACTACAGGTGTCAGAGCCACAGGCCTGTAGCCATTAAGTCCAATGATCCGGGGCTTCTTGGGGACAGGGACGATGATGGACCGCTGACATCTTCTCTTTGTAGTAAGAGGCCGGTGGGGGAGGTGGGGGGACCCGAGGTGGGATTGGCAGAAATGTCCATTGTAGTGAGATGGGTGGGGGGTGAGATGAAGTGAACCATACCGGCGTATTTAAGCAATCCAAAGTGGACGGGAGAGGTCTAGCTTCCAAATCCATCTTGTTCTCTTCAGTATCCAAAGCTTTTGAATGAGATGACTGGACGAGAGAAAAGGCGGCAAAAAGCAGGAAGAAACAGAAAATAATTTCTCATCACACACTGACTTGATCTTGTGATAAACTGCTGAATTTACACTAATGCTAACTTACCTGTTGAGCCCACATGCTAAGCAAAACACATTAGCAACAGCTGTTTCCTGTTTATTTTTAGCTGCACAGCACTCACATGATCCAAAGCCATTGCTTTATAAAGAGAGGCATAAAAACTTTGCAGAAAAATGAAATAAACGCAGAAAAAACTGAGGATACATTGTATGTAGTTTCTGGTTTACACTAGCTTTAGCCACGCCTCACAGCCACAACTTGGAATTACAAAACAATTTGCATCTGGAGCCAGGTTGTTAATGGAGACACACTCGCCATTAACATAACTGTTCTAAAGCACTCTAAAGCAAACCAGTCTGGGGGATCAGGACCAGTTGAAACGTGGCTATAGAGCAGGTTGGAAAGTAGATTTATTCTTTTGCTAGTAACTATAATGTAATAATGTAACTGTAATCACATTTATGTTTTGTGTCAGTTAACAGATATAATATCTTGCGCATAAAGCAATTAACACATCGTTACATATGCATGCATTTGCATATCAATACAGGTGCAAACTGTTCGGAGCACTAAACGGTGTCAGTGTGCTCTGATCGGTTCCTGCTTCTTCACTGGTGCTGGAGACAGAGGGACAAGCCAGATCCAACACGAATGAGCTCAAATGAAGTTTGTCAACGTGAGAGCTGAGAGTTCGGCGTTGGGTGGATTAAACCTCAAAAAGTGCACAGCCTGAATTAAGTTAGTGTCTAATGTGATGCTTTGACAATAGCAGCAATCATTTCAGTGGGAATACTTTTCCGTACAAAGGATGGAGCAGCTCATTGTTTCTGTGCCTCCAAGTACAGCGCACCACCAAATCTTTTAGGTGAATAGTACCGAACTACACCGGCTTACTTTCTCCCAAGTTTAAGAGTGATGTGACTACGACCAGTTATTATCATTCATATTATTGGACATATTTGAGTATGCTGCCTCATTCACAGTGGTGGGGCGAGTAGCTTACCATCCTGTTCAACGTAATCATTGGGATCATTGTCTCGGCTTCTAGAGGTCACCTAGCAGGAAAGACACACACACAAAGTTTAGACATGTCTGTGCATAAATTGACTTACTGAATTGAAATACTAGAAGTAGCAACTAAACAGGTATTTGGAACTTGATTGTGATGCAGCACTATGGCACTCACAGGGATGACTCGAGGGTTGTTGGACAGAAGGTCTCGTGATGTAACATGGCGCGTCTGGTCTTCTGTGCAGCGGACATCTAAAGTCAGTTCTACAGAACACTCTGGGCAGAAGTCCTCACACGTGCAGTCCTGTGAAACAAATACAATTTCTCTTCACACTCTTGTATGTTGTCATGAAGGTTTTGTGTTTTAATCACTATAATATATTTTATTTTTGCATTGCCCATCCACAACAAAGATTGGGCATATTTCTTTATTTCTCTAACTGATCACTCGATTACTAAATTTGTTGACAATTATTACATCAATTGTTTTACTGCAATTAATTAATTAACGTTTCAGACCTACACATTATGACATACACCATTAACGAATATAGTCTTCTTTTTTAATGTAGTATGGCGTAGTATGTAGTAGAATGCCTTAATGGTGCACTATGTAACTTTTCTGATGGCGATTTAACAGACTGCCAAAACAATAATTCACTCTATATTCAGTGGTCTCTGCTCACAGTAAGAATGCACGTTTTCTGCAACAGAAACACACATATACACACAAGATAGGCATGTTTAATGTCATACTGTGGAGTAGTAGTAGTAAGCAGCAGACCCTTCACCAGAAAAGACACTTCGTGCTTTGGTTAAAAAAACACAGGCCCGGCTTTTTGGGATACTTACCCTTGAATACTGCATTTTATCCACGATATCGTCACTGGTCAGAGGGATCAGACCTGTGCGCACACGTCAGACACAAGGTTCAGTCAAATGAACTAACTAACTAACTTTCAACACACAATTCTGTAGATACTCACCAACTCTGTGAGCAATGAACTCATCGTGGAGGACAGAAGAATTGGCATCAATCTGTATCCAGTCAATAGCTTCAAATATAGAAAATGTGGAGAATAAATATCATTAGGTGAATTTATGAGAACGTCTGAAGATGATTTTAAAACTGATAAACTATTGCTACTGCTGAGAACTATTACCTATAGTGGCGACTTCAGACATGAAAACCCGACGGATAGAGTTTGCAACCCTGCAAAAGAGCAGCCGTTGTTATTTACAGCAGTTAGAACAGTGCAGTTGTTTTTGTTACATAAAAACACGACAACCACAATGTATTCAGAATACAGTTTCTTTCCTACCTGTCATTTTATTGTCCATATGCTGCACTATAAAATCATAGCCATAAAGACTTACTGTATACAATATTCAAATATGCTTAAGTCACTTTACTAATCTAAAGAAATTAAACTAAAGACATTCTCTGTGAATAAATGAATAGTCGTCTATAGTAGATGATGTGTTGTGCTGGCATATGCTCTCAAAGCTTTCTAAATAGCTCTTCTAGGTAGAGATATTTAAATATCTATTAGCCTAGGTAACTGACCCAAAATGCACTGACAGGATCACAAGATTACAGAAGTTCACAAATTATCATTATTATTTTATGTTTAAGAAAACTACAATTACTTATCTGTAAAACAGCAGTTTAAAATTACAAACCACTCACAAATTTCTAACTAACTCACTCCATGCCCTCTGCTGTGATCCATGAAATATGTATAACCCATATAACATAATGAATTAGTCAATAAGTAAGTATTTTGGCTGACCAAGACGACATTGTTTGATTAATTGACTTAACAAATCGTTCATTTTTCCCCTTTATTCTTAAGTGATAAATAAATGTATAGCAAATGTTGGAACAAACAGGCTGTTTTAATGTTGTTTTTACACTCGAACATTGAGTTGCATTATATTAAATGTATTCTAAAACAAGACGTAACAAATACATTTTAATGTGGGTATGGACCCTTTACAGATTTGTAAACAAAGACATTCTAAATTCAGAATAGAGGCAAAAGTGAAGTGCAACATAATGTGATTTCACTTAACCTAAATGAAAACCACTCAGATACATCAGTACATCAGTGCTGCTTTAAACACATTTATTATTGTATTTTACATTATGTTTTAGGAAATTATGATAAACTCTTTGCATTTTTAATGAAAATATAGTTAATTAATTAGTTAATTGAGGAAAATGTTAATCTGATAACTGGAAACTCTTTAACTCTTTAAGGAAAACAACTTAGAGTATCAGAGTGGTTGAAGGCGTGGTGGCGTGTGATGGCGTTATCGCTTGGGCTGGTCCTGGATGGGGGAGGGGGTGCTGTGGTGGCGGCTGCTGATGTGGAGGGAGAGTCGGCTAACCTCATGATGGCCTTCGATGGTGCTGCATTGGGCTATTACATCACTGATGTAAATTTGTTACATTAACAAGGAGCAAAAAGCATTGTTGCCAAGCAATGTTAAATGCAAAAACTTAAATTGTCTCCTCTGGTCAGCAGCAGAGCAATGATAATCACAGTTGTCAGGGGGCGAATCAAGGAACAATATCAAAATGAATTTGGCCAAACTGGATATGTGCTAGTCACAAAAATCCACTTTATATGCTGTGACACTATTGGCTGTTGTCATTACAAAATCATACATTATTGGAGCTAATTAAACAGTCAGTGAGGTGATGGCTCTGTCCATTGCTGTGGGGATCGTTGTGTTGCTGTCGGCCGCTGCTGCAGTGTCGGCTTGTTGTGTCTGGGAATGATTTGGGCGGGGGCGATGTTACCTTTTGCTGCGTGTCGGTCATCATGGTACTATTACTTTTGATAAAAATGTACAACAGAACCAAATGCGAGAACCTTTTTTTCGGAAAATGTATGTAACTTGGTTAAATTTTTCTTTACTGCTAAATCACTGCAACCACACAATGCAAGGTGATGTTCATTGGTGTGGGAGTTAATAAGAGTTTCTTCTTCCAACTTCATTTCGAGCTAAGGTGGTTTACTTACATTTACTTGAGAAATATGGAAACTTGGTGGACTTTCAAATGTGGGTGCAATCGTGTATGAACTTCTGTATGAACCCATTAGTACAGGTACAAGGATGGTGTGTAAGTGTAAACGAAATGTCTTATAAGCTCGAAATAAAGCCAATCAATCAATCAATCAATGAAGGAACAATCCAGATTTATAAGTTTTACTGCTAAAATACTCCCACGATGATTTTTCATTTTATCTAGCGATATTAGATACTGTGCCATAAATTTGATTATTTTGAAGCTATAATACAATTTTAAGCCTAGGAATTTGCAAACTAACTGACCTTTCTACCCTGAAAACTCAAATGTGTTGCTTTTTTTTTCAACACAAACATTTAGATCTAATGTGAGCTAATCATCATCAAATTTACAGACAACTTCATTTTGCCTCCAGTCGCCTCCATTCCGGAATTTTGAGGACATCATATTTAAGGGGTCTATTCATTATACCCTAACCCTAAGTAGATACACATACGGTCAAAAGCACTAAAACTGAACTGTATCTTTAGTCAGCGCAGTGAGGGTCGGTCTGTAGCTTCTGTAAGATGCTTTTGTTGACACTAGCATCGAAATCCAACAGTGAGCGTAATATAATGATATACTTACGCCAAATCCGTGTTCTCAATCACAAACTTCACATTTTCGTCGGTAAGTTCCGTGATTTTTACCGTTGGTTGGTTAGCATACGGCATCGTTACAGTCACAGCGCTTTTGGTTTAAACGGGTTTAAACGCGATGCTTCTCCACCATGTTGTGAGCGCAAGCCGTGGAAACACTTCCGGGTTTCTCTCCGCCGCTGGTTGGTTCGTGCTGCTGATTGGCTGCAGTTACGAACGAGAACTGTGGGGTTTGTGATTGGCTGTGTCCACTCTCCTCGTCCTCGGAGGAAACAGTGAGCAGTACTTTACAGAATAATAAGACATGTACAGTAACGACCCATTTAAAGTCTATATGACCTCTATTTTCAAAATGTTCTAATTATGACTGGGTTTGATGGGATAGCACCCGTGGTGAGAATTTATTATACTTTTACATCTGTGAAGTTGCAATTTATGAAAAAAAGTTAAAAAAAAAAAAATAATAACTAAAGTTTAAAATCACAGGGAGAAGTGTTGAGTTCTAAAACGGAATCCTTCTACTATGTCATAAAAAGGCGACATACCATTGAAAATACAGATACACTACACACACAACTGACACCCTTTTTGGCAGTTTAAACCAGGCTTATTCAACTTTATTTTACCCAGTGCCAGATTTTTCAGATGGTTTTGTCCTCGGGTCTGGAACTGAACAAGAATTTAATAAACTAGGTCTAAAATAGGACTAAAATAATAACAAGAGAGAAAATATTTTCTATATTTTTAAAAGATGGGACATATCACAAGCCTTGGAGTGCCTGATTTGGCCCCTGGGCCTTAAGTTAAATAGCCCTGGTTTACATGGTCATTCAACAAAATTGTTATTGGGTATTATTATTTGTCAAATCATGACTTTTGTATAATTTATGTGGATTCTGGCCATTGTTTTCAGAATGGTTGCAAGGTAACAATTACCTCTTCTAATGGGATAGCCTTGTAGCATTGGAAGTGATGCAAACGGACTTAAAATGTAGCCTTCAAAGGATACAGCCATTGAACTGAGACAACAGCTTATGTTATATTTGCTGCTTATGTTCAACCAGGAAATAATATTATGAACCTTACAAATACTGTCAAACTGGGGACAAACAGGCAAAATGTTTAGTAAAATCTTAAATATAATCATGTTCACTATGTTTCAGTGAAAAGTGTCATCTAAACTGTCATATACACTTTAAATTAAAGTATTAACCAGGTGGTCGGGCCCCACAAAACTATACTTTTATCTGAAATCTGTTTCTAAAACTGAATGTTATTTTAAAAATGAGCAGAATAAGTTGTGCTCACGTGATATCACAACATTCTCTCAGCCAATAATATTGAATATAGATGGTGGGCAGCTAATGAATATTGTTAAAACTTTAGTTGTAATACAATGAGTTTTTAGGTCGAGTCACTAAGAGAAATCATCAAGTTCAACATTTGTGAATTTACCTTTGAGATATTGTATGGCAAAGTCCATTAAAGCAATCAACAGGGAAATTTGGTTTCTTCCCACCATCTGAAGTTATGACATCACATTCTAGAGCGTGAACGCAACCTATTAATCTTTTTTTTTTTTCAAATGTATAATCATAGCCTTGTCATCATGCTAAGTCAATAAGAAAATTAATGGGAAATCCTGTTTTATTTATTTAAATTTCATTTCTCATAAAGATATATATATATATTCTTATAAAAATCAAAACCAGCACACGTAGCTAATGCAAGTTTATTTACAATAGGAACTCAAGTCTTAATATGTTATACACGTTTTACAGTTGTTTCCAAACCAGCCCAGTTGTCGCAGCTGCAGATGGACAAGAAGAGGCTTTATTAGAGTTTGAACCCAACAGCATTATGCATAACAGTGTGATCTGAGGTGATCTGAGGAGCTCAGGTTACACATGTTCTGCTCAGAACAGTCTCATCTCCTCTGGTTTATCCCAGTCAGGTTCTTCAACTGTGACATTGAAACAAAAAAACATAAATATTACTAAATTGTTTGTACAGTTTCACGGTCTTACAATCTGAGTCTACTTTAAAGAATAAGCAGACTTACTGTTACAGCTGCTCCCACAAGCCCTTGAACGACAGCTTCGCCTGTCGACTGCACCTGAACAATTTTTACAACTTTGATTAAAATGTCATGACCAAATTTACCCTCAAAATTCACATATGTAATCACAAAATGAAGTAAATTGTCACATTGGGCATTCAAACAATATTCACCCATTAACACAAATAGTTCAATGTTTTTGTGGAGGGCACAGCAATCATGGTAACACACTTCAGTTTTGACTTTTGATTAAATTATTATTATTATTATTTTTATAAATATAGTAACCAAACCAAAATCTAATTGTTGGTTCATGGCTGTGATGTTTGCCTGACAAATTTATGAGATCAAAATTAATTTTGTGAAAAAGTGCAAGAATCTCGAAAATCTCACTGAGAAAAATCTATGTGTTATGTGTTGAATTCTGTGTAGTAGTTCTATGCATGTTTTCACTAATGAAGTCAGACGCTCTTAGCCCAGCTCCCATTGAAGGTTCTGAGCTTTCACATGAGGCATGGCCTGTATAGGGAGAACGGGCAAAACTTTGTCTTCAGTATTCAACAAGTCGCTGGTAACCCAGGTTCAGTTTTAGTTCAGATTTTAGTCCCCTTTTCTTAAACCAGTAAGAGCTCAGGCTCTTACACAAGCAAAGCCCAGACTTGGGTATACGACTTAAAAGGTTAGCCATGGAAATTTACCTGCCAAGACAATTACATTTAGGCATGACGCCATATGAAAACTACTAACACATACACCAGTGTACACAGAATGCAAGATATGAGAGAAGTCTCTCCTACTTAGGACACAGTGGAAGCAAAGGGGCAGAGGTGCAGACTATACCTGTTTGGCTGTGTTAGCCATGTTCACTACATCTTGTATGCGATTGTGGAGGAAGTCCCAGGTTTGTTGAAAATCAGGAGAAGAATCCTGCACCATCACAAGTTCAGTGGTGTTGTAGATCCCTGTTAGCGCAGCTCTCTTTGTGTACCAATTCATCTACAAAAAAAACAAGCACAACACAGGACTGATTACACACTTTTTCAACTTTCAACAAAACAAAAATGACAACTTCACAAACGTTCATTGACAGCTCGACATTATTTAAACAGATATACACAGACAGCTCACTACCTTGGGACATCCTACAAATGTAAATTTTATGTTATTGTGTATTTATACACTGTATTTCACTGTGCAATTGTAACAGGGTCCCACAGAGATGTGCAAGATAATGTGGGCAGTGAGTATGGTCTGCCCACTGTCAGAGCAGGGAAGCCCAGGCCTGCTCTGTGCTTTTCCCCATGTCTTCGCGCTCACCAAGGATGGGTCACTCAGACAGACTTGAAGCAAAGTGCCGTGAACTTTACAGCCAGGACTGCACACGCAAGCAGAAAGAAGGACCAACACACACACCACTCAGGACAGAACCTGCAGAGCCGTTTGGAACAGTATCAGCCTAGACAAGAGCCCTGAGCTTCACTTTGTCAAGACTATATGAATGCGGGGAAGATGTACCACGTGCATATTTAAGTGAACATGGGCGTGAATTAGCTCCTTCAACACGGCTTCCAATCCACTTTATGTCTCTTCTCTAACTGCTGACTACAGCAGTTAGAGAAGAGACATAAAGGGCCGCTGCTAGCCATTTGGGTACCCTACGCAGAAATGCTCTGTGGTGCCCCCTTCCCAACTCTCTTCAATCGAGTAAAAATATATAGCAATTTGATGTCTGTACTACAACCTTGTGGTGACTGTTACAATAGTTATTTTTATATGTTTAATTTAATATTGTATGAATCACAATCCCAAGGGTCCTTCTTCAATAATGTGTGGTGACGCTACACCCACTTCGACAGTCCATGGTATGAGCATAACGGAGTTGTTATAATTGAGTTAAGTTCATACAAACTAGTAGGAAAGCTTAAAATATACTTGATATGCTTTGTAATAAATGAAAGTTTATAGCAGATGGCATTATTTTGTGGTTCCTGGAGTATTGATATATCATGATATTCACGTCATGATATTCTCCATCTCTAGTCTTATGTCAATAACTCAACAATTGGAGCAAAAATGTGACAAAACCATGGGACTATTTTTCCCACCCTATTGGTCATTGCAACTCATGTAAAAGGCTGCCAGTGGCACTCACATCTGTGGAGCGGTCTCCTGCATAGTACCACATGTCGTCCACCAGTGAAGACAGGAGCTTCAGGCCTTCAGGGATGTTCTGAGGCAGCAGCAGTAGACTCATCGCCTAAACAAAACAAATAGTATTTTCACATGAGCAGTTCAGTTCTAATTGGCAGCCATTCCAGTCAAACTGTGAGTAATGTACATGATCTGTATAAGTATCTGATTGTTGCCAGCAGTCATACCCAGTGGTGGAAAGTAACAAAGTAAAACATTTGATCTTCTATCAAGAACGCAACACAAAGCTTTAATAGTCCTCAAAATCTATGTGAAGTCTTTCAATAACTGAAGTAGATTTGGCACGTGACACTAAATACTTGAATTCAAGCCATGTCAACCCATGTAAAGATTTTTCAGGGCACTAAAATGGATTAGTGATGTCATGGGCCTATGCATTTATGGGTCCTCGTCGTACAAATTATATACAGGATACATATCTGCTTCCATCAAATCATCCATATAATTTTTTTAGATCTCAGTTGTATTCCACAGGCTTTTTAACAGGTTGGAGACCTGGGAATGAAGTGGTTTTTCATCAGAATACCCGGATGCTGAAGTTACTTTGACTTTGACTCTGAACAGTGTCATTCCTCAGCTGTCAATCATTGTTATTTAGAGCTTATTGGAAACATTCTGACCCATTACTCAATGGATCCTTGCTAAGCAGTATTAAGGAGAAGAAGTAAGAAGACGAGGAAACAGAAAACAGCCTCACAAATACAAACGCCGTACCTGGGGCCATGTTTCAATATAAGGTGCATACATCCTTAACCGGGTCTCCACAGCATCACTCAGAAAGTCTGCGGTCTTCTTTGGTCTAAAACAAAAACAGGGCAGGACTTCAAAGCTTCATCTTAGGCTCATCTTGAAATCATGCACTTTATTAAGCCTAGCTAAGGGTGACCTGTGGAATGTTTTAAAGGGGACGTATGCAAAATCAGGTCGACAATCTGCCACTTGTTACAGTGAAATATCACCATGGAGAGGCGGGCTCCATAGCCGCGGGAACGTCATTTTAGAAAGGGCTGCAGTTTTGGTTTGTTTTTTTCCGTGCAGTTACATACGTTTATTTAGGGCCAACTAAGAGTACTCACACAAAAATAGCGTCAGGATCCATGTAACGTTTGTAGAATGATCAAGATGCACCAGAAAAAAGGGCATAAAGAGTTCATTAGACAGCAACAGCGCCCAGCCTCACGCGTGAAAATGACATTTGGCGACGGTCAACAGGGCATGTGCCAAAGTAAATAATATCAATGTTTAACACAGTAGGACCCTATACAGTGTTACGACAGCAACATGGTGCAACAACCAGCTGTTTACTTCACTTCAGTTCGGTTTCCTCGCGACATACGGCGACTTCATCAGTTTCCTCACCGCTCAGACGCTCAGATGAAGCAAAGTCCCACCTCTGTGAGATGAAAAAACGTGGATTTGTGCTGCTGTCTTTCCGTTTAAACTCCCTTTGGTCTTTATGCTTCGCGTCAGGTTCAAACATGAGTTGTTGCACATGCCGCTCGTAACTCCAGCAAAGTCACACATTTATGCGTCCGCGGTGTAGTTTCCACCTCTTAATCCAGCCTGGGGTTGTCATTTCCTAGTTTATTTTGTCACACTTAAGAGAAATACAAACAGCGGTAAACAGCGGTTTGCGGTGCACTGCACACCATCGTAGGTTTAGTTTTCCCTGAGTTTAACCTGCAGGCATATAGTTGACAGCAAAAACATTTGATAAAAGTAAAAATACCAATTTATTAGAACAGAAACTGTGTCGTTTTATAATGTTACCTCGAAAAGATATAGTTTTGCTGTGGGCAAAACCAGCAATAAGCCTGCTTACAAGTTCCCTGACCATCCAGCAGGGGGTGCTATTGCACCTTCTGCACCCCTAGTTCCCGCGGCTATGATCAGTTCTGCCGTTTTGAACAGAAGTCAATGGACCCGTTTCTATAACTAACCCATTTTAGATCAATATAATGGTTCACAATTAGCAAAATATAAAATGAACTACTTATGTTATAGTTTAAGACAAAGTACTTGGAGAAAAAAGGCTAATATGTTTATGAATGTCTTACAGTGAGGCTGCCTTGCACCAACAATGTTTACATTTAAACCCAGATAAGGTATTATTTCAAGATTAGGGATTATTTCAGTTTGGTGAACTCCAATTCTTAGGGTTTTTATAGGGGAGTTAACTAAAATAAATGAGCACTAACCTGAGGTTGAAGTTAAACCTTGTTGGTGCCTTCTAAAACAGGGGTTCAGATATAGAGAGTGCTCACTCTGCTTGGCCTAGTTGAACCTGCTTATGTTGTTCTGCAAGGATCTGAGTGAGCTGAGCGTTGCAGTGAGTGATGAAATGAAGCACCAGGTCTCCAGCTCCATTGAACATGCCTGTGGAAGCCGAGGACAGGCCCAGAGTCTGGAACCAGCACAGAACACACATTCACATTTGTGCACCAATGACAAATAGCAGGATCCTAATGTGTTATACAGACTTCGGCCCCTGCAGCAATGGCCTCCATAGACCAGCCATGCACAGGCACAAACTGTAGCGCTGCACTCAGGATTCTTGCTTGCAGCTGCTCCTCCGTCTCATACTCCTCATCCTGCTCTCCACTCTGATCCTGAAAACTAGAAAAGACACCCACTCAGCGCACTTTGCACATGGCTGCTCATTGTTTTGCCCCAAGTTGGAAACAAATACAAATCAAATCTTAAAAGCCTAGAACACAATTGAAGAAGAGGATGAAAAAATATGTTCCTCATATTTCTTATCTTCTCGGAGGAATAATAGGAGAGGTGGGAGGAGACTAGAGCATGCATTATGTCAAAGTGATCAGATCACGAATGGATCTTTATTGTCACTTTACCTGCTGCTGGGCCCACGGCCCTCATCTGTGGTCTGTTCTGAGACGTCGTCCTGCGTTGGAACCTGGTTGAACTCCTGGTGCACATGATGGTTGGCGTTGGCTGCAGCGGAGACTGTTTTGTCACATTTGGACTCATCTTGCAATCTCAGAGCTGCGGCGTGGAACACTCGCTTTTGGTCACACTGTGGAGCCAAAACTGTGCAGAAAACAGTAAAATATAGAGAAGAAAGACCAAGGTTATGTCATGTTAAATGTCAGAATAATGCCATCTACTCAAAAATATTACTATGATAAAAGTTAACTGAAAAGAAAATGATCAATGCCTCAAATGATTGCAGGTCACATTCACATACATGTCAATACCATAGTTTCAATGTACTTTAAACCAGTAGTTCTCAAAGTGGTGTTTGAGGACCCCCATGTGATAAAACTGTAATAAAACGATCATTACTAAATTCTACAATGTCTTATGATATACTATCCCAAAAAGAACATGTTTTTGAGGGAAATGACTACCACCAATAAAATAAGGTCTATGAGAGCTTGATCTCTCTCGATCTGTTATGCTGCCTGTCCATGACATAACGTTGTTTGGATTATTCGCTGCCCTTCATTATCACCTTTTGCTGCCACGCCAGTGCTACACTCCAGACATTTCTGTGTAAACTCACAGCACGGTTCACGTTTTGTGCACGGTTTCTACACGTTACACACACAGACATGTCCGTACCTCTGGACACAGTGGGCAGTGCCCGCAGTGTCCTTCCAGCTCCGTGTCCCGCTCTCACAGCCCGGACTAGCGCCGCCATGACAGCTGCTCTACGGCGTCCGTGACTGTTTACTGCGCATGACTGTCCGCGGATCAGGACCGCCGCGGCACGCACGTTCCTCGCGGTCAACAGCCAAAACATTGTGTGTTTGTGTGTATATCTTTAAAATAAGCCTACCCATTACTTGTCTCGTCTCGCACACAGAAATCTGTTCTTTTTGAAACAATCTCTGGAACTACTTTGAAAATCCCCACCGGAAAAAGATATCGGTATACGTTGAACCCGGAAGCATAACGTGAGATAAAGCTGCGCTTGGAGGCTCGGACCGATGGACACTTGTGAAGGTATTGTTCCATATCCAGTTTTAACAGTCCTTATAAGCAGTTCTACTCTGTACAGGTCCACGTGAACCACACATACGTGAGCCAGACTGACCAAGGCTGACCTGACGTGACCGCAGTACAGCGGTGTCTTCTGCGTCACGTCAGATCTTTACGTTACTCGTCTCATTAAACAAAGCTGAATTCCTTTAGGCTTGTAGAGTGTTAGATTATTGACTGTAGGGGTTCATTTCGGCTAAGAACACACTGAGTCAGTCACATACTTAATTATTGCTGAATTATTGCTTAGACTTCTAGTCCTGACCTCGACTTATTCTGCTCAGGCCTAATAATGTAAAGTACCAAATTTGCCATCACACATTTTAACTTAAAGCCAGCATTGTCGTCCATCTTATTACAAGCAGACCCAACGTGGATGGTTAAAGACCTATCACTAGATGAGCTGAATCTGCCCTGTCATGACACGTTTGTCTCTTGTGACGTGTGGCAGACGCAGTGAAGCTGCTCGTGTAGAAGTATGTCGCTGTTTAGCACTGGAACCCTAAGGGGAACAAATTGGCCAATTCTTCCATTCCGTGTTTTGGCTAAATTGTGGGTACGAATACTATTGTATGTGAACAAAATAGAAATTTGAGGTCACAGATTAGACTAGATTACTTTTTTCACCCTCTCATCAGGCGGCCTCCATAGCATTCAACACATGTTTGACTGAGCCAACACACCATTATCAAGGCTTGGAATGTTAAAGTTTGGTCTGTATCACACAGAAATGTTATTATAGGCTAGGGCTGCAACTAAGGACTATTTTACTAATTGATTGGTCTACCAGTTATATTTTTCATTCATATATTAGTTGATTAGAACACGAAATTGCTGTAAATATCAGATTTTTACCAAATGTGACCCATATGAAGCTGAGGTGATGTCGCTTGAGGACCTTCTGGTGGAGTACATCAAAAACTCTACAAGTACATGTTTCCTCTGTCTTTTTGAAGTAATTCCTGCTTTATATTAATTATAAAACCTCTTAGCACATGCTGTGTTTTGAAGTTTATGTTTAACCCAGATAACAATTATTGGATGACAAAATTAGTTGATGAAAAAAGTTTGCTCATTTGGGCTATTCAGCAGAAAGCCTGAGGAATTAGTCTGAGGGCTGCATTTGGCCACGAGCAATGGTTTGGACTAGGGATGAAAAAAATTAATTGTAAAACTGACTTCTAATTTAGGAATAATTTTATTTTTTATGAAAACACTCTTTGACTGTAAATATACTTTGAGGGTGTTCTCATGTGGCTTCAATTTAGCTTGATCTAATTTAGCAAAAATCTCCTTTTTGGCCTTTCTCAAACAAACAACAACCAATGAATAAATCGAAAAATTAATCACTAGATTAATCTATAAGCAAAATTATGTAAGTTGCAGCCCTAGTTTGGACACCCTTGACAGGTTGTCTTTAGTTTTTCTCATACATTTGTATTTATTTATTTTATCTGGCTCTGTTGTTGAATATCAAAGCACATTCTCCTGTTGTTGAATATCACAGTGCATACTCATCATATTTTGGTGGTTACCTTTGAATGAATGAGCCCAGCTCAACATTTCTTCATTCAATTTCTGCAGTTTCTTTTTAAACCCCCAGATGGTGCTACAATACTTAAACACTATGTCAATACAGGAGGAAAATGTGACACACACTTGGAGTTCTCATTTTTCCATCACTATTGTCACCTTTGAAGACTTTGACTGCCACATTCTATGATATGCATGAGACTGTTCTCCATAAGCCTGTGATGTCTTTTCTGAGCAGTAAACGTGTCACATGTGGGCCTTAAACCCGGGGACAGGGTTCTGCTGGTGTGGACACAGCCTTCTGACCCAGAAGCCCTGAGGAAGATGGCCGGTGACGTGCAGGCCGCTGTCGGAGACCTCGGAACAGTGTCTATGGAGAACGCAGAGAGACTATTGTTATGTGAGTGAAATGAGATGAGTCAGTTTTACCAGGGCTGTGACAGGGCATCTAATAGTGCCAAATAAAATAATTGAATTCTACAATAAAGCATTTCTTGGCCTTATAATTGCTTTAAAATATTTGAAAATATTAAAAATTATTTTTCTATAGCAAAAAATACTATTAAATTTGTGTTCTTTTGCCTGGCATTGCATTTTACCCAAACAGCATTAAAAATCTTTTAAATGTGGGCAAATAGACAGTTTACTTTTTTACAATGCATATTTACGGGTTCAGATATTGTGAATATAATTAAGACATTGAAGGCTCTCTCTGCTCTTCAGCCTCTCATGCAGTGTCATCCTTTGACTGGGTTCTGTCATATTCCCTGTCGGACACGTTCTACAGCCACAGCGCAGAGGGCCTGTGCGAGATGGCCCGAGTGCTGAGGCCTGGGGGACAGCTGCTGCTACAGGAGCCCGTCACAAGTAAATCACTGAAGACATTTTTCTATAAGAGGGTTCTGTTTTGGATTCATTTGTGTTACACTCTTGCATTTAGGTTCAGAAAGTGAGCAGACTGTGGAGAAGCTGGTCACAGCGCTCAAACTGTCGGGCTTTGTTTCAGTCACAGAGGTCAGTGGAGCTTCCACGTCATCATGACCGAAATCTTCTCCTGGGATATCTCTCACATCACAATGTCTCTTTCCCCGCCTCCTTTCCTCGTCTTCTTGATACCTCGCTTTTTCAGCTGTCAATCAAATGTGCCATGTTAAGTGTTGCCCCAAAGCTTAGAGGAGGCAAGGGAAGGAAACCACAGAGGAATCATGAGCGAGGGTTCAGGAAGGGGAAATTACATAAAATAATACAGCTTTATTAGTCCCACAGTGAGGAATTTATATTTGTTGCAACAGTAAAAGTACAGGAACAGCAGCAAAGGATCAGAAATGTTGAACATAACCCATAACTTTGTTAAATGTGACATTAAAGCCACAGACACCTATATCTGAAAATAAAGACATTGGTGAGCTACTGACTTTAATGTAAAAGTTTAATGTAGAATAATGATATAAAACAAGCCAAGTTAAATACATATCAAATGACTCTTCTTAAATGGACCAAGCGGTAGGGAACTTGATTTTCTTCCCTGGGTGAGTTCTGTCTGAGACAGATACAACACTGCAACAACTGCAGGACTATTCAAGGTCATCTATCCTGTCATGCTTGATGTAGCCAAGGATAAAAGATGCATTTTGTTGGCGGAAGTAATCATCTCTGGGTTGGTTGAACCTCCTTTGACGTTAAAGAGTTGTTAACAAGCTGAGATAGATAGTTTGTTTTCTGTTCTGAGTAAAGTTAGACTACTCAGAGACGAGAGTATGTACCGGTAATATTCCTCTTGATTTTAGTAGAGGTCAAAAGCCAAGAAAATGGCAGTGGACCATGTCCTTGAGTGATTACATGCACATGTTTTAAATAAAATATCAAAGAGGAATACGATTTTGACACTATTTGAGATTTGATTTATATATCCAGTATATATAAATGTAATGTTGCATTTGCAGGTGAGTAAAGGGGATCAGGGAGCTCTTGGGATAGAAGCACTGCGGAGGGTACATCTGTCTGCCTCAAAACCCAACTTTGAGGTGGGCTCTTCGAGTCAGATTAAGTTATCATTTGGAAAGGCAACAAAGAGGCCTGGTATGATTTTGCAGCAGCTATTATGAAATTCTTGTCTGTGATTGTATGAAGTGTATGCAATCTGACATTTCAGAGAAAGCTCCTCTGGATTCCAACACAGCCAAGATGTGGACGCTGTCTGTCAATGATATGGCAGACGATAATGTGGTAAGTTTATACTGAAGGCCAATTCATACTTCATACGAAGCAAGAAGTTTATTTTTGCATCTAGAGCCGCAAGAACAAAATTATGTCATTTTGTGCTTGCATCGACTGAGCAGAACTTTGTTCTTGCAGGGCTGTTAGACAAGATTTTCATAGTGGACATGCTACTTTATAAATGTATTTATTTTTTTGTCACATTAATATAAAAAATAACAGCCACATTGATTAATATATAACAGTTCTCAAAAGTGTGTTGCCACAGAGTTCACAGGGGAGGGACATAGGCAGCAGAAGCCCATAAGAGGCTTGTTCTGGTTCTTACAGCTCTATGTGCAAGATCAAACTTCTGTTTATGAAGAATGAATTGACCTTTAGTCCCCATTGGTTAATTGCTGACACAATATTAGAGGGGCACTCACAAGTACTCTTTGCAGGATCTACTAGACTCGGATGCTTTGTTGGATGAAGAGGATCTGAAGAAGCCAGAGCCCGCATCGCTCAAAATGGCTAGCTGTGGAGAAGGAACCGGCAAGAAAAAGAAAGCCTGCAAGAACTGGTGAGGAGGTTAACACCAGACTGATGTGTAGCACTCTGAATAGAGTTCTGAGTATGTTTTGGTTCATTTGGCCACTTCACCTTTTGGCTTCTACCTAAATCACAATCGTACTCACAAGAATGTGGATTCTTGAGTTTATGTAGTCACAAATTGAGATAATTAAGCACTTTGAGTGCCTATTAGGTGGAAAAGTGCTCTATAAATAAAAATTATCATCATCATTCTGCGCAAAGTTTTAGTTTTCCAGGAGTTCTTATCAATTCGTGTGACCTGTTTGGAGAAAGTTTTGAACTTACAATATTTTGTCTAATCCATCAGCACATGTGGACTGGCCGAGGAGCTGGACCAGGAAAGCAAAGCAAAACAGAATGGCAAGCTACCAAAGTCTGCGTGTGGAAGTGTGAGTATACAACCAACCCAATAATACATATACATGAATTATAGCAATAAGATTTAAAAAGTGTCATTGCGTGAGTTTGAGTAACAACAGTTTTTTTTCTCTTTTTCTTCCCACTTTTCTGTTCCCATATCAGTGTTACCTAGGAGATGCCTTCCGCTGTGCAAGTTGTCCATATTTGGGCATGCCAGCTTTCAAACCAGGAGAGAAAATACTTTTGGACAGCAATACTCTCACAGATGCTTAAACTGCTTCCTCCAAATCCTGCATTCCTTTTCTATTATCAGTAAAAGATGTAAAATATTTATCACTATGTTTATTAAACACTTAAACTGAATAATTGTTTCTTTTTGACCTTGGCTAATATATGACCATGGCCACCTGACATATATAGGCAGCGGGCTGAGAGCATTTGTCTGTCTGAACGTCCTCATATCATACTTAAAGAGTTTAGAGTTACAAGACTGTAAACATTTCAAGCTGTAACTACCAACAACAAAGTTGTAATCTAGATCAAAGTGATGCCACCAGCAGCAGTATAAATATGTTAAGAAATATTTCCCAAAATAACGCTATTGTGCCAACGATCTTACAACATACATCCACACGCGAGATTTTCATTATTCTGTTGGATTCTTTATTAAATAAATAAGCCATTTTTGCGGACACTGGTCATTGGTAATTGGACGATATAACCATGAAGAACTTATTTAACCTCTGAAACCTTCCCCTCAGACCCCATTTTTAATTGGACATACACAATCCACATAATAGATTCATATTTTTTCTACTTTCAACTCTGATCTACTCTACACCTATGTGCAAACAATAGGATGATGCATATTGTTTATATAATAAAGCAAATTCCAGAACTATATAATGATGCATTTTCAAAATTCAGAGCTAATTCTTTGTACTTTCAAAACACAGATCTCTTGACCTACTTCTAATCTACTTCATGCATATGCAGGGATATGTGGGAGCTGAGGGGATTATTTAGCTCCTTCCACATTTAAAAAAGACAAGATGGCAGATACAAGCTGTTGAAATTAGTTTCAACAGCTGGGCTGGGCGCCCCTTTAGAAATAGGGTAGGAATCTCAGTCACATGGAAAGCTCGGAGTAGAGCTGCTGCTCCTCCTCCACGTCTCGAGTTTAAGTAGCTCGGGCATTCTGGATGCCTCCTGGACGCCTCCCTCGGAGGTGTTCTGGGAATGTCCCACTGGGCGACAGTTCTGTCTCTGTTCTTTACTGTTCTCACCCTCGGAGCTGGGGTCAGAATGTGTTAAAGCCCACTAGAGTTCCAGCCTGTCACCCGTCAAGTTTCTAGGTTCTACTGATAACATTGCACAGTTTGAGTTAATTATTTAAAGTAATTTGGCCTGAGGGCATGGTGGAGTCACAGCCCACCCCTGTCTTTACCTGCTGTCGTCTTGCTTTCCTCCCCAGCACATCTGGTTTTCTCCTGTTTATTTTATTGTATCTGATCAGTCAGTGGGGATACGTGCAACTGTATATGAAGTGGGATATGTGCAATTGCAATATTGGATTCAAACTAACGTTTTAAAGGCAAGAATTACAAACTGAAACAAATAACTATTTAATAAATGTAGTAAGTTATATTCTGCCTCCTCCTCCGCCATAAACACTACTACTACACTACTACTAACACTACACCCCTCATGCCACATATGTACTGCATTGTGCATGTTTTAAATTTATACTTCTACACAAAATGTAATGGATACTAATTAGAAATGCATAAGTTTAAATACCAGCATTACAATAGCATGCAAATGTTACACAAAGTGGTCAGAGAAAGCCAGGAGGATCTGTCATGTTTGTGCTGGTAAATACTACAGTGTGCGCTCTCTCTCTCTCTCTCTGCAGTACATGTGGGGCAATCAAGAACATATGCCTCCCTCCTACAGTTACCACAGCTGATGGCACAGCTTAGCTTCTCACTGTACAGCGCACTTCCATTTCAGATTCTTGAGAGTTGATCCACTTAATCCACCTCCAACGGGCTAATTCATAATTTATCATCAAAGTAAGCAGTTTGGACATTTCACTTTGGATTATGCCTATAGGTCCCACATTAAAGCCCTTAAAGTATGCTTTATTCAGGAGGAGACAACATTATCAAGCTAAAAACCAAGTCAGTCTAACTCAAAATAGAAGCTTTAATGATATGTGATGTTTCAATAAACATTTAGATGTTATTGCTTTGCAAGGAATGTTCCACAGAATGGCACTGAATGGATTTACCCATCATTTTTTTCATTACGGGTGTAAAATAAAAAAAAAAATAAAAAAACAGTATTCTTATTGTGTTGCCTCTCCACAGATCTGACTTTGGCTTTACCTGCTTGTCTCCATGGAGATAGTTAAACTACAAATGGCTAAAAAACTAAGCTAACTATGTGGAATATTCTAAGCAAAGCAATAACATGGCCATGGACACAAGTAGGTGGTGGACCCCCAACCAAAATGCCCCTTTCATCACAAACTGAAACAATGGTGTGAAGTAAAAGTGAGGAATTGAAAGTCTCCAGAGTTCACCTGCTCCCCCCTGGAGGCTGACTGTGATGCAGGACAGAGTCGGAGGGATACTGACGCTGCAGGACAAAGAGGAGGGACAATGTGATGCTGCAGGACACAGAGGAGGGACAATGTGATGCAAGAAACAGAGGAGGGTCAATGTGATGCTGCAGGACACAGAGGAGGGACAATGTGACTCTGCAGGACAAAGAGGAGGGACAATGTGATGCTGCAGGACACAGAGGAGGGACAATGTGATGCTGCAGGACACAGAGGAGGGATACTAATGCTGCAGGACAAAGAGGAGGGACAATGTGATGCTGCAGGACACAGAGGAGGGACAATGTGACTCTGCAGGACAAAGAGGAGGGACAATGTGATGCTGCAGGACACAGAGGAGGGACAATGTGACTCTGCAGGACAAAGAGGAGGGACAATGTGATGCTGCAGGACACAGAGGAGGGACAATGTGATGCTGCAGGACACAGAGGAGGGACAATGTGATGCTGCAGGACACAGAGGAGGGACAATGTGATGCTGCAGGACACAGAGGAGGGACAATGTGATGCAAGAAACAGAGGAGGGACAATGTGATGCTGCAGGACACAGAGGAGGGACAATGTGATGCAAGACACAGAGGAGGGTCAATGTGACAGTGCAGGACACAGTGGAGGGACATTGTGAAGCTGCAGGACACAGATGAGGGACACTGTGACGCTGCAGGACACTGATGCCTGAGACACAGAGGGGTCTTTTGTCTTGACAGCGGCTACCATCCTCAAACTGCCATGACACAGATCTGCTGACTCTACCTGATAAATCCTCCTGTTGAAGTTGCACTGACACTTTTGACTGATTTAGATTAGATTGGCCTTTTTTGTCCTCATAGGGAAATTTGTCCTGTATTTGACCCGTCCTTCAATTCCTCAGGAGCGGTCACTGCAGTACAGCACTCGGTGACCCATCTCCAGATCTCAAGGTCAATTTTTACCCATTGTACATGTTTTGGGTGATGGTGGAAATAGGAGGAGAAACATGCAAACTCCACATAGAAAAACAAAAAGGCAACTGTGAGAAGCGCAGATTTCTGCAGCTGAATCTGAATTTCTTTGGGGATCAATGAAGTACTTTGAATGAACGTAATATTACACACAATACAGAGATGCTTTCATGTTTCAATGAGCATGTTGTTGCCTTTGGATCATTGTTTGAAAATATTAAACTGTCATTCCCAGGAAATCATGAACATTTCACAATTTATCATTTTGCCAGAAGTGTGAAAGGCCCTTAAACTTCTAGATCCTGCTAAATCAGCTGCTTCTGATGATCAAGAACTATAAAAGCTACGGCAAATTAGACACTTCACTAAAACAGTGCAAGTTTTTGTCAAAGATTTTGTTGGCTTTTTAAAAAGAGCCTTGATTGGTTTTAGTATTGCGCTGGCAGAAAGTGTGAAAAAAAAATCATAGAACTATAAAACTAGTCTCTGTCCATCAGTTTTTTTTATCCATGGGACACCACAAGGGAAAATTCCTGGGCCTCTTCTTTTAATTATTTACATACTTGACCTTGATAATAAATAAATAAATAAATAAATAATATATATATATATATATATATATATATATATATATATATATATATATATATATATATATATGCAGTGCAAGAAAAGCAGCAACAACTACATACCTCCAGTGAGTAAGGCAAGTTCTAAGAAGCCACTAAGAAGTGGCAAGAACAAATCCCAGGCAATAAACAGCTACGCCCTGCCAGTGATTAGATCCCCTGCGGGCATAATACAGTGGCCAAAGGAAGACAAACAGACCACAGACATTAAGACACGAAAGCTCCTTACCATGCATGGATGCTTCCGTCCCATGCAGCCCCTTGAGACTGTACACTAGCCGTAAGGAAGGAGGCCGTGGACTAGTGAGTGTGAGAGCCACTGTCCAGGATGAAACATCCAAGATCCACAAGTAGATCAAGGATATGGCCCCAAATGATAAATGTGCATTTCTCAGGCAATGGGGAACAGAGGATGAGGTACATCCCATCCCCTACATGGGATGTACCACCAGAACATAACTGATGTGGCTGATATCAAGGAATCCTGAAAGGCAGCACAAAGACTCATCATGACTGCACAGGAACAGGCCCTGAGCACCAGAGCGATAGACAAGACCCACGGTGTAGCTCCTGAGACAGTCCAGCACAGAACTGCAGGGTGTAAGATGCTGCAGGAAAAGCAAACATGGAACACCATAACCAAGTGCCTGGTATAGTGTACAGAAACATCTGTGCGGAGTATGGACTGGAAACCACAAGGTCAAAATGGGAAACACCTCCAAAGGTGGTAGAGAAAGACCGAGCAAAGACCCTGTAGGAGTTCCAGATACAGACTGACAGAATAGTAAAGGCAAACCAACCAGACATTGTGGTGGTGGATAAAGAGCAAAGGAAGGCCATTGTGGTGGACGTGGTGATACCAAGTAATGGCAACATCAGGAGAAAGGAACACGAGAAACAGGAGAAATACCAAGGGCTCAGAGAAGAGCTGGAGAAGGCCTGGATGGTGAAGGCCAAAGTGGTGCCCGTGGTGATCGGACCACTCGGGGCAGTGACCCCCAAACTGGAGGAGTGGCAGATCCCTGGAGGAACATCAGACATCTCAGTCCAGAAAAGCACATTGCTAGGAACAGCTAAGATACTGAACCCTCAAGTTCCCTGGGGAGCACTACAGACCAGAAGAAGTGACACTCACAAATACTATCTGATGGTCCTGTCAGAATTCTGCATCAGAATCAGAAAAAGGTGTATTGCCATTGTCACTGAACAAAATTCACAAACTAGGATGTCCAGGTGAGAAGGGTCAGCTGTGATCCGACCTGCTCGTTCCCGAGTCCTGGAGATGCACAGGTTCTGGAGACGTACAGGTCCTGGAGAGATGGAAGGCTACAGTTGATCACCTTCTCAGCAGAGCGCACAATGCGCTGTAATCTCTGTTACAGCACATTGTGCATTGTGTAATCTCCTCCAGGAGCCAGAAGTGAGGATGGACTCGATATTGGCCGTGTAGAACTGCACCATCATCTGAGCTGGCAGCTTGGCTTTTCTCAGCTGCCGAAAGACATCCTATGCTGGGCCTGACTGATGATGGAGCTGATGGTTGGCTCCCTCTTGAGGTCCTGAGTGAGGTCCTCCCACCTGTAAGCAGACCAGGCAGACTCATCACCATCTGAGATGAGTCCAATGAAGGTGGTGTCGTCCGCAAACTTGATCAGAATCGTGGCTGCAGATGCAGCAGTTGGTGTCACAGGGAGAAGAGCAGAGGAGAAAGTACACAGCCCTGTGGAGTTCCTGTGCTGATACTCAGAGTATCCGAGATATTCTTCCCCAGCCGCACGCACTGCCTCCGGTCCGTCAGGGAGTCAGTGATCCACCTGCAGATGGAGTCAGGCACGTTGAGCTGAGAGAGCTTGTCCTGGAGCAGAGCAGGAGGATGGTGTTGAATGCAGAGCTGAAGTCCACAAACAGGACCCTGGCATAGGTTCCTGGGGAGTCCACATGTTGGCTCTGTAGGCGAACTGCAGTGGGTCCAGGGCGGAGGAGGTGAAGGACTTGAGGAGGGGCAGGGCCAGCCGCTCAAATTACTTCATGACTACTGGCGTCAGTGCCACAGGCCTGAAGTCTTTAAGTCCAGTGATCCGGGGCTTCTTGGGGACAGGGACAATGAGTCAGCTCATCTGAACAGTATCTCAGGGTGGCGGGAAGACACTTTCTGGTCCAGCAGTTTTTCGGGGGTTGGACTTCCGAAACTGTTTGTTTACACCCTGTCTCTGAAGTGAGAAGCCAATGGAGGAGGTCGGGGGGACCCGGGATGGTATTGGCATAGCATTGTCATGCCATGATGCCACAAAATTATTTTAGAAATGTGTAAATGCCTTTATCTACTATGCCAGCCCTGCTTTTATTATGTGTACTATACATGTGCAACTCACATTCTCATGAGAGTTCATGGATAAATCTTAACTACCGGGCAAAATACTATATTCAGAAAAAAAAGGACTTGAAAGACATGACTCACTCTCCAAACTTAAGCTTGCCAGCAAGATGAATTCTCGCGATTTTGTTGACATCATAAACACTTGGGAATCATGTGTAGAAATCATGGATCTTATCATACTTCCATGGTAGAACTTAATTCAGAGTGCTACACAAATCAATCTGGCAAACCTTCAGTCAGTCATTTCAAGTCTTGCAGCTAAAAGGTGAATTCCACACTGCAATCAATATGCACTTAACCTTGTTCAACTTTTGTTTTGTCTCATTATTTTTGTTCATATATAGTTAACCCTTAAGCCAGTAGAGGGTGCACAAATACGAATATGAATATATATGAATATAGATCAGCATTCTCAACAGGTCGCTTGATAAGTTTCATCTAAGCCACACTCAATTATCTTGTGTTTCTTTTGTCCTATATGTGTATTAAGTTACATTTAAATCCAGTCAGCAGTCAAAACCCACCCAGACACAGAGAGAAACATGTAAACTCCACACAGAAAGGCCTGGTCTGGCCCGGGAGTCAAACCCGCGGCTTTATTGCTGTGAGGTGAGAGTGCTGGTCACTTGCCTTAGAAAGTGACAATGCAGGTACTATCTATACAGGTTTTAAAGAAACTGCACACAGGCTTAGAGAATGTGCAATCAAAACTGAACTATTGGTCTCTTACTTTTGGTTAATGGGGTGTTCCCAATCAGGGATGTAGAAGGATATTCTGGGTCCTGGGTACAAACCATCTCGCTAAAGTTGCACTGCATGTTCTTATTTATAATTCAGTCTTTTAACGAGCTTCCTTCCCTTCCTGTATTGGGCCTTGGGTTAACAAGTCACCTTTACCCCCCTAGTATGACCACTGATCACTGTTGACAATATTGGTGATGTCATTTGTCAAAATGAGTATCTTATCCTCTTCTTATCCTGTTGTGCACGTTGTATTTGTGCACTTTATTGTTACTGGATGGAAATTTGTCCTCTGCATAATCCTTCAACCAGTGCTTCAGAGCAAATGATCAGGGGCATGAAAATTTGTGAAACACTCTTTGCTCATGACTCCTTGTTGCTGGAATTTGCTGTTCGCTTTACTGTAAATGGCCTATTGTTCACGTGTAAACATGCTTTGAATCTAAACTCCTTGTTCTAGCTCTATCAGAGGGTTCTTATAATGGGCCTGTCCTCCGGCCTGCTCTGCCTCTCGGTGGGGAGCCCTTCTCCTGTTCCTGCATCCCGGCGTGGCTCACAGGGCGATGAAAACAAAGCCAGCCACCTCACCCGTCCTGCTGCGGAGGTCACATGGTTCATCCCTGCTTTGTGCCCCTCTCCCCTGGGTAAACTCCACAGCCATGGCCCTGTTTCACATGATCAGCTGCTGCTCCGTGTGTGTGTGCGTGTGTGCGCGCGTATATGTGTGCGCGTGTGTGCATGTGTGTGCGCGTATGTGTGTGTGCGCGCGTGGGTGCATGTGTGTGTCTGTGTGTGCGGGTGTGTGCGCGCGTATATGTGTGCGCGTGTGTTCATGTGTGTGGGTGCATGTGTGTGTGCGCGGCCGTGTGTGTGCGCGCGTGTGTGTGTGCGTGCGTATATAGGGAGAGAACTTTGCTAAGGCGTTAGCATTAATGCTGCCATTGTATTGTCCTATTACGTGACATTTTTATATTGGCATTGTGCGTTGCTAACAATTTTTCAAATGTTGTTTTCTGTGGCTGATAAATTAAAGTTAAATTTTGCATCCAGCTGCCTGCATGGTGGAATTTAGAAAGTGCTAGCAGTCCCTGTTTTCAGTGTGTCCACAGCAGGCAGGAGTTTAACAGTCCGTGTTGGTGAGCTTAGTCCTGCCCTGAGCTCCTGCTGCAGACAGGACCCTCAGAGCTCTATTTCAGGGGATGCTGTGGCTGTGGGTGTGAGGCTAAAAATACCCCGAGTGTGGAGCAGAAAGCAGTTTCAAACAGAGAAGAGACAGGCATGGGATGAATTTAGAAGGGGCAGGATGACAAAAGGCTCTGGAGACATTTGGGTAGATTCCCAGTGAGGAGGAGGAGCAGCCATTACACACTGTGAGATCTCATGATAATGACTTTCAATTTCAAAATATATGGATTTTATATATGGATTCTGGAATTGATAAAACTTCTTAAAGGTCCCATACTCTGCCATTTTGCCCTTCACACAGTCTATTCTAAGGGCTTTGTTGATAAAATGTTGCGTTGTGTAATATCCATAACATAACAGTTTACAAAAAACACCCATTTCTTGGACTGGCCCCCCTCCTTGTAAAAGCAAACGCTCACTCTGAGATCTGACCCCCCGAACAGAGAGCAGGCTGCCTCCCCCGCCCAACCCTCGCGCCTCCCCCTCCCAATCCGCGACGAAGCCTAGAGCGGAGATAGTGCGCATGCGCCGTGTGCTCCGGTAAACAGCGATACACAAACACGGGAATAAACATTTTATCCGTCCTGACGGTGCGTCGTGCTGAGTCCTACGTCCTGGATCTGACCTGGAGTTTGACGTGCTCCAGTACCTCGACGACGCACGTTGCCGTTTGGTAAATAACAAGCTAACTCTTCGATCTGTCGTATCCATCGTGTAATTACTGTGTAGCATTAGCATTAGCTGTTTTTATTCTTGCAGCTGCGCGCTTCCCGGAGGCGTGGCTTAAACACCGCGTCATCCTTGTGAAGCGCGTCATCCTTGTGAGGAGCCCCCGTCTGCTGCTCAGCCGAGGGGGACAAAAAAGACAGTTCTCTAGCGAAAACATGAGGGAATCAATCAAAAAACCACTTTGGGCACAACATACGAGGCCCAAATAGCACTGGAGGAAGGTTAACACCTCTGAAAAGTCAAGTTTGCATGTTATGGGACCTTTAAGGACAAATATAACTGTTAATTGCAAAGTTTAGACACAATTATTTAACTGGCTACTTATCTCTCAATACTTATCATGGCTTGTTTCCACTGGTTCGACTTGGAGCAAATTGTGACTTATTTAAGTGACTTAAGTGAACCTTCCTCGGGCCCTAGACTCTACGAGGTCTAGTTTCCAAAGCTGTCTGGCTCGCTTTGGCAGAGCCCTTGACAAGAGAGAACACAGAGTAAGGTGAAAGGAAGACAATAAAAAGCAGAAGAAGCACAAACCATTGTCGAAAGCCAATGCATTACATAAAGATGAGATGAGAGATCCTTTAATTGTCCCACAATGGGGAAATTCCAGAAAGAAGCAGCCGTTTGCAGCGCAGAAAGGTTCAAAAGTAGTTTCCTGTTTACTCGAGCTTTAGCCACAAAGTTGGAATTACTTAACGTCTTTTTGTGAATTGTTAAGATTTGCCTCATGATTACAAAGTATAATTCAGGAACGAGTTAGATTCTATTTGTTAGCCAGGACCTGAACATTGACAGAACCGTTCTACAACATGAGCTGGTCAGGGGGCCAGCGGCTGAGACATGGCTTAAGTCTGCATAAAATATCCACTGTGCAACTTTTCTAGTGTAGCGTCTGGCACCTGTGTGTCTCCATGGAGATGTCAAACTTACGTCTGGAAACAAGCGGGAGCTGCAACTAGGAGATGGAGATCAGATATGTTGAGAGAATAATATTCCTTGTTTCATCTGTGACGATGAAGAAACTCCATACCAGGTTTTGTTTCATGTGAAATGACCGGTGTAGCAGGTTGTTGGCAATTACTATGTTACTAATTTAGTAATAGCAGAGACTGGTAGAGGCAAGACAGAAGACTTAAAGTGGACATATCATGCTTTTATTTTCACCTTTTGAACATTTAAAACATTTACCTGGGGTCTAAATAAACTATACCTGCAATCTACAGTCTGAATTCCTCCTAATTTTCTTTCTACATGCCTCTCTTTTACCCCTTTTGTAAGGAGCGCTTTTGAGCGCCTTGTTTTGGCACTGTCTCTTTAAATGCAAATGAGTTAGTTCGCACCCCACCCCCGCGCATGCGCATTGCACGCAGACTCCGCCCCGTTCAGCCATTGTTGTAGTCCCAAACACAGTCCGTCTGTCGGATCCAAAACTTCTCCAAAGTTAGAAAAAAACGTAATGACAATCGAAAAAATGGAAACAAGCGAAGAAATCAACATCCAGCCACGAGCCAGAGTCTGACACAGACCAAGAGGAAATCGAAGAAGATGATCCTCCGCAGCAAAGACTTCAAATGGCTGCATCTCAATGGTTTGTTTACTACTATGTAATTCGCTATGCGCTCCGTTAGCTTAACTGTGTGTGAAAGATATTAGCAGGTTATCTAATGGACCCTCACTTTACCATCTTACTACAACAACAGTCCGAAAGGCTACTGTCAAGTCAGTCAGCGTAGTTAAGGTGCTGCGGGCTACGCTTGCTGCGCGCTAATGCTAGCGACATGCTAACGCTAGCGACATGCTAACGTCAGCTACGAGCAGTCTGATGTGAGTTCTCCCTTATGAAAACCTAAAAAATAAATGTATTATATGTGTATATAAAGACATGTGCCCTAAGCAGCTGGAAAACAGCCGAGTAAAAGATGGGCAGCTACAGGTGTAATGCTAATCCCTCACAAATGGCCAGAACACAGGTAAAGAATGACTGGATAAAAAATAGGTCTAATAAACAGTGTTTCAGCGTTTCTTGACTTACCGCTCCGCTATATCGTCATCTCCATAGACCGAAGGAACTGACCCTTCGATCAAATGCAATCTTTGAGCAAATCCCTCGTTGTACTGGCGGAGGTTACTGAAGCACTCCTCTTTGAAGTGCTTAGCGCACACAAACTGAACTTTCCCCACTGTCGGTGGTACATTACCACGAAAAATAAAACATAACCAGCCGATCTCAGTTGTTCGGATGCAGGCGGTCGGTGTAATGAGTTGTGCTGGTAACACAACCAAGAACAGAGCATTTTAACTTGTCCACTCGCACCTTTGACATCTTTGCGCTTGGACTACAAAATCGCTACGAGGAAAATAAAGATGGCGGTCTCTGCCGGAAGCTCTTGACCTTGTTTAGTAGTTCCGCTGTGACGTGATAGATAAAAATACGTAACAGATAATGCGGATATTCGAACGAACTGAGAAATATGTTGCAAAATTTATATAAATATATCTCTGCAGCTACTTAAGTGATTGATTTCAACTTTTAGCCACTACCAGACACCCACAGTACACAATAAAAGGTATTTAAGGGCCAAAAAAGTAGATTTTGCATGATATGTCCCCTTTAAGTACGACTACTGGAGGGCGTCGGACAGTAAACACACAAGACCAGAGCATTTGATTTGGTGTGGTACCATATATTGTGAGTTACACACAACTATACAAACCAATACCCCAAACTTTATAGTTTCACATCATATGCACAAATAGGTTGACTGGTCAGTGCCAAAGAAGTAAAGTTCAGTTCTAGATGTTGCACATTTAGAGAATCTTGCAAGGCTTAGTGGTTTGTATGCCACAATATTGTCTTTTCCTGTTATTGTACTGTTATTTGCAAACCCAAATGAGGGCACCTGGCCTGGAATAAACAGGACCCAACAAAAGATTGTAGGGTAAATTGTTAGCTTAGCTAAATTAATCAAATGCACATAATATACAATAAAGCAAGTTTCAAATACCATAGCAATCAATCACTTCATTGTGCAGTAGTAGTACATTCAGCTGTTCAATAAAAACATTCAATATCTGTATGTCAATAAATAACATAGTAGCTTAAGTAGCAAATGCCAATAAAAGACTAATAGCTAATGGGTGGACAAACTGCTCAGGCAAAGCTGTAGGCTCAGGCCCTATTTAAAGGACGTGTTCTGGGACGTATTTTCAGATCATCTACGTCATTTATCCGAGAATCTTTTGCAGTTTTAAGTCCTTACAGCACCTTTAATTTATTATATCCGTTTCTAAATTATATAAATTATTATGTGTGTTGACCTTTGCTGAAGGTCTTTTTTTAAATGGTTTGTGTCTAAATCTTGTTTTTTTTTGTCAGCTTGAATGGATGAATAAATTAATGCTGTGAACTTTGAGCTTCTTGGATTTCCAATGTGTTTTTTTTTCATACTGCAAATGGCAAAGAAACTAAAACTAAACCCTCACATTAAACTCAAAACAAGAGGCTAGCCTCTTGTAGAATCCGTGTGCCTGCTGGATGTGTGCAAGGACGGCTGTTTGGAAGACCAGAGCTTGAACCATGCTGAACCACAAGAGTGAAGCTTTATAACAACAAGGAGGCTGACTTCACTTGGGGGAACATCCTTAAATACAATTAACTCGTCAACAACATTAACAATTAACTTGCCTTTCCAAAAAAAGACAAGTATGTTGGCCAACAGGGTCCATTCACTTTCTGGAATTCAACGATATCGCAAGCAGTAGGCAACAATTGTCAGTCCTCAATGTGGCACTGTTTTTGGGGAAACAATTAAGGGCCCTTTTAGATAAATCTAGATACATTTTAGACTTTATTTGCCACAATTGTCAGTAAAAGGCGCCCACAAACTTAGAATATAAATCATAGAGGCAAAAACAAACCAGACATACTCTGTATAAGTATAGATGGATGGGTCATGAAATAGAAACATTTGAGCCTCTCAGATTAATTAAAAATATATTCCTGCCCAAATGATGTTTGAGCATAAATCCAAGTGGAAGACTGAATTTTATTTTATCTCATACAGTCACCAAAACATTAAAAAAAAAAAAAAAACATTCTCTCTTCCTACATTGACACTAGTGTTTATTAGACCAAAACTGCACAACATTACCTGCTCAGAACTGCAAAAAGCTACAAGCTATCACCGTAGTCATCCTGCAGCTTTTGACACAGTCTCACTCCATCCTTCTTGAGCACCTTTCCAAGTACATACTGCATTTTCTTGGTTTCTTTCATCTGTCATGTATTAAGTTTTTTTTTTTAATAATAATTTATACATTCTTCACCTCACAGATTGTACAAAAACATGGACCCTACACACACACAGAATGTCTGTCAAATGAATCACAAAAAAATATACTATACACACAAATTCAAATTTTGCACATCTTCAAAACAACATTCCCAATATTATCTAAAATTTGATGAATTGCAAACCCCTAATTTGTGAGGGATCGAACTGGGTCTTTTTGTGAAGTGTTTTGCAAATTAAAAGTATTATTATTATCATTATCATCATCATTTGGATATTGATAATAGAACATACTAAAGGGACCATTTGTATACAAAGGGAATCCTAAAGGCCTCAATAATGAACCTTGTGGCACTCCCATTTTGACGCCTACATTGAACCCATGGCACTCCCAGACAAATGACATCCAAGCACCAAAGTTTATGCGTTCAGTAACTATTTACTTCACGCCCAGTTTGTCAGAGCCTGTTTGAAACACCTTCTACTTTTAGAATACAGACCAACAAGTACTAAACCAGAACTAAAGCAGGACTAACCTGTTACTCAGCTTTATGAGTTCTCAGACCATGAATCAAAGCTGAATTATTTGACACAATGAGGAAAAAAATGTTATTAGGAAAGCTTTTAGTTCTCGCGCAAAACTTGTCTTGAATTGTCTTGAATCCTAATACCAAATTACAGACGTTATATGCCTTTCTGTAATTTTGCACAGAATAATTCAAAGTAAAGGGGAAGTTTGAGTTCTTGTTTACCCAGAATTATAGGGGACTCTCCACAGAAGAAAATGAGCTAAAATGGCACAGTTTCCTCGAAAGCAGCCATGATGAGCTTTTAAATAGCTAAATAATGTAAAATGCCTAGCACATTAAGGTTAATAATTATGCACCTTTACAATTCAGTATGAAATGCTGAGATTTTGTCATTTGAGATTATTTATGCTATGGGCTAAATGGAACGTATGTGCTTCTAATGCATTAGTATTAGAAGTGAAATAAAAGCAGTAAAATAAAGAAAAAATAAATCTGATGATGATTTAGGTTTGATATTAAGAAAACATGAGTTATATTTGGGTGATGGTAGTTGCTCATGTAGCAGGGCTCTGCTTCTGGACCCAGAGCTAGACCCTGAACATGGAATGCAGGCTCCTAGGTGAACCGGTCCGGGCACCGAATGAAATGTGACAATTTTGTGTATTATTAATTCATTTCATACTCAGTGGTATGTTATTGTGGCCACAGGGTCAACTGATGGAGGTTTTTTTTTTTTTTTTAGACTTTTCTGGCTTGAAAGGCCAGGAATGAAACCCATAACAGTGGTAGCAACCACACAAGTGCACCACCTTAAACCACTGCGCCACTGCCGAGCACTCTGTAATCTTTTGATGCCTATAGATTCTGGGAGAGCATTAGAAAGATAAGTATGTGTCACCACATGTTATCGACTAAATTTCTTCAAAGAAATGATATTCAATAGAATTTATGAACATTAAGGGTGCGTTCACACTCGCACAAACACCACATTAAAATTCAAACTAATCTTGGACTAAACCCAGAACTAAACATGGACAAGGCCAGGGCTAAACCAGGACTAAACTAGGACCATGCCACATCAGTAATAAACTTAGCTCAAACCAGGACCAAAAAAGTCTATGTGCAGGTCATTCAGGTATGGTGATATGTGGTATGGTATATATGTATATACACACACGCACACGCACACGCACACACACACACACACACACGTCGACATGTCCTTATGACCACATAAGACAGCTCAGATGGAGCATTGTGCACAGACAAGATTTTCCTCAAAAGTCTAAACAGGAAACAGGAGTCTGTGGGTGTGTGCACTGGCTGGACTTCCCGGTGGCCAGCGTCTGTCCAGCTCTCTTTTCCTCCTCCAAACAGCAGAACAATGAAAGCGCCACACCCGTCTCATGCCAACACAACCACACAACCACCTCATGGTGATGGGGATGACAACTGGTGTTCTACTTTAAGTCAGTGCAATTTATGCTCTCTTCATTTTTAGAACACTTAAAGGTGCATTATGCAACATTATCACCTCCACCAGTTCCTTGGTCTTGGTCATGTTGAGCTGAAGGTCATTCCTCTCACTCCAGGTGACAAAAGCATCCACTGCAGAGTCATCAGAGAATTAGTGTAGCAGGACACGGTGAGTTGAAGTCAGGAGTGTATAGGGTGAAGAGGAAAGGAGAAACAAGATGTTTTAATCCGGAATGTCGTGTCCTCATCAAATTCATGACAAGTTGGGTTTTGTGTCATAAATCCACGTAAATGTAGGCCATCTTTTTCTCCAGCTCAAAACGTAATGTTAAATCTTGTGATTCAAATTTATGTTATCTCATTCAGTGCCCAAATTCTCTAATTGCACATGAAGCTGCAAGTTTGTGAGTTTGTGTCTGTGTGAGAGTTAATGGCTGTTCATTGCAACATGCAGGATTCTTCTAACCTGAAATTTAAGTTGCATTATTGTCATAATTATTCAGGTCACAATATAATTGTAAGAACTAAAAAAATTATATGTGACCATTTTAGAGGCAAAAATAAGTTACTTCAATTCAATCTAATCTCCAAAAAAGTAAACCTAAATGTTAACATTAACTTAATTTCACATTGTTCAACAAGCTTGATTTCCAAGAGCTGGTCACAGACTGGATGAATGGTTGAAATAAAATTAATGATTTCACAGTTTTTAGGTGTCAGTAATTGGTGAAGTTTCTTCATCCTGTAAAATCCTGCTGTTGGTTGCCTTCACACAGCTGGAGATAGACCTCAGTGTGGGACCGAGCTGAAGGACCTGCTGTGTGCTGCACTTGATCAGGAGGCTGCCACAACTGACAATGAGATGGCTGAAACTGAAATGGTGACAAACTGGTATGTGAAACTAAGGCCTGCTGTTCTGCCAACATAAAAAACAGAATAATGGTGCTTACAAGGTATGTATAGAAGGTGAGCATATCCAAGGGGTTTCGTACAATGAAATATTAGAACCGCTGCCATCGTTTCCTCTTTTCTGCGTGTCCTTCCCTGGTCTCATCCCCATTTCATGCTGCACTGTCTTGTCCAAAAAGGTCTATGGGCCATCCTTGAGATGGAAATGTAATATGCGTTAAACTCTTTTTCCCCCACTTGGGCAGAGTGAACCAACTCTGACTGATGTAGAGATTGGCTTATACACAACAAAATCAAAAGTCTACAGCAACTATTGTGGCAGTTATAGCTTTATGGAGCACATTTCCAATATTATAGTATTGTACATGTGCATGTCAAAAGTCTGCTCTTGTCTAATGTAAAGCCCAGGCTGAAGGGGACAATCCCTCTAATAAGATTATGGACAGTATTAGACACTCACATCCTGGAGGCAGCAGCACTGATCTTGCAAACCTGAGCCTGCAAACAAACATCATTCAGAGGATTTATTGTCATGTTAAAAACTGTATGATTCAATACAATAAATGATGAGAGCAAGACGACAATAGTTTGTTACACACAGCCTTGATTTTAAGTTGCACTGTAACCTTTCTGGTGGGACTTTGCCACCAGCTTGTCCCCATGGAGATGTTATTGCTTACCCAGAATGTTCCACAGCATGAATGTATCTATTTCCATGAAGTGAAGCTTCACACAAGTGAGATCTGTGGAGAGGCAAGCCGGCTCACGCAAGAATGCAAGATTTTGAAAACAATATCAGCATCTGAATAAATGTATGATTAAAAAAAAAGTTATATTGTGGAACATTCCAGGCAAAGTAATAACATCTCCATGGAGACAAGCCGGTGGTGGAAACATAACAGACATTTGTGCTAGTTTTTGTTTCATGTGGATAGGCCCAGTAATTACAAGAAACCAGGTCAACAAATATTCACTTTGACAGTTAAACTTCTAACTCCTATAATGACCAAGTTTAGTTTCCAACTAAAGGCCAAGGTCATTTTCATTTAAAAAATGCCCATCAACATTCTAATTGAGTGGCAGATTGATGGGCACTGGCTCAACAACTGACAAAATGTGTTTCTATGCTTTCTTTTTTTGCCTATTTTTTGTCTGTGAAACTACTGTTTTGC
The DNA here is from genome assembly GCA_019453435.1 of Rhinogobius similis. Taxonomy (NCBI): domain Eukaryota; kingdom Metazoa; phylum Chordata; class Actinopteri; order Gobiiformes; family Gobiidae; genus Rhinogobius; species Rhinogobius similis. Next base: position 38,454,609 of record CM033628.1, read on the forward strand.
TCAAATTAACTTTATACAGTAAAATGGTAACTGACTAGTTTCTCGTTGGTGCTCTGACTGAGCAGAACTTCAGAGGCAGAGTCAGAAACATGTAATTTAAGGAGAGACAGGTATGAGTTCAGCTGTGAGTGATCCCAAGGTCTGTGTCAGTGATAAATGTGAGCGTTGTTGCATGTGACGTTGTTTATTTGCTTTTCTTCTTGACTTGATTTTTTTTTTAAAGGTCAGGTACCAACTCAACAAGTCCTTCAAATCAATATAACCTATTTAGTAATTTTCTTAAATCCCCGAAAATGACAAAGCAAGACCTATATGGATGTTTGCTGGAACAGCACCCCTGCAGGTCATGTCTAAATTACACTCATTATAACAAAACAAATGGAGACGTGAAAACGGCTTACCACGAGTTTTGGAAATTCTAGACTTCCATGTGTAGTTTTAGCTTAGATCCAGAGAAAACGTCTTTTCTGATGATGATATCCACTCATTCTGGTCACAAAAAGCGAAATCCACAATTAAAGAGCTAGCGTCATAATGGGATTGTTAGGTGGATTCTATTTATAACAGTTCAAAATATAAAAATCACCAATAATTAAAATAAAGCTTTAGATCTGATTTTTAAAAAATACCTTTCCCCTATTTTTGTATAAACTTTGCAACTCCTTTTCTGTCCAGAGCTTCAAAAAGGTGCATTTGTACATCCTGCCCATGCATCTTTATCTGTACAAAACGAGGTTATGAAACCAGATTCATAATCGAAAAGCAAGTGGTGGAGGGCTAGACTGCAATCACTAGTGTAACAAATTCTCATCATCAAGATCAAATTTATGTAAAATATTGCAAAAAGGTCTTTTTAATAGAAAGAGTAATGATTATTATTATTCGTCTGTCTGTCTCTGTGTCTGTATGTAATAGATTTTATTTCATGAGTAAATGGTGTATGGGCTTGAGTGTGGGTAATTGGGTGTACATTTTGTGTTCAACCCATTGTCACGTCTGTAATTGTTAAATGTTTTGGGTTGTGCTTTTACCTGCTAGTGGACTGCAGATGTAAATTAGCCTAAGGCTAACTCTGGTACAATGCATCAAATGGCAACATTTATGTTCTTAATTGTACATGGTCCCCTTTTAAAATAAATCAAAAACTTTCAGGGTGATCAGATTAAAACAGGACGAAGGCCAAATCCAGCCCCTGGGGGACACAGATGCCCAGGTCTGATTTAAGGAGGTCAGGATCAGGAGTCAGGTCTGGCCTCAGGAGAAAGAACAGACTTTGAGGCAAAGGTGTCCTGGACATCACAGACGTGATGGGAAAGATAAACTCTAAGAATGTAAGATGATCAGGTTATTAAATCATAATTGTCCTGAAGTATCAACCGCTGCAGGTGTAAATTGGATTCATGCTATAACATATCCTCTGCATCCCGCCCTCAAATACATAGTGGTGCAGTGTCCCTGTAGAAGCTTCAGACCATATGATGCATACAAGGCTGTAGGAAAGACAATGCAAATGAATTAGTCTGCATATCCCCTGATATTTACCTATGACATAAGGGTGAGTTGGTGAATAGTTACGATGTGCCCTGCCCTGTTCAGTGGACTAAATAGTGCTCTCAATCCTGGAGCAACTCGGACACTACTTTCTCCTTGTCGCACATCACGTTACCTCTGACATCTGGGAGATTTTTCCAAGAAAGGTGGAGTCTGCATGTTCTCTCTGTGTTACTGTGGGTTCTCTCTGGGTCCAGCTTCCTCCCACCGTCCAAACACATGCATGTGTTCAGGTCAATTGGCAACTCTAAATTGAGTGAATGTATGTGAGAAGGAATGGTTGTCTGTCCATGTCTATATCTGTGTGTTTAGCCCTGTGATGAGCTGGCCCATGTCCAGGGTGTACCCCGCCTAAAGCCCAAAGACACTGGGATAAGCTCCAGTCACCTGTGACCCCTAACGGGAACAAGCGGTAGAAAATAAATGTCTTGTATCATTTACTGTGAGCCTGTGAGGGAGCTCCTGCCTCTTTATCGTCCAGTGCAGTAGGAGCAGTTTGTACAGTGTCCTCTGGTCCATCACTGACAAACATCTTCTGCTTACAGCGGGACTATTATAATATATCCTGTAAATAACACCTGTAAATAACACCCTGCCCCGACGGCACCTGTCTGGCCTACAGGGGTATAAACTAGTTCCTCAACCACATTTCTTTCTTTGTGTGTGAACAGGATTCACAAACACTCGTGTCGGGAAGCTCTGGTCCTCCTGTCTGAAGCCTATTGCTGCATCATCTTTTCAGTGTGTAGATTGTAATGAGACATAGCATTGGCTCATATCAAATTATTTCTTGAAAGGTGTATTTATTAACTTTTATTTAACTATAACAAAAAACTATGGATAGAAATAGGAGCTACTAGAGGAAGTGTCTGAAATTTGTTTTCTTGGAATAACCATTGACAGTAAACTAAACTGGAAATCTCATGTCAGACACGTACAGAAGAAAGTTTCTAAAAACACTTCTATAATTCAAAAACTCTTCAATGAAAGAGATGGAGGTTACACTTTGAGGGGGGTGCAATCTATTGGCTGCATAGCACTTACACAAGCTGAAAATGCGCGTTTGTTAAGAAATGCGAGCGAGCAATTTAGTTTATAGTGACCGTGTTTAGAAGGCAGAAATGCTCAGAACGAGTTTGGGGATGATTTAAGGACTTAAAACAGTCAAACATTCTCGTCATCATCCATCAAGGGATCTCAGCAGGGAGGGTTTTTGATGGTCGAAGAGGAGAGGATTTTCTAACCGGCATTCCTCAAACTAGCGTGGATGAAGCTAAATGCAACTCCCAGTTTGTTTTTGATGACGGAACAATGTTAGAACATTGTTAAAAGCTATAGTCACTATAAAGCAGTGTTTCTCAAACTTTTTCAGACAAAGGACCACTTTGCTGTTGCAAACAAAAGTGCAGAATACCTGTCCTGCCCCCACCTTTAACAGAAATTTTAATTGAGATTTAGATAAGGATATTTTGCGTTTGATTATGAATTTATTAGATGAATCTGTTACAAATAGATTACTGCAATAGGGTTGTATTTTGATCATATAAATGCATTTGGTCCATCAGTGCAGCATTTTAAACAATCCTCTCCTCTTACATTCCCAAAATTGTTGGTCAAGAACTTATTGAAAGACAAAAACAGAGCTAACACTGAGGAGACATCACTCCACACCCTGTGTCTCACCTGCTCCACCTCCTGCTCCTCTCCCTCCTCTGTGTCTCACCTGCTCCACCTCCTGCTCCTCTCCCTCCTCTGTGTCTCACCTGCTCCACCTCCTGCTCCTCTCCCTCCTCTGTGTCTCACCTGCTCCTCCTCCTGCTCCTCTCTCTCCTCTGTGTCTCACCTGCTCCTCTCCCTCCTCTGTCTCACCTGCTCCTCTCCCTCCTCTGTGTCTCACCTGCTCCTCCTCCTGCTCCTCTCTCTCCTCTGTGTCTCACCTGCTCCTCTCCCTCCTCTGTCTCACCTGCTCCTCCTCCTTCCCCTCTCCCTCCTCTGTGTCTCACCTGCTCCTCCTCCTGCTCCTCTCCCTCCTCTGTGTCTCACCTGCTCCTCCTCCTTCTTCCCCTCTCCCCTCCTCTGTGTCTCACCTGCTCCTCCTCCTTCCCCTCTCCCTCCTCTGTGTCTCACCTGCTCCTCCTCCTTCCCCTCTCCCTCCTCTGTGTCTCACCTGCTCCTCCTCCTTCCCCTCTCCCTCCTCTGTGTCTCACCTGCTCCTCCTCCTTCCCCTCTCCCTCCTCTGTGTCTCACCTGCTCCTCCTCCTGCTCCTCTCCCTCCTCTGTGTCTCACCTGCTCCTCCTCCTTCCCCTCTCCCTCCTCTGTGTCTCACCTGCTCCTCCTCCTGCTCCTCTCCCTCCTCTGTGTCTCACCTGCTCCTCCTCCTTCCCCACTCCCTACACTGTGTCTCACCTGCTCCTCCTCCTGCTCCTCTCCCTCCTCTGTGTCTCACCTGCTCCTCCTCCTTCCCCTCTCCCTCCTCTGTGTCTCACCTGCTCCTCCTCCTGCTCCTCTCCCTCCTCTGTGTCTCACCTGCTCCTCCTCCTTCCCCTCTCCCTCCTCTGTGTCTCACCTGCTCCACGATGTGCGCGTCCTTCCCGTGGTCTGTGCGAACACACAGCTGCCATTGCGCACCGCGCGCTTCTGGTGCAGATCATCAGAGGTAGTTGGCTCGCTGTTTGGATTTTGACTCTCGGTTTTCACGTTCTACGGTCTCACGAGTCCGAGGTTTTATCAACCGGGTCGTTCTGTGCGTTAGTCAAATGCAAATCAGAAGCTGGACTATCAATTTATGGAAAGGTAGAGCTGCGCTCTCGCTGCGCAGTGACTTTTACAGCGGAATGTCCTGCTTGTGTTGTAGAGAAAACAGATTAAATAAGAACTGAACTGTCTAGAATTATTTTCATACAATATGTGTAGGTCAAATCAAGTTCTACAAAATGTAAAAAGTATTAATTTAAGGAACAATGAAATAATATTAGCTGCAAGCGGCAATGATCAGCCCTTGCAGTGCCACGCTGCAGCCGCTCCGCAGCGCAAGAGGAGGGGGCGCAAAAATACCTGCTGCCGAATCTGTGGCACTACTGCGCCTCCTACTTCTCATATTTCAGTCTAAAATTTGGTCAAAGTTTGCGGCTGCGCCGCACAAAGACTATGATACTTTTGATGGCCCACTCCTCAAGATCATTTTCACCAAATTTCAGGATGGTAGGGCTTACGCCTAAGGAGGAGTTTGTAAAAGTGCATAGTGTAAATTTGAGAGCTTTATCCATTTTCCCATTGGAATAACATAGGATGTTTCTGTCATTTGTAAAATTCTGGGCAACAAGGAGACCATAATTATCAAAATAAAATTGATAACTTTTGGTGCCCCACTCCTCAGGATGATTTTCACCAAATTTCACCTTGGTCGGGCTTACGCCCAAGGAGGAGTTTGTAAAAGTACGTAGTAAAAAAAAATTCAAAATTTTGACATTTTGTGATTTTCTCATAGGAACATGGGATGTTTTGTCATAAATGTGACATTGGTCTGATTCGCTTTTTGGATCGGGAGGCCAAATCAGAATTTTGTGCAAAATTTCAAAACATTTCAACAAACTAAATTTTTTTGGTCTCCTTATAAAAGTTTGCTTTGATCTGTAGGGGGCGCTAACGAGCCAGATTTTATTTTTTCACCTCAAGTAGGTTTCAGGCAGGGAGTTTAACTACGGATTCAAATTTGATGCAATTCAGCCTTCATATGTGCAAATGGGAGCAAAATTAAACATTTTAAAATTTCCGAAATTCTGGAAATTCTCGCTGCACAGAGACTGTAAAACGTAGACAAAACATTTTGATAACTTTTGATGCCACACTCCTCAACTTCATTTTCACCAAATTTCAGCTCGTTCGGGCAAATGCTCAAGGAGGAGTTCGTAAAACTACGAGGTTTAAAAAAAAAACTGCTATGTCATGTTTGGCGAATTTTGATCCAATATGGCCGACATTTGGTTGGGCGGATGGCGTTGCTGTAATAATATTTTTTGCTTCTCTTGTCACTATCTATACCTCTCAGCCAAATTTTATGATTCTACTACAAATTTTTTTTTGCCACTTTCCTATCCCATAATGCATTTTTTGTACACTTGGGGGCCCTGAATTTTGGAAGTTGGAAATAGCCAGAATGTAGAGGCACGATTTTGAGATGTGAGCAAATTTTCCTGACTTTTCGTCAGTGTTCACTGGGCGAAAAATAGGGGGGTTGGTCACAAGAAGAAGATTCCGATGCGAAAACAATGTTTCCCCTTTTTAAATTTCACAAACTATACATTTTAGGAAAGTGTGTGCCCATTCCTACGTTTTGGTATGGGTCCCTGGTCACCGGCAGACACTTTCGAGATTTTTTAGTGGGCTCCACCCACTTTCTGTTATTGGCCCTATTTACAATAATAATGTTAAAATTTTACATTACACTGTTATTTGCACGGAACCTGCATGAGTTGGGGAACTCATTAGTGGGCGAATTAGCCGACATGAGCGCTTTACGTGCGTGCTTTGGCACGGGCTTCGCCTGTTTACAATGATAATGTTCAATTTTCCCACTACTAATTGGTATGCACGGGATGTGCATGAGTTGGGGAGTGCGTTAGTGAGTGTTTGGAAGCGGGCGAGCGCTTCATGCTCGATTTCGTGCGCACTTTCGCAGCTGTCCTTTGCACGGCACTACAAAACTAATAGGCCTCTCACCAGCTTGTGGCGCTTGGGCCTAAAAATTTAATATTATTTTGAAATTATTATTATTATTTGAAATTTTCTCGCGGACCACTAGGGGGTGCTGGCGGACCACCAGCGGACCACAGTTTGAGAATCACTGCAATAAAGCATAACATGGTCCCTCTAACGCATGTTCCAGCTGATTTAAATACATTATAATAATTTGTAATTTTAGGATGTTACATTTAATTTTCTATTTAGCTTTACAATGATATTGAGAGAATAGTATTAGAAGCTTGGGGCCCCTTCATATTGGGGGCCCAAGGCAATTGTGGCCTGTTACCTAATGGTAAGTCCGCCACTGAAGGAGTGACGCGCCAGTTCTCTGTCTAGTTGACAGAATTTAATTTTGCTATTCACCTTATCCTGCCCCGCCCACTTTTGCCTCTCACTGCTGCGTGTTTGCGCTTCCTTTGTTTCGGCACTTCCAGTAGAGCGAGCATTATAGTCAATTAAGTGGAGAATGTATGACGGAAACGTTTTGCTGCTAAAATATGATGAAGTTGACTCATTTGTGAAAAATGTTCAATATTCATGTGCACCAACAAGTCAACGCTGCACTCCTTCTTATCTTCAATCTTATCTGTATAGAACCTATTGGCTGTATGTGAAATGAAGGAGGGGCACAGGTTTGCCTGGCCAACCAAAATAATCTTCTTTATGTATTTCATGACTTCACTGACTTTCTCCGTATGGAATACATCAAGAAATAAGTATGTTGGTTGGAGCCTGGAATAATTCATTATTTTTGGTAAAGAGGTTTAGAAAAATTCAAATACTATGAGTTTAAGGGCACAACAGAGGCTAACCTCTCAGCCCAACACATACAGCTTTAAATTCTACAAAATATTTCAATAACTTGGCTGTTTATAAAATTTCAGAAACAAATTTTAAATAAAAATGATAGCAATTGTGATCATCACACAAGCACCCCATTAGGTTCTATTTTTATAAGCCCTATAGGGAAAAATGTACTTCCGGAACCAAGTGTTAGGCGATCACTGTTGAGCGGTGGTGGAACGTAACAAAGTACAAAAGAAAAAGTACGGCACTGTAAAATTTCTAGATATCTGTACTTTACTTAGGTACATTCTACAGTAGATATTTTTTACTTTACGTTACTACACTTAATAGCATGTATCTGTACTTTCTACTTCACTACATTTTTGAACGGGACTGGAAAGTAAAAGTACATTTTCTTAAGGTTTTAGCCCTGCTGAAAAGGCTAAGTTTTTTGTCTGTTTGTCGTCTGTTTTTTCCCTTCCCTTTGAGCAAACAAAAAGCTTCTGTTGAGAAAAATAACCTGGAACGTTGCGTATAATGACCAAAACTCGACAGAATAAAATCAATCAATTACAATTTGATGCTTTAAAAATAATTACTTGTACGTTTTTACTCTTAAAGTACATTTTTAAAGAAGTACTTTAATACTTTTATTTTACTTGAGTAGATTTTAAAATGTGATACTAATGTTGTATCTATACTTGAGTAACAAAATGTACTTCATCCACTGAGTTTTAGAACTCAGCACTACTATCTCTAATTTTAAACTTGTAACGTTAATGTTTTTCACATACTTCATGTGAAACTATTAAATTTACCGGTTCTACCAAACAGAGTGAAACTTAGAAAAACATGAGATGCCCCCTGTTTAACTTGTGACTGGATCATTCATCTAAGTTCGCCTTCCTCCCGGGCCACGGAGCGCGCAGGAGGCGGAGTGTACAGTAGTGACACGGCACACACGGGCCACACACGGGCCAGCAGCAGCAGCAGCAGCAGCAGCAGGAGTCAGTCATCGTGTCCGCGTCAACCCAGCAGCATGGCTCTTGGATACGGACCGGGCTCCAACACTTCACCGCCGCTGCTACCGCTCAAACTCCACGGAACACCGGGAAAACATGATATGTGAGCGGACACTGTACGGCCGTGGCTTCGCTCTGGTACTTTTGGACAAGAAGCCACCTCCGGGGAATTGTTGTTCACGCAGAGGAGGAGATGAGGAGGCAATGCTGAAGAAGAAGCCGGGAGTTCGGATGTGTTAGCTCAGCGAGTCAAGCTAGCGAAGCGAAAACAACCGGCGGCGGCGGCGAGGCGCGGGAAACGTGGCGAATGTTTGGGCTGAAGCGGAAGCAGCAGCGCAGTGTAGCGGGCTGACAGTGTGCGGTGCTCGGCGTGTGCTCGGCTCGTAGTGCTCGGGGTGCGTTGGTGCCGTTGTGTGGAGCTCCGGAGGTCGGGACGGGAGGAGGATGCAGGTGAAGCAGCAGCAGCGGGACGTGGAGCCTGACAGCGCCGGGGACACTCTGCAGGGAGACGGCCTGTGCAAAAACTCCTCGTGTTTCTCAAATATCAAGATCTTCCTGGTTTCCGAATGCGCGCTCATGTTGGCCCAGGGCACCGTGGGAGCTTACCTCGTACGTACACACCACTTTCTATCTTTACACGTTTAACTTCTAACGGGACCAAAGCAGGACTTCGGTCTGACCGAGGGCTAAAGAGGTGCCGGACTGACTGAGCTGGTCTAGTCTAATTGGATAATAACCATCGAAAATGACTTGCTTTGGTTATTCACTTGTATTAATAACGTTACAGCAGATCTTAGCGTGCATATAACAAGTTAGTTTTGGTGGGATAGAACCTGTTGTAAATATTTATCATAGTTTACACCAGTCAAGTTGCAGTTTGTGAGGAACATTTTAAAAATAAAAGTAGAAAATTACAGGAAGAGTTCTGAAACACAATCCCCTCTGTCTGTGCATTTTGGATGGAAAGTTATTCATTGATGACAGACATTCTCAAGCAAGTGACTTTTTTCACAGCTTAAATAATCATTTAACAAAATGTAAACGTTAGGTTAGTTTAGTATTTGGCAAATCATAACTCTTGGATAATTAATATAGAATTTGGATTTTGTTTACAATATGGTTACAGTATGGAAAGCAAATAAGCGCCTTTTTATTTTTGAAGAATTGTTTTTCACAATTAGGTTAAAATTGGGGTTAGGTTTAGGGACAGATCATTTGGTTAAAGTTTGGGGTTTGGGGCAGGTTTGCTAACTGGGTCTTGGCAAAACTGTGTAAAAAATTTTTTATCTTTGTCACATCTGCTGCTTATGTCCAACCAGGAAGTAACATTGTAGACGTCGCCAAAATGATCAAACTGGGGAAAAATAGGCAACATTTTTAGGAAATTCTTACATTTAATCATGTTCAGTATGTTTTAGTGAAATCCATAGTCTAACCTGTCATATACACTTCAAGATGAATGTGATACTGAGCTGCATAGAAGACTCAACTAATTGTGACTAGTCGGAGAAAAAATTGTAGTTTCTCTGGACTAAACAAAACACAGTCGAAAAGAGTCTAGTTAGTCCATCATATACAATTTCTGTTTTTAATCAGTAATACACTTTATTCATAAAACATCTGTATTTAAAAGCCTCCAGTCCTATAATTGGAACTTTATTTAGTAAAAATATCATAAAAAGTCTCAATGCACAAGAGATAAATAAGAGAAATAATAATTTGACTAGTTGTCTATTAAAAGAATAATTGACTAGTCAACTTCTAAAATAATTGTTTGCTGCAGCCTTAATGCGATCACAATATCAATATCCTCCCCAAATAAAAGAACGTAAAATATATTGTCAATTTGACAAAAATCAATCTGACCGGGGATATCTATACAAAGTAGGCCTCCTGGCTTTTATAACTAATCTACATTGTACGCAGTGGGCCTATGAGGAAACAGTATTGAATATTGTGAGAATTAATGCGCTATGCTTGTGATTTTCTATTTTATACATCTTTTTATTTTATTTATTTATTTTTTTGTCACATTTAATTTCCTTTTTACGTTCTGTGTTTAGGAAATGTTTTATATGTAGGGTTGAGCAAAATGCAAACCAAAACATTTTTTTTCTCATATTGATCAGTCTCGATTTTCAATTAAATTAAATTTTCTCCTTTTCAAAACAAAAATAGTCAAATTCGTCCTCCACAGTCCTCACTCTGCTCCAGCCCACATGTAGTGACTGTGAACCTCTGCATTAAAACAACCCAAGCTGATTAATGACGAAGATTAGACATGACGGAATCTCCATCTCAATTAAAAAAATTAATCATTTCCAAGCCCTACAATACTTGCAAGATTATACATTCCATAAAGATACAACTTTGTTAAATCTACTGTATGCTTAAATGTAGAATATCCATTTCTTCCTCAGACTCGAATCACATGCGCATTTGTACCAGCGCCGCCGGTGATGAATGAAGACATTAATTGTAGTTATTTTAAGCCCATATTTAGTTGAGCGCTTCTGGCTTTTCTCCAGATGATCTGCAGTGAGGCTTTGTTTGTAATAATGTCACCATTCAGTCTGAACAGAGCAGGATGCAATTAGCTCATTTAACCAAATGTGATTGAAGGTCAAGCACATCCTCCAGCTGCCGTGAAGACGAGCGCAAACTTTCTCTTCTAACGCGGTCCAGTCTCAGGAGGCTGAGAGGACTGTGCCGAGATCAGACTTAGACACAGCTCTTTTCATTTGATTCAGTTAGTTGTGTATTTATTTAATTTAAGGAGACATATTGTGTTTTTTCTGGTACTTCATATTGAACTATGATATAAATTGAACATAATTTTACATTTATGAACCACAATATTGATCTAGAACAGCTTAATAATAGAAAAGTCTATTGTTAAGCCTCGCCTCTTCATAGTGAAATTTCACATGCAGCAGATTGTCGTTTATATATTTTTATTTTTGAAAAGGGACATTTTAGAACTCTACATATGTCACTCAAAGTCTTAATTTTAAAAATAATAATAACTAAGTACAATATGTGTGCGGGGATAGGGAGTAAGTGAAAACTGGAGTTCTCTGAGCACTGTAGCCTCAGTTACAGGGCAATACAGGTTTAACTCAAACATGCAGGCATCAATTGAAATACAACGTTGAGTAAAGAAATTAAGAGGAAATACTGGTTAAACTCTCATTAAAGTTGATAACCCTAATCCTCAGATTGCCATATCTCAAATAACATTACAGTCACAAGCATTAGGGAGCAGTATTAATCACACTTACATTTTGTTGAAAGACAACACCTAAACAGGACCATGAACACTGAGTCTCCTGAAAATATGTTCAAATCCAGTTTGTTTTCTTTTTCTTTGATTTTCGGGCCAACTAAAAATTTCTAAGGCTGTGTTTGTTGAGTCAGAAAAGCATCACTTTAGTTCATTTGCTGTCACAGAAGACTTTGAATTTTGTGCCAGTTTTTATTTCATATGGACAGGCCCCTGGCAACCAAGATATCAGGAACATCTGCATTTTAACTGTTAAAAAGTCAGCTCTGGCATAGAAATCATCTAACCAGTTTAAAAGTAAGAGATTTTCAGAATGCACAGCCTGTATCTTGGTTTTCAACAAGTTAATCAATAAATCGCAACTAATCAATTATAGAAATGGTTGTCAACTAATTAAATAATCGAGTAATCATTAACTGGTCTAAATAAACTGGTAAAAACAGCAGACATAGGTTTCTGTTTATTGCACTAATAGGCTAAACTACACTGCTTGCCCAAAAAAGGTCACCACAGAAAAAAACACACGTTAATATTTTGCTTTGATGACACACATTTGCTGTACCATTGTTTCAATAAACTTTATTCAGTCACTGAAATCAGAAAAGAAATCCATTGATGGAATAACCTGATCATTCAGGATGTTCAGGTTCAGCTGATGTCATTCTTTGAACACATAGTGTTGCTGAACCTAGACCTGACCCACTGCAGCTCCAGATCATAGCCCCGCCTCCACAGGAAACAGGCACTAGGCATGATGGGAAAATCACTTCACCTGACTCTCTGACCACAGGTTTTCTTTGAAGACACTGGTTCCCCACTGTCCTTACAGTTTTTAATAATTCGTTTTAGTAGTTTTTGTCATCTCCTTGGATGTTTTCTGATTGTAAACTGGTTGATTCGACTCTTCACAAACACACCAACATCTTTTCCACGACCACAGGATTTGTCTTTTCTGATGGTTACAGAAATTCGAACATCAGTTGGGTTTAACATGTGTGGAGTTGAAAGACAGTCACCCATGCAACAATTATCCAAGAAGAGAAGAGGACCTGTTTGCTTTGTTGAATCCAGATGGCTACTTTTTAAAAATTTGTATTTATTATATAATACCATATTAGTTTAAGTAAGTGAAACCAACTACCTGTCTGATGCATATATTTATTGTATGATTGGATTGGATTTCAGTCAGGAACAGAACAAGCAACAAACAAACAAACCTCTTCAGTGCAGCCCAGAGGCTTGTACAACATTTAAAAAGATATCGAGATATGACAAATGTAGATGTACATTTTGTCCATTTAGCCCTGCTCTCTGAGTCTTATTTTTTTAAAACCTAAATCAGAGTGTCTGTTTATGTTGTATTAACTTAATGTTTTTATTGAGAAGTTTGTAAGTATTATTGAGTTTATTGAGAGTTAGATTTGATAAAGCTATTCACAAACTATAGTAAATTGTGGTCTGATAGATCAGTGTTTCTCAACCCTTTTGAGTCACAGCACACCACTTACTAAAATGACCAAATTGAAACTGTTTAGGAAAAAATATGGTATATAACGCTGCAAACAATGTCCGTGCCACTGTCTCTTTTTATTATTTTTTATTTGGTAAAGATTATGTTGATGTTCCCTTATTAATATTATATTATATTATATAACAGAAATTATTGTGTCAAAAAGTAGACCCAAATATTGTATTAATATTCTTATGGCCAATAGCCATATCATTTCCTCTGTTCAGGACTCTCAAATGGTAAATGATTCAGTTTAATCTGTCAACTCAAATTGCAGATTTTTCAAAGGCACACCGGTTGAAAATCAAGGTGAAAGATAATGTGACTGAAAGGAAATTTATGACGTTTTTTGAGTCCTAGAGTCAATTTTGAAAACATTGGTTCTTCACACAATTATCTTAAGACTAACATTTGAAGTCAGGACATATTGATGTTTGTTGATGTTTCCTCTCATTCTTCTTAACATTGTAGTGCGGCTGAACACATGAGCTCTGTAGCAGCAGACATAAGCAGTCTTTATGTGGAGCAGAGTGGAGTGGAGGCCTAGGCACAGTGGGCAGCTGCCGTCAGCATGTCCCCAGAACAGCCTCTGCATTGTTCCCTTGGTCAGACTCAGAGCCACAGCCCTGTGTCGCGTGTCCCGTGCCCCGTGTGCTGCTGGGAAATGCCTTGTCCATATTGGGCCTGGAACATCTCCTGTGAGAGCTGCTCTGTGGAGCATCATTGGACACAAGACAGCTGCAATGTCTCACAGAAACATGGTTCTGGGTTGGTCCCTGCGCTGTCCTGGGCCTAAGCTAAATATCTCAGAACTACAGGGCACAGATAAAACCTTATAGCTTTAAGGGGACTGCGCTGTGGCTCAAGTGCTCTTAACAAGCTGAAGGATGGGTCGAGAGACTGTGCCACTGCTCACTGCCTGATACATTACAACATGTGAGCAGTTTTACTGAACCAAACTGGCTGATTCTAAAGTTTGTTTTTCTGAGTAGATTTAGGCTACATAGTTTTGACATAGTTATTGTTACTACTATATCTTCTTTAATTACAGATTGTTGTATTGAAACTGCACTGTTTTGTCTGTATATTTGTGTTGACATGTGAAGATGATGTTTCCAACAGCTGTTCAGAGCCAGTGTTTGAGAGTAAACATCAGTGCGCCTGTAGATGGATGTGGACACTTGCTGTCTTGTCTTTAAGTTCTAATGTAGGACATCTACAATATACATTTACAATATTCTCCATAATCCTATCCAGCACACTTCCACAGCACTGTATTACTGTAGTGTAGATGTGTGGCCCATTTGAGTTCTCTGCATCTCTCAGCGAGCAGATGGCTCCAGAGCACAATTTGCACACAAAGTAATTCAAAGTGCTTTACATAACAGAATAAATACATTAAAACCACTAACCAAATAAGGACATAAATAATCATTAAAAAAAGAGTGCAGATAAAATCTTTCAGTCACATGCCCAGCTAAACTGTTTTCAGCCTGGATGTGAACAGCCAGAGTCCCCATATTTAGTCCTGACTTTGGGCTCCAGCAGGAGGTCCCTGAGGTCCTCAGACTTACAGCGAGTACACGTCGAGCGCACAGCAGAGCAGTGACCCACATGAGGATGAGGCCACTTAAAGTCTTTGGCAGTGAGGGTCAGAGCTCGTGTCAAGCCCTGCTCTGAGCTGCTTATGTCAGACTGACCGCTCCGACCAGTGTAGACCACTGCAAACGCCCAAGTTTGTACAACAAAGACATACATGTATAAAACCTGCTAACATGTTTAGTAGTTACTTTAGCAATTAAAATTGTATACCTTTAGTCTTTTAGTCGATTAATTGGTCGATGATGTATTAGTCGACCAACATTTTTTTAATTCAACTAATTATTTTATGTAGTATTTAATGAATTTATATGGCAAAAACCGTAAAATCAAGAAGATATGGAGTGAGTTTGCTGAAGATTTTGGAGTTCAACATATAAATACACAGTCTCCTTGTACTTAAATGTAAACTAGTAGTTTTTGCATGAATTCCTCTGCAATTGTGTTCTTTTAAGTGCAGTTTGGGTTATATACATGGAAATACGTCATAGTTTTGATATATTTTTGCCACACATCCTTGTAGTCAATTAATTGGTCGATAGCGCAGGTCTTTAGTCGAACAAGAATTTCTTTAGTCGACTACAGCCCCACAAATTTCAATCTGGTATCAGATGCCTTCTCTATAAATAAAAGTCCAAAACTCATTGCAAACACAATAAGTTACTACAAATAATGCTGCATTATTGAGCCTTCCTTAGGCTCATAAAGTGATCACCTTTATGTTGGTTTAGGGCAGGGGTGTCAAAGTAATTTTGAGGGGGGCTGAATTAAAAAAATCATAATCCTGCACTGAATGAGTTAGTCATGGGCTGAAACAGAGACAGAGCTAAAACGCCCTATATTACATTTTCCTTAATATTCAATAATGTATGTATTTCTGCAAATTATATATCAGAGATTTTTGTTGCCAGGTGTTATACATTTTATACGTTTATTTGATTGAATTTTGAAATGAAAATAGTAGGGGTGTTGAAGTAAGTTCTCAAAAATCGATTTTAAATTACGTCAGATTTTCCACTGCATTCACTGTTTGTCACGATAAAATTCCCCTTTTAAAGACGCGTTTCACATCGTCTGTAACTGATAAAGCACCGGAGGAGGGAAAGGAGGGCTGGCGCTGAGCGCACTGACACTAAACACAGAGCAGGAGACTTACGTGAGACAGAGCAGAGATGAACAGGAGAGAAGCGCTACTTTCAATCACATCGTGGTTCGCGCCGTGTTGTTGTTGTCAGCGGCGGAGAAAAGCTAATGCGCTAACTACAGCTACAACTTGTCAGAGTTAAAGGGCCAGTACCCCATTCTTCCTTAATAAGCAAATAAATTCATTCGAAAATATTGATCACTGTTAACTTTGACAAATAGGCCTACGTTAGTTTAATAACTGCAGGGGGACAGTAATTGGATCATTAAAAAAAAAAAAAAAAATATATATATATATATATATATATATATATATATATATATATATATATATATATATATATATATATATATATATATATATATATATATATATATATATATATATATATATATATATATATATATATATATATGCCACAAAGACTATTAAATATAAAGACAGAATAAAAACTTTGGAATTTAATTGAGAATCATTTTTGAATTGGGGATCGTTTTTTAATCGAATCAGGACCCCAAAAATCGGAATCTAATCACCATGAACTGATAGATTCACACCCCTAGAAAATAGCTTATACACCATATGACTATGTGTTTTTGTAAAAAAAAAAACTCATGTTGACCATTACTTAATGTATTATTTGGCCCAATAATTACTGACTGTGATTTACACAAGTCTGAGGCTTCAACAGCTCCTCTCTTTATCTGAAACAGTGGTTTAACACTGGCTCTTGTGCCATTGAATTGTCAAACTTTCAGCTTCAGGATCCATCTTGGACCACTACTGCATCTGTGTGGATATTTACAAAAGTTTGATTTCTGTGCTTGCTCTGCTGTTATGATGCTCGACAAACCAGCCCGAAGTATTCTACCAAACAAAAAACAGCTCCTTTAAAATGTCTTTAACACCAAGACAGGTGTAAGTCTCTTTCAGTGTGACTGGGCTTGTGGTTGGATATTTTTGTATGTGTTATTATATAACTAGATCTGTGTGGCTGCAGGTTTTGAACATTACCCTGTGCTTTAACTTTACCACTGTGTGCTTACATCAGAGTCAAATAATGCAAATAAGCCAGTGAGTGCTCCAACCCTGGATACCTGCGGTTGTGAATGCTTTCCCGTGTTCCAAAGGCCATGTTAAAGGTCTATTACATTCACATCCACTTCTTAAAGGTAGTGTATAACATTTACTCCTGTGGGTTTAAAAACGCAAATCTCAAGTGGGATGATGCTAGCTGCATATATTGAGAACACAAAAAAGTACATAAGCCTTAGGATCTGGCATCTCTGGGGCTTTGAACCAAAACCCAACACCTTTTTTTAAAATTGGGAATAAACCAATTTTTTAATTGTTTTCAGTGAATTCCCGTGTATTTCACACTGTATCTGCGGATACAGAGAGGCCTTCTAAGTAACAGCTTCTGGTTTGAATGTTTGTATTTTCCCACTTAAATGTGCCTCCAGGTCTTCATTGGCGCACTGAAGAAGGAAGCAGTTTGTATCAAGCTAAAACTCTGCAAGCCAGTGCCAAAGTTTCTAAGCTGCACAGTGAAGGCCCTGACACGATCCAGAGGAGTCTGAGGAGTGACAGAGAAGATAACTTAGAACAGTCGTGGCATGTCTGCATCAGCACATGTCTGTGGAAAACACTCTAATTCTGGTCATATGACTCAGGAGTTTGTTTGGTTGCCAGGTGACAGATTCAACAATGGTGGTGTTCCGGCTGTGTGAAACGTGGCTTCTACCCAAGGCTGAAATCTCCACAACCACTAATTCTAGTGGTTGTAACTAGTTTTCTCGTTTTGTAATACTACTAGTTTGTAACCTATTATAACATTAAGTATGAATGCACTGATACCAGTATCAGGAAGTCGGTTCAATAAGTGATTCTACTCATTCTCATCAATGTGATAGCAATACCAAGAGCCAATACCACTTAACTGCGCCCCATCTCTCATTTGATGCACCGCACTCGGCTCTCAGCTAAACACAGAGCTCTGAATAGTGAGTTCACCAAAAAGATACACATAAGCACATAAGTTCAGGGTTTTGACATCAGCCTTAAAGTAGCAGCTGCACACACCAAGCTGCACAATTTGGGACTCAACAAGATCCTGATCATCAAAATCAGATGTGACGATGAAAACATTTAAGACACCTAATTGCTTTCATATAGTTTACATTGTGCCTTATTGCAACTGAAAAACAAATCTAGTGACTGAACAGGTGGCACTCAGAGAGACGAGAAAGTAGCAAGAGGGAGTTAAAGTCTGATTTGATTATAATAAAATGTAACCAATTATGATCAAAATATGCCACTGTTTTCAGTGATTGAAAAACAATAAAGATAAATGGAACCAAACAAAAAGTAACGCTAAAGCTGGTTTTATTGTGAAAAACAGTGGCCTATATTCAAATTCATCCAATTTAAAGCTGTACAGATAAATGTGATAATTCCGAATGTTTCTGAGCCTGTGTTTATAAAACTGTTCATTACATTTGCTTTACTCTGGGCCCCGGGCACTCTGCTCACACTCGTCTCTTTCCTCCTGAAGTGTAAACACAATTGTCAGTGCTCTTTGTTTATGTGACGTGGATCAGGCAGAGGCGTTGGGCAACTTCTTCAAGGTTTCCCTGTTATTTCTTTGGCTGGTACCATGTGCATCACCTCTACATACAAGGTGGATATGTCTTTCTGTGCATTTAGTTCGATTGACAAAAGTATATTGTGAAAGCAAACCACACTTGCTCAAAGAATGTTGCAACTGTTGCATCCCCAATTGAGCAGTGTTCACTTGCATTTGTATTGTGAATGACACTTTAGCTTCCTGTTTATTTTGAGGACTTTTCACCATTCAAATAGAGACGACATTTTGTTTTAAACTGTTAATTTGCTATTGCAGCGGCCCTAATTTTTAATCATTTTGAAATCCTTGGATTGTGAGAAAGGCACACTGCTGATCCTTGATAAAAGTTGCTTTATTGTAGGACTATCTACTAATATACTAATCTGCTGATTATTTCTTTTGTTTAATCGGTTAGTTGCTTGGATCACAAAAGGCCCGTGAATGCAGAGCTAAAGAGATCGAGAACGTCTTCACAGGGTGTATTTACAAAAAAAACACATTTTACACACTTCTACCATAATTTTAGGTTGATTGCTGCTGTCTCAGTCATAAAACCTCTTTTCTTATTACGTTGCATGCTTTTGTATAGTACAGAAACGAATAATTATCAACTATTACATTTGTTGACAATTATTTCAATAATCTATCAGTTGCGATTAATCGATTAATTTATTTCAGCTATAATTTACAGTGCAACGTTTCAACCGTATGGCATGCAGCTTTCACTCACATCACCCACATTCTCATTGCAGTCATGGCATTTGGTTGACTGTGAGACTTTGAAAAAATAAAAAGAATAATAGTTCATTAACTCTGTCTTCTCATATTTCATTTATTGAGTTTCGCGTGTGTTGAAAGAAATCTCTGTCAAATACAATCGTTTAGTGAATGGAAATAACGTATGAAAAGTGACATAATGCCCTATTAAAAAATACAGTAAAAACCAGCCCACAGTGACAGAGAAGAGGCAACGTCACTATGGAGAAAGTAAACACACATGCAGTCATCAGCCCTGTTTGAGAACGCCTGAAAGGATGTTTATGTTAGTGCTCTTTTTTTCATCTGGCTGGAAATGGAAAATGAGCATGGCCTTTCAAGGACAGTTTGGGCAGGTCTGAAAATAGAAGCCTTGCTTTGTAAATGTGGCACAACACTGAGGCACAATCTCATACAAACACATGGACGTCTTTGCAGCACATGGTTGTGCTGCTGTGAGCTTTAGTATTCTGGTTGCATGGATGGCAATTCCTGGTAAAACCATGTCAATTTTTTAAAGGTCCCATAACCAGTGTTGCCAGATTGGGCGGTTTTCCGCCCAATTGGGCTCCTTTTGTTGGCATCGGGCGGAAAAAAATAGCGTTGGGCGGGTGCATATATTTTGGGCTATTTTTGGATGTCTCAGGCGGGAATTTGAAAATGCAAAATAGATTAATATCTTCATAAATATTTGTGTATTATTGATTGAGTTGTTGATAGAATATTAAATAGAATAGAATAAATTACAGAAATTGAATATTGAATGGTTTGCAACAGTGACATTGGTTGTGCTGGTTGTCAGTCAAAATGTCCAATCGACCTCTGATTGGATGGAAACGATAAACACCGGCTCAGTCTGTGCACCCTCGGGTTTGGCGCTGGGTCCTGCTTAACGTTTAGGGTTTAAGTCGAGGTCAGTTTATCTCACGGCTGGAGTGAGACACAGGATTTAAAACAAGATTCCCAAGTGGGGGAAATACAAGAAAGTATATTGGAAGTAATGGGAGAACCAGCCCAAGCTGAAAATGTGGATTGCCCTGGTTCTGGAGAATGAGTCCAAAGCATGCTACACGTATTACAATTCTGATATCCAGTTTGCATGGGACTAAAGTCTATATGACAAGTTCTCATTATATTCAAATTATGGCTTAGTTTGGTGGGAGGGCACTTGTGGTAAATATTTAGCAGTTTTACATTTTTGAAGTACAGTTCCAGAAGAAATTTTGATAAATAAAAGTTTAAAATTACAGGTGTGTGTCATCAAAATGTGACGTACAGTTGAAAATAAATAGACAGTTAACACTGTAATGTTATGAAGATTGTCAAACAGGGGACAAAATAGGCAAAATGTGTAGTAAAATCTTAAATACAATCATATTCAGTATATATTAGTCAAACATGTCTAACCTGTCAACTTTAAACGCACCATACAATCAGATGGTGGTATGGTATAGTTGCCAAATAAGGAGGGCTAAGGGCCCGACTGTCATCTATATGTTTATCTGGTGTGTGCCGTTGGTTTGTTCATAATTTTACGGTTGCAACTGTGCTTTGTATGCCATTTAAATAGTAATTTTGGAAAGTTTATAATTTGGGCTGGTTTTCATTGATCTTGGCGGGTTTTATGTGGACTTTGGGCTGGAAACTGTCAGTAAAATCTGGCAACACTGCCCATAACATGCAAAATCGACTTTTCAGAGGTTTTAACCTTCCTCCAGTGCTATTTGGGCCTCGTATGTTGTGCCCAAAGTGGTTTTTTGATTGATTCCCGCATGTTTTCGCTAGAGAACTGTCTTTTCCGTCACCTCGGCTGAGCAGCAGACGGGGCTCCTCTAAGGATGACGCGGTGTTTAAGCCACGCCTCCGGGAAGCGCGCAGCCGCAGAATAAAAACAGCTAATGCTAATGCTACACAGTAATTACACGATGGATACGACAGATCAAAGAGTTAGCTTGTTATTTACCAAACGGCAACGTCCGTCGTCGAGGTACTGGAGCACGTCAAACTCCAGGTCAGATCCAGGACGTAGGACTCAGCACGACGCACCGTCAGGACGGAGAAAATGTTTATTCCCGTGTTTGTGTATCCTGTTTACCGGAGCACACGGCGCATGCGCACTATATCCACTCTAGGCTTCGGCACGGGTTGGGCGGGGGAGGCTCGCGGGTTGGGCGGGGGAGGCAGACTGCTCTCTGTTCGGGGGGTTTGCTTTTGCAAGGAGGGGGGCCAGTCCAAGAAATGGGTGTTTTTTGGAAACTGTTACGTTATTGATATTACACAACGCAAAAATGTATCAACAAAGCCCTTAGAATAGACTGTGTAAAGGGCAAAATAGCATAATATGGGACCTTTAATTATAGACTCAACCCAACTCAATAAAGTTGTAGTGTATGTTTTTTGTTTAGCTGAACCTCTTACCAATTGTTAGAAAAGGTATGTGACCAAATTACACGTGAGCGACCCCGATTTATGAAGCCAGAGTAAGACAAACTGATTCACAGAAGGCAAGCTTATTGAGTTGAGTGAGTTTGTCTCCAAAACACATGAAAATGATTTTCAAAATTTAAATAAGCAAATGTATAAAGCTACACATAGAGTAGATTTTAGGTTCTAAATGCTAAGGTGTGCTATTTGAAGGTATTGTTATAGTAAGCATAAAGACATTGACTTGAACTGACAGTGGTTTGCTCTTTCTCAGGTGAGTGTGCTGACCACTCTGGAGCGACGCTTCAACCTTCAGAGTGCTGATGTGGGTGTGATCGCCAGCAGCTTTGAGATTGGAAACCTGGCCCTCATCTTGTTTGTGAGTTACTTTGGGGCCCGAGCGCACCGGCCCCGGCTCATCGGCTGTGGGGGGATCGTCATGGCGCTGGGGGCCTTACTCTCGGCCCTCCCGGAGTTCTTGACCAGCCAGTATGAGATGGGAAAAATGTGGCGGACGGCGGACATTGGGCGGGAGGTGTGTTCAAACAGCAGCAGCAGACAGGCGCAGGAGGCAGAGGACAGCGTGTGCCAGAACAAGACCAACACCAACATGATGTACCTGCTGCTGATTGGTGCTCAGGTGCTGCTCGGCATCGGGGCCACGCCCGTGCAGCCTCTGGGTGTGTCCTACATCGACGACCATGTGCGCAAGAAGGACTCCTCACTTTATATTGGTATGCACACTACACAGGACACCAGAGGCTCTGTAGTACACACTACGGATGGCAGTATCGCTATCAAAGTATCCATATATCAGTACCGACTTAGTACAGATGTTGAAAATGCAAAGATTAATATGTACATTTTAAGGATGGTTTAAACAATCAGTTAACAACATAAAGGTGTTATCAGGTATGACAATTTGTCAAGTCATAACAATTGTCTGTTGTGTGGATTTTTGGCTCTTGTTTAAAATATGGTTGCAAGGTAGCAGTTGTAGAATTACCTCTACCTATGCCACATCTGCTGCCCATAGATACAGTCCCATCACATTAGGGGGCATGGTCTAGAGTCTAGAGGTTGGTCTGTATATGTGTCAAACCAGGAAGTAACATTATAAATGTCGCCAAAATGGTCAAACAGGGGGAAATACATTTAATTTACTAAAAATGTAATCAAATTTCATTAGGTTTTAGTGAAATTTGTTTACATTTCATTGTGTTGTTCTCTCTTGTCGCATTTTTGTACTGTATCACGTTGCTGCTATTAAGTCTATATCCACATTGGTTGTAGCCTTATAATATAATTCTATTGCAAACTAATAGAATTATATTATACATTAACTACTGTCTATTTGACAGGAGAAAACAGGTATAGTCACGGCACTAGCCGGAGTGACTGTAATGCTAATGCCATTTCTCTGTTTACCTTTGGCCCCTGGCTCATTTTTAGGTTAAACAAATGGATCATTAAAATGCGCTTTGTCAATGTGTTCCAAAAGAACCACAACTGTGTTAAGTAGATCTGGAAAATGTAGTCAGTAAAGTGTAGTGCGTGTTGATGAAACAATATGATAGATATAGAAATGCGTTTTGTTTACTATTCCCAACAGTATTAATGCCTTTGAATGTGTACCATAGACACATTTCGACTGGTTCACTTTGAAGTGGATTGGTTTGGTCTGAAAGGTACCGGTCCGTTTAAGTGATCCAAGCAATTTGGCTTGCACACAGCACTTGTCAAGACCCAAAATATTATATTTACATTGCATAATGCATCTAACATTATCCAATGCCAATGCATTCTATATAGAGTGTTGAATGTGGTGTAAAGGCTTTGAGAAGTGAAATAAATGCAGAAAAAGCTGAGGAGAAGCCAGAATTAGTTTCTTGTTCACTCTAGCTTTATCCACGTCTCACAGCCACAAACTTGAAATTACTAAAGGTTTTTTTGTGAATTGCTGAGATCTCAAGATTAAAAACAATTATTCAGATACAATTTAAATTGTATTTATTAAAGGTCCCATAACATGCAAAATTGACTTTTCAGAGGTTTTAACCTTCCTACAGTGCTATTTGGGCCTCGTATGTGTGCCCAAAGTGGTTTTTTGATTGATTCCCGCATGTTTTCGCTAGAGAACTGTCTTTTTTGTCCCCCTCGGCTGAGCAGCAGACGGGGGCTCCTCACAAGGATGACGCGCTTCACAAGGATGACACGGTGTTTAAGCCACGCCTCCGGGACGCGCGCGCGAGAATAAAAACAGCTAATGCTAATGCTACGCAGTAATTACACGATGGATACGACAGATCAAAGAGTTAGCTTGTTATTTACCAAACGGCAACGTCCGTCGTCGAGGTACTGGAGCACGTCAAACTCCAGGTCAGATTCAGGACGTAGGACTCAGCACGGCCTTACCGTCAGGGCGGATAAACGGTTTATTCCCGTGTTTGTGTATCGCTGTTTACCGGAGCACACGGCGCATGCGCACTATCTCCGCTCTAGGCTTCGGCACGAGTTGGGCGGGGGAGGCGCGCGGGTTGGGCGGGGGAGGCAGCCTGCTCTCTGTTCGGGGGGGTCAGATCTCAGAGTGAGCCGTTTGCTTTTGCAGGAGGGGGGCCAGTCCAAGAAATGGGTGTTTTTTGGAAACTGTTATGTTATGGATATTGCACAACGCAAAATTTTATCAACAAAGCCCTTAGAATAGACTGTGTAAAGGGCAAAATAGCAGAATATGGGACCTTTAAGTAAACATGTGTCATGTTTGGGTAATGTCAGTTGCTCAGGTAGCAGAGTTCTGCTTCTGGACTGGAGCAAGGACCTCAACATAGAGACTTCATTGGCATTCAATAAATACAGCTCATCCTGCGGTATAAAGAATGTTTAAAACTTCTAATAATTGCCAAAAGAACAATTAATAATCCCAAAGCCATATATATATAATTGTTTGCATAGTTTCACAGCCGTGCTTGCGTGTGATTTTACAGGACGTGTTTGTTCACAGTTAGGTGTTTGTGTAGCTGACTCTACACTATATTCAGAGCTGCTCGTGCACTGTGCTCCAGGGGAACACAGCCAAATGCTTCAGCAGGGCCCAGTGTAGTGGCCATTTCTTAGCTTTCAAACAGCCACAGTCAGGTACAAGCCATTCAGCTTCAGGAAGTAGAAAACACCTGGAAAAGCTCTATTAAGATGTGTGATAAAAGTTGGTGTGGTAGACATTTGACCTTACTTTTAATCATATATAACTTGACTGGCTTTTTTATCTTCTAAATGACATTTGACTTTTTACTGTACAGGATTTTCTGACAACCATAAAACAATATTACTATGAATAAATAAAGCTTAAGGTCTTCTCCACATCAAGGTTCAAAATAAAATCAAATTGAAATTACAATTTGGATTAATTGGATTAATTATAAAATTATAAAGGTTGCCAGCTATTAGTAAGGTAAAATAACATCAAATCGAAACCAAACTTCTGTCAGAGAAAATGCCTCCTCATATTTCTTTTCACATTCGCTCTCTTTCATACTCCTGGTCCAGCTGGGGTCTGTGCAGTCTTCAAGCCGAGTGCTGTGCAGGCTGTTCCGGTTTTGAAGGTGCAGCTGGTGCTTTGTGCGCACATTCCTCACACAGCATTTCTCAGGAGCAGTACAGGGCGGAACAGGGCGGCTCGACGCAAATAGCTGCCATACCAGAATCTGCTCTTCAGCCAAGTGACGTCTGCTGCACCTGAGAACTCCTTAACATCACACAGCTGTGCCCAGTTCATACACAGCTTCTTTTATATTGTTCTGTAGTGGATATGTCTCCTTATTCATCCATTTTAGACTTACACAAGTGCACACTCGGATAATGAAATGTTGATCTGGACCAGGTCCGGCTCAGGTCTGACACACGTCCAGCACAGGTCCAGCTCATATGTAGGCCCGGCTCAGGTCCAGCTCAGGTCCGGCACAGGTCCGGCTCAGGTCGAGGTCTAGCGCAGATCTAGGTTCAGCCCAGGTCCAGTCTTCAGTTTGTCTGATAAGGTGGTGCACAGTGGGTGGATTGTACAGTGTTGTTGAGGCTGAGCTGATGGTTCTAATCCCTGCGTTGCTCACAGGTCATGTGCCCTGCTGCATGAATGAAGCGCCTGTCTGTACTCTGAGTCTCACTGCGCTCGGCCATGGGTTATTCAGGAGCAAAATCAGCACATTCAAACTGTACTGTCGCCCCCTCTTAATAGTAATTATAATAATAATAATCATATTGTTATTATGGTTATTGTTTGTAAATCATTTTTAGTAGTAAAAATAAAACATATTTAAAAAAAATAAAGCAAATTTAAAATGCAACTAAAACAGTTAAAGGAAAGTCATTCAAAAAAAGTGAGTTTTAAGAAGCACTGATGGTGCTAGCTTATCTCCTCAGGCGGGTCGTTCCAAAGCTGAGGGACCCGAACCGAAAAGGCTCAATCGCCCTTCGTCCGAAGCCTCCACTTTGGAACAGCTTAACAGAGACCTGTCTGAGGATCTAAAGCTGGGCTGGGACTCGTAGAGTGTTAAGTTAAAAATATAACTAGGTGCTAGACCTAAACAAGCTTTAATAGTAAAATCTTAAACTCAGTACAAAATCCCACGGGGAGCCAGTGAAGGGAGGCTAAAACCGGAGTGATGTGTTCTCGTCTGTTAAAACCAGTCCAGTCCAGCTGCTACTTTCTGGACCAGTTGAAGGTGTGAATGTTCAGGAAATCTTTAATTACACGAATAAAATCGAGAAAAATGTATTATGCCTAAACCTACTACACTGTCTAAGTCAGATTTTCTAGACTGTTCTGTTCTTTGTTGATGAAATGTGCTGTCTGTGTGGAGTCTGTCATGGAACTGATGCTGACGGATTTACACCTCCAGCGCCCCTTTTTCCCTCTTTCTGAGCAACGACAAGCCTGTTGTGCAAGCCCTGAACCACATCGCAGCCTGTCATTTAACTGTCTCCTATGACGCCTGTTTGTGCATCTAATGAGAGGCTGGTCCAAGTCAGCTGTTTAGACCTGCTTTAAGTGCATATGACAGGTTCTCATGTTTCTGTAATTATGACTTTGATCTCTGGGACCCTTGTCCCAGGCTACAGCAGGTCAAGAGGGTTAGGGGTGAGCGAGGGCTAAGAGGGGACGTCTAGTTATTCAGCATTAGCCCTTAAACTTTGTAGCTGATGTAGCTCAGGGTTTCTGCGCAGCATTAAAAAGCATTAAAAGTCAAGAATTTTGGCAAAAATAAGGCCTTAAAATACATTTAAAAAACATTAAATTCAATCCCCTCATGCATTAAATCTAAAAAACACTAAGAAAAAAAAATTAATCCATCAGAAAAGTAAAATAAATAATAAAAATAAGAGCAAAAAAAATATAGCCACAAGCGGCAATGATTGGCCCGTGCCACGCCGCCGCCCCGCAGCGCAAGAGGGGGGCGCTTACGCGCCCCAATTTCCCTCCTCATAAAATACCTGCTGCCGAATCCATGGCGCTACCTCGCCTCCTACTTCTCATATTTCACTGAAAATGTCTCAAATTTGGTCAAAGTTTGCGCCTGCGCCGCACAAAGACTGTAATACTGTATAACTGTATAAATCCTGTATAACTTTTGATGGCCCACTCCTCAAGATCATTTTCACCAAATTTCAGGATGAGGAGTTTGTTAAAGTACAAAGTTTAATTTGAGAGATTTTGAGATTTTCCCATAGGAATAACATGGGGTTTTTCTGTCTTTTCTAAAATGTTGGCGAAATTTGCAGCCGCATGGAGACCGTAATACTTACCCAAACAATTTGCGCCCTACTCCTCAGGAAGATGTTCACCAAATTTCACCTTGGCCGGGCTTACGCCCTAGGAGGAGCTGATTAAAACGCGTAGTAAAAAAAATTGCCGTACAAAATACGACATGGGTATGATTGGCTTTTTTGATCGGTAGGCCAAAATGGAATTTTGTGCAAAATTTCAAAAAATTCTAAAAAACTAAATTTTTTGCTCCCCATATAAAAGTTTGCTTTGATCTGTAACGCATCAAATTAACTTTTTTCACCTCTAGTAGGTTTCAGACAGGGAGTTGATTCAAATTTGATGCAATTTGGACTCTATATGTGCAAATGAGAGCAAAATAAAAAAATTGAAAATTTCAGAAATTCTGGTCAAATTTTGCAGCTTCGCCGCACAGAGACCATAAAACCTAAGTTCATGATTTGGATAACTTTTGATGCCACACTCCTCACCTCAATTTTCACCAAATTTCAGCTCGTTCGGGCAAACGCCCTAGGAGGAGTTCGTAAAAGTACGAGGTTTAAAAAAAACCGCTGTGTGCGCACTTTCGCAGCCGTGCTTTGCACGGCACTATGAAACTAATAGGCCTCTCGCCAGCTTGTGGCGCTCGGGCCTAATAATTATCGTCTCCCCTGAGTTGCTGTATCAGCCAATCAGAAGTGAGTGTCCATGGCAGTAGTTTTTTCTTTGAAATTTAGCTTTAATTTGTATTGTAAGCGCTTTGGGTGCCTATTAGGTGGAAAAGCGCTCTATAAATACAAATTCTTCTTCTTCTTCTTCTTCTTCTTCTATTCAAATACAATTTTCGAATATATTTTTAATCCCAGATGTATTGTATTTATTGAATCTAGATGTTATCTATGTTCCCAAATCATCTAAAAAGTAAAAGATAGGGTTCAAAACATACATTTCCATGGTTTAAATGTCTTGTTAATTATCTTTTTCAGAGTAGTTTATTATATTCTCGTCATTCTGCTGTCCAATGGAATGGTCATGAGCCAGTAGTTTTGACATGATAAAAGTGTCAGTCATCTTGTTTTGATCATGACTTTACAGATCTTGAAAAGCAGCATTAAAAAGCCTTAAATTTCTTTTGCAAAAACTCTGGTAGCTATTAGCTTTAATTGCTAATAAGAACAACATATAACCCAAAGCTGTAGTTTAAAACAAAATGGCACATGCTTCTCCATAATCCTCCTCCTCCATTCCAAGTAAACGTGTAGTAGAAAGGTGTCAATAGCATGTGCTGTGCAACATTGATTTAGATCTTAAGTGTCGTAAGTGGGGTAAACAAAAGTGAAACTTACGCACATGTGACTACACTGTTTTGTGTACTATTGCCATTAATTTACACTTCACTGGTATCGGAGGAAACAATGGGTTCTGAGCAGTGGTATTGGGGCACATAAAGCCACCACAAAAGAAATATTTTTACAGCGACAGCCTTAGTTCCTTCTCAGAGTACAGACACAAACTTCCTGAGACTTGACTGTCTGCGTTCAGTGCTGTACAACCTGTTTGATTCTGACTGGCGCTCCTCCCTCTGCCATTGTCAGTGCCTGCACAGAGGGCCATTGTTGGGAGGATGGGCCCCTGTTAATGCCCAGAGCTGCTTTTCCTGTGTGCATGCCTCCTTTAACACAAAGAACACCTTAAAGTTGTACTGGTAAAGGAGTTTACAAGTGTGGAGTGTCAGATTACATCACAACATTCTAAGCCTTTGGTGTTGAAGATAAACCAAGAAAAAGGGTTTATCTGCAGATACTGGCTACATGTTGTGGAATAATAGACCTTGCCACTTAAACAAACTGACTGACTGAAATAGTTTTATGGACGCTGCTTCTCATCAAAAGAAAATATAAAGCTGACATGGACTGGAATGGTATCTGCTTTCTTTCGTAGGCATATCTCAGTAGCAGCTGTATAAAATATACAATACATACACACACTTGTGAGTATTTTTCATTCATGTTGATCTGAAATTGGTGCAGTTCTCCTGCCCATTGCTCTGTCAAAGAAACTCTCCGATTGGCTGCAGTGTTGGGGACAGCAACAAACGTTGAACATTTTTCAACTCCCAGGATCACGTCGCAAGACATGCACGAGTGCGAGGTTGTCACGGGCACCACTTTTGATTGTCGCCTATAGACTCGCAATTTTCAGAGTTGCATCGAAAACGAAGCAACGTTGCTCCCCATGTGTCCCTCACATCCTGCGATAAACGTAGTGTTTATTTGACGACTTTTCCCCCTTAACTATGATTTCAGACATGTTTACTCACTATAAATTTAGTGTGAGTGTTTTTAAGAAGGAGAGAAGTGCTCTGAGTGTTCGAAAAGAGCACAGAAGGCTGAGGAGGAGAGATTAGCTGCTGCTGTTACAGGAGGAACACGATGATGACACACGGACTGGACTGGACAACATACTGCTGAATAAATGATATGCCTATCAAACTATTTTCTTGTTTTTGCAAGTGAAGTATGTTCAAACTGGTTCTACACATTATAAAACTGATTGTATGCTTATTTTAGAAAGAAATTATAGAAAGGAATGACTTTAAAGCAACATTTCTTCATTCACACTATAGAAAAGTGTTGAAAATAAAAGTAACCAAGCAACATATAGAAAATGTCAGTCTCATATCATTTATTGGGCAAAGGCTTTCTCGTAACATCAGTATTGGTATTGGTCTAAAACTTCTTTTGTGTTCATTCATTTTAAAATATTTTCTGATCGAAGTAAACAAATGCCAATGTTCCGATGCGTGAACGGGCTGTCCATTCCCACTGCTGGCCGACCTCTGAGTCTGACCCGGCCAGGCTAATTCTGGCCTCTCCCTCTGGACCAGGCAGCACAGATCAGCACAGATCCTGGGGAAAGTCCGAGTTCTCACAGTCTCAGCTCCACCCAGAATCATGTCATTAAACTCTAATGTCCACATGCTTAGTGCTGTACAGCCCACAGTAATTCATTCAGTGTCATGTTTTTATGCATATGTGGCTAATATGTGCATGTGAGAGCGGCTTGTGTAAAAGGTTGGGTCCACATGACATCACAACTTCTTGAACGACTGTAGAGCCTTAAAATGCTCCCTCATTATGTTCAAGTCCAGAATGGAGGCAACTGGAGGCAAAATGAAGCAGACCATAATCATTTTCAAAGATGAACTGACATCTGATATAAATGCTAATGGTTTAAGTCTTCATAACAAAAATAAGGAACAGCTTTGGGTTTTCAGGGTAGCAATGTCAGTTGGTTTGCTTTTTTATCATAAAAGATGGAATAAATACTATTTTCTAGCCTCAACCTTGTATTTAAGTTTTATAGCAAAAGTCAAATTTGAAGTAAAGTATGTGATATATCTGTAAATAATATGGGAAACTATTGCATATTCGAACGGTAAACCTAGCCTTTTGCATTCATCAAAAATGCTTAGTGTCAGTTATATTGCACACATACAGGCACTATCCTATGTTAAATGTGTTTAAACCAGGCTCTTACATCTTTCTTAGTGATTTTACTTTGACAAAACCACCTGGGATCATATTTTGTGATTTTCAGAGGTTAGTCCCAATTTCTTCATTGAAATCACAAAATATTCTACCTCACATTTGCATCTTGCCTCCATTTCCGAATGTATTTGTTTTTGTTTGCAGATTTGTTGAGCTGGAACAAAACATGTGTTCTACATCAACAGAAATTCTGAGATTCTACAACATGACCACTGTTACGGGAGAATTGCAGTTGTGGATTTCTTTAAAACAAGTTAAACAATAAAAATGCAGAGAGAATGAGTCTGATCAATTAGTTTTTTTATTCACTGGTACCAGAGTGAATAAACGCCTTTCCCTGACATAGTGACTCTCCCTGGTCGACGGAGGTCCATAACAATCAGAACACATGCTTTTTATACACAAGACATAGGTGGAGACATAAAACATCAGTGTGAAACCAGAGCAAGGACATATGTGACATCAATGTTCATGACAAACAACAGCTATCAGTGGTGTTTTCAGTTAAAGCCAGATTTCAGCGTGAAAGGACGTCATAAAAGGATTAGATGCCCATTATCTATCTTTGTGACCGGGACTGGGAGCTGACAAAACAGGTGCTAAAGAGATGTTAAAGTTGAAGTTAACCTTAGCAATGTAGAATGAGTGAAACCCCAATTTCGGCTATTACAGTCCACCCCATGTCACAGATAAAAGCATTTTACTGTTACACCCAAAAATCTGTAATCAATTAAATCATTAGAATAACATATCTTTATTCATTCATGTGTAAAACAATCAAATTAATCAACCTGTAGTCAAAACTTAAAAAAAACACCTAAATGTAAAGATGCCTTCGAATAAACATGTTGAAAACAACCCGGGCCTAATGGTTCAGTTCAGTCCAAGTCCAGGTCAAATTCACCAGACAAGTCCCAGTTAACTGTCAGGCTCATGGCCTCTGCTCGGTTCTGCAGAAACAAAAACTGGGATGACACTAGATTATTCACCATTCTAAGAATGCAGGGAACAAGACAGGAAACTAAGATAAAGAAGAATGCAATATTTATCAACAACTCCTTCCAGGATGAGAGAAACCAATCGAGAGTGAACAGCGAATAGCCCTTCGCAGTCTCACCCTCCATCAGGTCTCGTAATTTAGTGAGATTAGCTATGCCCGTGCTATCGCCACCCCCTTTATCATTAGCAGGTCTGCAGGTACAACAGGTGCTCCCCACGATCTGACAGACCCCCCCTTGGCTAGTGGTTATCTGATCTAACACCAGGCGATTTTGAGGAGCCACAGAGCGTAAGGCATGTTAACTCCTCCCTCGTAGAGGCTAAAACAGAGAGAGTGTTATTAACAAATGAAATGTCAGCAACAAATTAAAAAAAAACTTAGAACCGGGCTTGATGTGAACCGGCCCAAATCAAGGTTCACGACCGGCATTGTCGGGAACTTTAAACCAGGGTCCAATGTGTGGCAAGATTCTATGCTGCTGCTGTAGCTATGGGCAAACATGTACACAGATGACGATCAGATCAATTATGACTCTTTACATATTGATACCAGTAATTTAAAGTGTGGCCAGTCGAGTGGTTGTAAGACTTAGTCAATGCTTCTAACCAGGCCGTCTCGTCAGAAGTCAGACTACGGGTGCTTCGTTTCACGCCATGTTTATTTGAGTAAATGAAACCAGGCATCAAACTTAACCATATTATCAAAATTGTCAGAAATAAGGCACACATGAAAATCTAAATCTGGAGATTCAATTTCTTCACCATAAGCTCACCCTGGTCCTCCAGCAGTGGGTTGCTTCCTCTGAGTTCTCTCCTCCCCCCTTCCAGGGGAAGAGCAGATGTGGTTCCAGCGGTGGGAGCTGTCTCCCCACACGCTCCGTGCGGCTCAGGAAGTTGTTTTGTTTCGTGAGCGTTGGGTCCATTGCCACAGTGTGAAGCATGAATCCATGTGCCCCTGGCTGTCCCACAGCGATGTCGGGTGTCAATCAGCGTTGCCTCCTATGTTCAAAACCAGGTCTAGCTCCAGCTCTGCAGCTTCAGCCGTGTTTTGACCTGTACAGAAACAAAAACAAAGTGCACTCCCCCCTTTTTTCCTGTGAGTGCCGCTAGTTAAATTTGCCCTCCCTTTCCCAAAAGGAGAAAATAATATAAAACAAAGGAATGAACAGAAAGGTGGACCTGATGGGCCGGCCAAAAAGAACAAACAGATGATGTGACACCGGGCCAACCCTGTACAGGGCCGTAGGAGCCAGTACCAACACCACTACCAACCTAAGGACAAACCCATCCCCAGCTAAACCTGAGCAAAATAAAAGCAAAAACGTGACTACCGGGTCCACCAGGTCAAACAAAAGCTAAGTTGGCCTGAGTGTGGCTGGGCAGAGCCATAAGTGCACCAGCTACAGGCGACTTAATTAAAGGCTCAGAGCAGACGAACTAAACACAAAACTTAATTCATATCAATAGACCAAATATGGAAAATGTGCATTAAAAAAAACCTTCTCTTGTCTAATTTTCTCTTTTCCTATTACTATTCTTTTAACAATATTTTATTTTAAATATTAATTGCCACACTCATACCTTAGTATTATAATTCGATTTATATATATATTATTTCAATGGGCCTTTCCTGAATCAAATTCAAATCAAAGATCACATATGAATGTCTTTAATATCTTTAATGAAAATATATATATTCTGAAATTTTGTCTAATTATATCATAGCCTTTTTTGAAAACCAAAAAACAAACATACATTTTCATCTTCTGCCAGGAAACCTGTGGAGGAATAATTTCATGCATTACAATCAACCAGCCGACTGGTTTATCTTCTTGGTCCATAGTTGTTTCTGGTAAATAGGAAACATCACAAATAACACACAGATTGTTACACCAGCCCCTGTTTCGGGCTCAGGTCCTCCGTGCATAAATGCCACCTGTACTGTGTCAGTCTCCGCAAAAAAAAAATTATCATTACCAACCTGAGAAGAAAAATAATCAAATTAGACACACATTTAAAGTATTACTTTATAATTGTTTGTTCCACTGTACACACAGATCCACTCTGGATGTATGTGCTCCTTTGGGTCATCTGCTGAAACCTGTAAATTTGAGATTAAAATAACCTTTGTCTTAGTTATGCCAAAAGAAATCTATAAAAACTTCAGAAAATGCGTAAGTCCATAAACAAAGCAAAGTAGAAAGTGGTTAATTCATTCATACACATTCACACAAACAGACGTTAGTGAAGCTTCTTTAGTCCAAGAGCTTTACTCGTCAAGTCCAAAAATGTCACATGTTCATAGTTTGAGTTGTGCACAACCTTTAAAATGACGTCATATTAAAACACATTTTTGTGACTGTGTGGGTACAGGAAGTGTCCTGTCTGTGATCACATTCCCCAGAACATAGACCATGTTTCAAAATCAAAATTGTTAGTTCTCTCTTGTTGCAACAAGTGTAATAAATCCTATAGACTTGATGACTGTTCATCAAACCTACTCTCAATCTGTAATAATCTAAGGAGCTCTCCAAAATTGAGTTTACACCAGCTGAGTTTTCCTAGTTTGTTATCATTTTGATATTGCTTTTTGTTATAGACACGCTGTTGAGTTTATTGGTTCATTTTTCCCTATTTGCATGTCCCCCAATTCTTTATTTTTTAAAATTCAACACCACCAATGTCCACATCTATAACTGACCTGTGTATGTTTTTTACGTCACCTGGTTTTGGGTGATACTCCTTGCAGTTTTCAATTGTGTCCTTTGCGTCAGCCGAACCGTTCGCGATGTCCTCCCGCTGCTCCTTGACCTCCTCATCCCCTCCGTCTGCCCCGCCCTCTGAGCCGCTGTGACCTGGACCTTCTCCATCCACATTTGATCTCTGTCGCCGTGTGGCACCTCAGTTTTCTCTGCAAAAGTCTCAGAAGGAACACAAAAATCACCATCATGCGCTAAAGCACCAACCACACAGAAAACACTTTGTGATCTGCAATCTTAGTTTGAAATAAATAAATATATGAAATGACATTGAGGGCCTGGTAAACGATGCCATTTTAATGTTATATTTTTGCAAACAATTTTTGAAAGAGGGTGTTCCTACCTCTTTTACAAGTTATAGATTGACTTTTAACAAACAAAGTAAAGGCATTAATTTATTTGGGATGTCTTATTTTAAAACCATGTCCTCATCTTTGTTTCTTATTCAGCATTTGGCAGATCTCAATTTCTTTTATTTATTTATTTGTTTTAATTAATTAAGCTATTTTAATCATCTAAAATGTTAAATTTGCTCATGTGAAATATATTCCAAGAGCTTGCATGAATTTCGTAAAATAGTTCAACTTAAAACGACTCTAGAACATGTAATAAGTTTAAATACTATTTAGGTAAACCAGCTCCATGGCTGGCCGTACTTAAGATTAAGCTTTAAATAATCAGTACTTCCCGTTGTGGCCTCAGCTGGGTCCAGTCGATGGTCAGAGAGCGGAGGCAGAGCAGGCGGTGAAAAGGAACGGGGTCAAGGATCGACAGCGGGAGCCTGTACAGGAAATAAGAGCGCTCACGCAAGAAAATATTAGTTGTGCATGCAATGTTAACATAATTGTAATTTGCTATGTCTCTTTGTTCAATACTTTAAATACTCCAATGTCAGTATTGTGTTTGAATCTGCTGTGATGACCTCTCTCACAGCTGCCACCTTTATCTCTGTTTTGTCTGTGGCCTGTGAGGAGTCAGGTTTTTTCTAGTTCACAGGCACACAGGGTCCCGTGAAGGAAAAAAAAGAAAACAGTATCAACCTAATTCTTATAACCAAAATGTTATGTTAGACTATTTGGAACCTCCAAGATGTGAATTTGGGGAGGTTTTAACTCTTTCAAAAACATCAAATCCATTAAAATTTCCATAAAACCACTGTTTGTTACAGAAAAAAAGATGAGCTCATTTCAACCAAAAATTCAAAATCGAAAAACAGGAGCAAAACCAGATCCTATTAAAGTCCTGCAGGGTTTCCGCCTAAACTTCTTGTCAAAAACAAAATGTGCGCAAAAAAATCTTGGCCATAAAAAAAAAAAAAAAACATACTCAAACAAACCAAACAATATTCAGTTGCAAAACAAAGCTCTATATTTCTCTTTTAATATAGCTATTTATTTCTTCTTAGATGTAGCTCTATATTCATTATGTCACTCAGTCTAAGCTGTAAGCAGGTTTGAACTGCGTTTATACGGAGACCAAAAACTTTTACGATAAGACGATCAGACATATCAAAATGCATCGTGTGCTATTCTTAAAGTGAATCAGTGCAAAGCATTTCTTCGTTGCGAGCATGTGCTGTGTATGTGCTGCTGATGACGTGACTAATTTTCAGGAAATGCATTCTCCATTAAAAAAGGCTTTTAAAGTTCTAATGCTGTGTGATGTTACCTCTCCTTTTCGTCTGTCTGCTGCACGGCCGGGCTCTGCTCCACCACTGCTGCTGTCAGAGGGTCACGCTGAAGGCCCAGACTCTGTTCAGTGTCCTCTTCACTGCCTTTAAGCAGTAGCTTCAGATGTTTATCTTCACCCACGTCCATGCCCTGCAGGAGCACCTCCACAGTTAGGTCCATATTGTGTGAAATTTCGCAAAGTACGAATCAAAACTCCATAGTGGTTTTGTTTTGGCCGATTCTCCTTTGCCAGCTTTGTTTTCTTTGGGTCCTGATAGTGGCTTCGTAAACAATGTCTCTCAGATGTGACTTTCTCAGCAACTTTCTTTTGCAACATCAGTCATTGTCTTTGAACTAAATCTTCTTTGAGGTGGCACTCATC
This sequence comes from Rhinogobius similis, assembly GCA_019453435.1. NCBI lineage: Eukaryota > Metazoa > Chordata > Actinopteri > Gobiiformes > Gobiidae > Rhinogobius > Rhinogobius similis. The sequence continues at coordinate 38,491,170 of CM033628.1, forward strand.
CACCCGTGTTAGCTTTATTGTCCAATATGCAATGATTTGTTTGGGCGATGTCATTGAGATAATGGCAGTCCGTTTCATTTGTGCCCAGCTTAGTGCAGCTTGTAGCCCAAGAGGGCATCTGGGTCGTTGGTGGAGGAATGGTGTGGCAATGGTGTGGGTCTGATTAAGCTTGATCTTCTCCAGAGTCCGGTCCACAGGGTCTGGTCCACAAGGCTGGACAGAGCGTGTTGACCCTCGTGCAGTGGTTTGGAGCCCGGCGCTCGCAGCAGTCAGAGGGAGGTTGTAACAGAAACAAAAACAAAGATAATGAGTGACGTGTGAGTGCAAATGTGTGCAGAGTAATTCTTTACTGTTGCTTAATTTCTATTCCTTCAATTAAAAAAAAAAATAAATAAATTATTATTATTATTTTCTTTTTCAGGTCTCCTTCTTTAACGTTATCAATGTTTACGTTATAATAAGTCTTTTAACTTTAATTTGCTTTAATTTTCTTAGAAATCAGTGCTCAGTGATCCTTCTTCAGGAAAGCTATATTTCTTGGACCACACAGTTAATACTTAAATCCATTCCTTGCCGTGTTTGTCTGTCATGGCCTGGATTAAAGGGCTTGTAGGGGCCTCCTCCACCACTGACTGGTTTGATCCCATTTTATCTCCCAGATATTTTATCTCCCAGATATTTAATATCTCCCAGATTTCTTATCTCCCAGATAAAATGGTAGTCGCACCTTTCACCGCTTTACATGCGTCTCGCGTAGCGTGTATCTTTTAAGGCGTTTTACCTCCGTCCCGAAAACTCCCCAAGAGCTTTCTCCACTTTTCCTAAGCTGGGCTCTTTAAATTCCCAGGTTAATGTGTCACTTAATAACAATATTAGTGTATTCAATTCAATAAATTAAGTACTCTGAGGTATTTTTAGCCTGCTTTGGCTAAAAACTCTTTTAAAGGTTCCCCGAAGAGATCTATGCTCACTTATCTTCCCTTTAAAGGTCAAAGTTCTTGCAATAGATTATACTCTTAACCCAACCTCTCGTTTTCTTTAAGATGTGACACAAACTTAAACAGAGCTCACTCTTAAATCAAGATTTCTTGCTCAGTTAAGTGGAAAAAGTGAGCCAGACTCACTTTCAGCGTCTGGACTTCCCGACAGCCTGACCCCTGAGGTCTACCTGTCCAGTCTGGTCCAAGGAGGATTCCTACCCCTTCAGATATTTAATCAAATATATTTAGCAGAGCTATCTCCAGCAATCGGCAGACAAACAGAAGGAATGCTTAGTAACTATTTAGTATTACTCCTAGAAGTTTTCAAATTGCAATTAATTTTAAAATCAAACTAAATTTCCCCCTTTAATTTTATTAGATTGTGATAGGACTATTTTAGGGCTCTAAACGCCTATACATCTAATAAAAACTTAAAGATGCAGACTCACTCACCACAACAAAGTAGGATGTTTGGTTCGGAAACCTTGCGCCGGTGGTCCTCGTCCCCGTGAGACAGCCCTCCGTCTCAGAAAGCAGATGAGGTTAGAGGCTGGAAGATCCAGGTGGCCAGACGCTGACTCACGCCGGGAGAGAACCCAGACCGGGCGAAGGCCGCTGTTCGTTGACGCCAACTGTTATGGGAGAATTGCAGTTGTGGATTTCTTTAAAACAAGTTAAACAATAAAAATGCAGAGAGAATGAGTCTGATCAATTAGTTTTTTTATTCACTGGTACCAGAGTGAATAAACGCCTTTCCCTGACATAGTGACTCTCCCTGGTCGACGGAGGTCCATAACAATCAGAACACATGCTTTTTATACACAAGACATAGGTGGAGACATAAAACATCAGTGTGAAACCAGAGCAAGGACATATGTGACATCAATGTTCATGACAAACAACAGCTATCAGTGGTGTTTTCAGTTAAAGCCAGATTTCAGCGTGAAAGGACGTCATAAAAGGATTAGATGCCCATTATCTATCTTTGTGACCGGGACTGGGAGCTGACAAAACAGGTGCTAAAGAGATGTTAAAGTTGAAGTTAACCTTAGCAATGTAGAATGAGTGAAACCCCAATTTCGGCTATTACACCACAACCTATACATCCAACCCATGCATGGATGGGTGAAAACAGGCTTTTAATGGAGAAGTGAAAATGATGCAATACTGTATGCCCTGTTATGCATAATTTTATGTACATTTTAAATATAAATATAAATCAATTAGCACTACTTTAAATATGCTGCTTTTTGAGCTTTCATAATGTTTCCTTATGAAAGACATGGTGAGTTGTTTCATTTAGTTTGCGCCTGTTTAAGTAATCCTGCACATAAAAGCTCAAATTGTTTGCCAAAATGCTCTAGGTTTTTAACGTCCATACATTAGTGCTAGCAGCTATTGTGTTTAGCCTGGTTTACATGACTTGACAGCACTGGTAGCTGAAATAGTTGCTTTTCCCCCATCATTTTAAAGTCTTCTTACTAGATAATTTGATCGTGTAATTTGATACGAGATCAAAAATGGCAAATCAAATACAAATGCAAATTGCAACTGACTTGTAACATCTTTTTCTTTTTCTGCAAACAACAAAATATAATGTGTAAAAAGTTTCAACCCTGCAGAGCTCTGCAAACATGCATGAGATTCTTGTATTAGTTTAGCAGTTCATATTTCAGTCTTCTCGCAGATGTTAATGCGACGAGACCTTTTTAAAACATACTTTGCAAATATAATTGCAATGCATGACAGAGAAGCCCCTCAGCCTGTCAGAACATATGAGCAGTAAAAAGTGGGGATGTTTCCTCACGTGAGCGAGTGTGTTGGCAGCAGCAGCACAGTGGGACATGTTTGCACTTGACCTGAGTATTTATAGCATCACAACTATGTTCGCGGGAGGGGCCCCTAAACAAACCAAAGTTGGCTCCCAGGAGTCGTCTACTGTACAGCAGTGCAGACAGTCAATACTATTTTTATTTTCATCTCTTGGTTCAGTTTGTAGCTTTAACTGAATCTTCTATTATCCATATTTTGAAAAATGTAATTGCAACTTCAAATTAGGAGCATATATCCATAGGAGGATATATATTTACAAAAAAAAACATCTTTCTGTTTTTTTTTTTTGTTTTTGCGTAAAATGTGTCAGTATGTGTCTTTGTGTCTTTGATTATTGTAGTTCAATAATCACAGAAAACGCGACTGACCATAACTGAACAACAAATTATCAAAATCTCACTTTATACTTGGAAGATTACGCAAGACATTTTTGAGTTTTTTGTTTTGTTTTTGTTTTTAAAATAACTTTTATTTATTTATTTATTTTTCCGTATTACAACAGAACAATAAATGCAATTCAGTCGGCAAAAAGTGTCAGCATACATAATATGAACACATGACACTGGAATGTGATTACAATTGGTATTTACATAAGCTAAGCAAAGCAGCAACAACAGCATTATAATAGATTGACCATTAAGTCCACCTTGAATAATAATGATCTGCTTGTAGCCTTAACATAAACGTTAGTCTTTCCATTTTATGCTTTTCTTCAATTAGTACCAACCAATCTTTTATTTCAGGTGGTTGAAGCCATTTTCTTGTAATTACCTTTTTAGCACAAGCACAAAGAATTTTAAGAGGTATTTTGCATAATTTGGCATATCAGAAGGTATGTCTCCCATGTAAAAAGTCATCATGCTTTGAGTTGTAGTAATACCAATTATTTGTTCAATTGTAGAACCAACATCTAACCAAAACTGTTTTAACCTTACACATGACCAAAATATGTGGGTATGGTGAGTCTCAGTCTCTCCACAACCTCTCCAGCATGTAGAGATGTTTGAATTCCAACTTCTTTGTTGTTTGGAGGTTATGAAGATGCGGATTATATTTTTCCAACTGAATTCTCGCCAAGCATTTTCACATATGTTCTCCCAGTGCTCATTTGATATGACTATATTCATTTCTTTCTTCCTTCTTTTTTTGATATTTTTTGATGCATTGTTCCCCCTTTTCCTTAAATAAAAAAAAAAAAAATATATATATATATATAGTCTGTTGATTTTCTACCACTTTGGTACACTTTTTGGTACAGTTTAGAAAGTGATGAACATCCCCCACAATATATCTGTGAAACTAGTTTAATTAATTCAGAATAATCTCCTACTACATTCTTTAATTTGGTTGATAAATATTGTCTTAATTGTTGGTATCTAAAAAAAAAAATTTTTTTTTCAAAGTTATATTTTCTTTGCAATGTTTGAAAACTTGGTAAGGTATTCTTATCTGATATCTTACAATAGGCTGTAACTTCAAACTGTGCCCAATATTTTTGAGTTTGTTTTTAATAGTTTTAATTGTAGACAGTAGACTCCATATTCTAATTTGCAGATCTCAAAAAAAACAAAAATTACTGGGGTGGGTGCTCGACGACGAGCGCCTGGTGGCCGGGCCCCGTGGGGCCCGAACGAGCAACGTGGGGCCGTCCTCTCGTGAACCCACCACCTGCGGGAGTAAGGGGCCGGTGCAGAGGGATCCGGGCAGCGGTCGAAGGCAGGAGCCCCGACGACCGGATCTCCGGACACAGAAACTAGCTCTAGGGACATGGAATGTCACCTCGCTGGGGGGAAAGGAGCCTGAGCTCGTGCGGGAAGTTACTGAATAGATATAGTCGGCCTCACCTCCAGCACAGCCTGGGCTCTGGAACCCGTCTCCTTGAGAGGGGCTGGACGCTCCATTTCTCTGGTGTTGCCCATGGGGAGAGGCGGCGGGCTGGTGTGGGCTCATAGCCCCACAGCTCAGCCATCACGTGTTGGAGTTTACCCCGGTGAACGAGAGGGTCGCGTCCCTCCGCCTTCGGGTGGGGGACAGGTCTCTCACTGTTGTGGCGGCCTACTGGCCGAACAGCAATGCAGAGTACCAGGCCTTCTTGGAGTCCCTGGGAGGGGTACTGGATAGTGCACCGACCGGGGACTGGGGGACCTCCGGGGGTGGATGAGATCCGTCCTGAGTATCTTAAGTCTCTGGATGTTGTGGGACTGCCTTGTCTGACACGTCTCTGCAACATCGCGTGGCGGTATGGGACGGTACCTCTGGACTGGCAGACCGGGGTGGTGGTCCCTCTGTATAAGAAGGGGGACCGGAGGGTGTGTTCCAATCACAGGGGGATCAGGAGCAGTGTGGTTTTCGTCCCGGTCGTGGAACACTGGACCAGCTCTATACTCTCCATCGGGTGCTCGAGGGTTCATGGGAGTTTGCCCAACCTGTCCACATGTGTTTTGTGGATTTGGAGAAGGCATTTGACTGTGTGCCCCGGGGCGCCTTGTGGGGGGTGCTCCGGGAGTATGGGGTCCGGAGCCCTTTGCTAAGGGCTGTCCGGTCCCTGTACGACCGGAGCAGGAGCTGTGTTCGCATTGCCGGCAGTAAGTCAGACCTGTTCCCTGTGCATGTTGGACTCCACCAGGGCTGCCCTTTGTCACCGGTTCTAGGCGCAGTCAGGGCGTGGAGGGCGTCCGGCTTGGGAACCACATCTCTGCTGTTTGCGGATGATGTCGTCCTGATGGCTTCTTCAAACCAGGACCTGCAGCATGCACTGGGGCGGTTTGCAGCCGAGTGTGAAGCAGCTGGGATGAAAATCAGCACCTCCAAATCCGAGGCCATGGTTCTCGACTGGAAATAGGTGGCTTGCCCTCTCCGGGTGGGTGGAGAGTCCTTGCCGCAAGTGGAGGAGTTCTGGAGGAAGTGTCTGGGGTGAGGGAAGTCTGGAAGTCCCTGCTTAGACTGCTGCCCCCGCGACCCGGCCCCGGATAAGCGGAAGAAGACGAAGACAAAGACGAAGAAAAAAAAATTTATTGCAATATTATGAATTTTTTGTCCACCATCAGTTTCTCAAACTGGTTTTTATCTCATACTAACAGAAATCTCCTCTGAACTGATATCTCCACATTGAAGTTTCCCTTTTCACCTGCAGTGTCTCTGCTCAGATGCAGCGTAAAAGAAACGATGATGCAGAAGTGCCCTACTGGAAACAAGAAAAAAAAAAACTAAAATTAGACTTTTTTTGTTTTTAAGCAAAAAATCTGCCAGTGGGGTAAGCAAAAATTTTAAAATGTTTTAAAATTATTATTATTATTTAAAATTATTTTAAGACAACTTCAAGAGTAAATGAGCAATTTGCTCAGTTTATGGCTTGATTTAAGCAAAATGTTCTCCACAGTCACACTGTAGAGTGATGCAGATATGCATATACTTATGTATGTGTGAGTGAATATGTACACATGTATATTACACTACACTACACTAATATGTATCCACATATGGATGGATATATGACTGCATGTGATACTGTGGAAATTGATTGATTGATTGAATAATAGGGGAACATCAAGGAAATTATTCTTATAAAAGAATAAATCAGTATACATTTGTTTGGAAGTTACTAAATTTAAGAATGTTTCTTATTTTAAACTATATGTGCTTAAAAAAGGTAAACTTTAAGCAAAAAATCAGGAAGATTTAAGCTAGATATAAGCTAGATATAAGCAAAAGTGTTTCGGTATTCTTTTTGTTAAATTAAGCCAAATATTCTTAGGGTGCATTCACAATACACTTTTGAATTGAATCTGGGTCCATTTGACCAAATAGTTCGGATCGATTGCGTAATTGTGAACGTGCAATCGAACTCTGCCCGGCTTGAAATTCTCTCTGCACCTGAAGTAAACCACATTGTTCATGCTCCGAGGCCTTGGGTCTGCTCACACTGAGTCCCACATGTGGGGCTTGTTGTGCACATGTGGGGCTGGTTGTGCACCTGCTTGGACGGTTGTGCACATGCGGGGCCGGTTGTGCGGGGCAGGTTGTTGAGCAGGTTTTTTGTTAGATCGGAAGAAGTCAAAGAATACAAACACAACAAACACAGACAATGACAAAACTTTGGTGCCCGAACTGAGTTTGGTTTGATTTGTATTATGAATGTGCCCTTTGTCTAAGATTCAAAAGAAACTTTGTATCTTGTTACAAGATTTTTGTCTTGTAACAAGATACAAAGTTTATTTAACAGATTATATATATGTATGTATATATATATAGACAAGACAAGTTTTTATGTACATGTAAGGACAAACTACTTGACTTCATAAAGCTGTTGCCATATCAAAAGGTCATGCAAATGTGAGCTGTCATATGTGTAGTTCTGGAGCCTGGAGCCTGGAGGTGGCAATTAATGGCACATACATGATTAGGAAGTCTCCCCTTTTTCAGACCGACAAAGGATGACACATTTGTTTATTGTTATTATCATTGATGATGATGATGATGATGATGCCTTACAAAAAGGGTAATGCTCTTTACACACTTGTTGTCACTCACTCCACACTCTGTGGTTGTAAGTCACTTCTGTGGCCACAGCTGCCCTGAGGCAGAGTGATGGAAGCAAGACTGTCCATCTGCGTCATCAGCCCCTCCCACCAACATTCACACACACACCACATTCACACTAGGCAATGTTGTGTCTCTTGTGTCTGGCTGAAGGACACAACGACAGAACTTAGTCTGACCTCCAACCCTCAGGTTGGTGGTTGAGTGTTCCAGTCACTGTTTTCACTGATTTCCACCTGATTGTCCCTTTACTGCACAGAATCAGAATATGTTTTATTGCACGAGAACAAGTTCACAAGGTAGGAATTTGGCTGAAACTAACACGCCCTAGTTGTCTATTGAACACGTTTTATTTGTGTTACTAGTTTGTTGTTTTACTTACCATGTGGACTGTGTAGTATATTGCTCAAGCTCAAGTGGTCTACTCTATGTTGTCAGATAATGATTCACTTGTTCTCTGTTCGTAGCTCATGCCATGCTTGCACACTTTTCCACACCCAGTCCTCCTATGAGTGACAACTAGATTTCACCAATCACAGTGAAGCGGACTCTTAGAAGCAGCAGATAATACTGTGTCTATGTTTACAATTGGTTAAATGGTTCTGAAACTAACAGACAAGGTTCTACAAGGATCGGGCTCATTTGTTAACTGGTATAAATGTAGATACAGTACATGGCAAGGATTTAATAAAACAATGTCAAACTCATATTTGAAGTAGCCTTTCTACTGTTTATCAGAAATAAATAAGAGTCCCCTTTGAATAAGTAAGTGTTTTCTGTGATAAGATTGGAATGTGGTGATGAGATAGTGAGACAGAGGTGATGTGGCTCATACACACACTCACACACACACTCACGCGCGCATACACACTCACGCACGCACACACACACAGATTTGTAGAATGGCATTGTTTTCCTGGTAACACGATCAAATTCTAAATATAATGAATTGGGTTTCTTTAAGTTAAATAACTAAATACATTTTAGTCTGTGCTCCTAACTTTAGAAAAGAACGTGCTCTGGAACAGAGTGCAACTTGTGAAGCTATTGCTGGTTGTTACAGTTCATTGCCGCTGTGTGTTTGATTTTAAACCTGATGAGTGTTGCTGGTCAACGTTATTCACCCCTATAGCCTATTTTCTAATCCTGCCCCCATCATTAGCTGTAGTGCTAGTCCTGGTGGCTAACTGGTGGCATCTCTGTGAGGAAAGCTGCAGTGACTCTGGACAGTTGCTGTGGAGGCCGTTTATATAAGCTACTTAGGTCTCACACGGTAATGTCGTTTTGAAGGATTAGACTCTAAATGGGTTGTTCCGTGGTGGTGGCCATAAGCTGCGGTTTGCCGGGCCACAGCACTTATCTGGAGGTGAGAAATGAACTGCTGTTTAACGGACATCAAACCTCTGCTGTTTCTTTGTGGCTTTTGAGCCTTATAGGACACCGTTCTGCAGTTTGAGAACCAAACCCCCACCTTGGAAATGTGCACCACGTTAATGTCAGGAGAATGCTTTAAAGGAACACTATGGCACTTTTTTTTATGCTGGCAGGGCGTGTTTCATTGTCTGACATGTTTCAGTATAGCCACGTTTCGACGAAAGTGTCTCAGCTGTCTTAGTGAACCATACTGGCTCATTTTAGTGATCTTAAGTGGGTCATGAGAGGTCCATCTTCCCAACTGGTCTTGCTTGCGTTTGGCTTTCGGAAGGGTTTAGAATGAGGTGATTGGATAAGAGAGAACACACATAAAGATATAAACAAATAAGCAGATATACCCAATAAGGAGATGATGGGTTCAAATCCCAGACCAAAGCAGGGATATCTCTCTGCATGAATCTGCATGTCCCCCCCATGTTACTATGCGTTCTCTCTGTGTTCTCTGGCTTTCTCCCACCGTCCAAACACATGCATCCGTAGGTTAATTGGCAACTCTAAATTGTCCATAGTGAAAGAATGTGAGAGTAAATGGTTGTCCATCCATGTCCGTGTCTCTGTGTCAGCCCTGCGACGAGCTGGCCCCTGTCCAGGGTGTACCCCGCCTAAGGCCCAAAGTCACTGGGATAGGCTCCAGTCACCTGCGTCCCCTAACGGGAACAAGCGGGAGAAATGAATTTATTTCCTGTTTATTGACACATTGAACTTGCTTTGTTAAGACCCAAAATATGATATTTCCAGTGCATAATGCATTTAACATTATCCAAAACCAGTGCATTACATAAGGAGAGGTTCAAACGCAAGCGTAGAGCAGGGTTGCCGATGGGGTCTTATAAAGTCTTAAATTCAGAAAACCAAATTTAAGGCCTTAATAAGTCGTAAATTTGATGAAATCTTAGCATTTGGTCTTACATTTGTTGCAAGCAAGTCTTAAAATATATGCCACATATTTGGTGAAGTTTCTATTTTATAAGTTCATTTTAAAGCGTTATCAAATGTTCGGCGAGCACTAGTGACCACACGCTAATTTGCTCTGGGTATTGGATTATGTTTTCTTTTCAGTGATATGGGTAGCTTGTCTTGTAAGAACAAACTTGTTGGAAGCTTGGAACCCTATTATTTTAGTTTACGCACCTAACCAGTATAGTGAATTTTGAAAAGTGGAAAAGCATTTAGTCGCTAAAATTCTTGAAGCAAATATTGAAACCTACGTGACTGTCGGATACAGACCTGCACTAGGCACCGCCGGAGCGGACACAGGTAATGGACAAAGCCAAAATGAACCAAAAATAATCCACTCAACTACTCAAATCATCCTGAAAAGCACAGCTAAACACACATTGCTCTATAAAGCTTGACGCTCAGGCTAAAAACAAAATACTATATACTATAACTTGCCCTGAAACACACACACGCGCTGTCTAATCTTCATTAGAAACTCAGGGATAGTTTATGTTTGTCCAACATTAAAAGTGTTGTGAGACAAAGATGGAGGCAGTGGTATTCTGTTTTGAGGTAAAACATGTCTTATTGCATTATATAGCGTTAACAACCTGCTAAAGTTTGGACATGACGAAAAAGCATGCAGCTCACAGCTAAATAACACAGAAAGGTCTTCTTTAGCAAAGTCAAAACAAGCAGACTGTGCACAGTGCGTCCCCTGCAGGATCAAAGGAGTCACGACACAGAACAGACAGGCTGCTCTTGTAACCAGGAGCCAACACCCAGATCAGCGCTTGAACACTCCAAAATTGAACTAAATTTGCATTTGTTATATACATTACTTACGCAAATTTAGGATTTAGGACTCTTTCTGCTTTCTCGGCACCATCTCTCAGGACCTCAAATGAGAGCTGACCATTAGTTCCACCATCATGAGGGCCCAGCAGAGGATGTGCTTCCTGCGGCAGCTGAGGAAAGCCAAGATGCCAACACAGATGATAGTGCAGTACACGGCCATCACCTTCTCCATCACCGTGTGGTACAGGAGCCACAGCCAGGGACAAACAGAGACTACAGCGCATTGTGTGCTCTGCTGAGAAGGTGACCATCTCTGCAGGACCTGTGCGTCTCCAGGACCTGGACCAGGACCTTGTCAAGATAATGAGGAGCAAAATTGTGTGGACAATTTAGTACGTTCGAAAAGCAGGTATTAAACTTTTGCGCTGAACAGACTATTGCAGTTTACACATCAATGTGGTGTGGTTAAAAATGGTGTAATTTCAAATGTTTGATACACTAATCCCTATTGACCTTATTTCGGACGTTGCCTTACGCGCTGCCGTCTTGTTTCCGTTGTATTAGTTTACACGGCGCAGACGAGCTCAACAGAAAATAAGTTCTACACAGACTAAAAAGCCGTTTTCAGGCCGCCCAGGAAATCGTTGCGTTGTTGACTTGTTATTGCTCGTGTTCATTAAACATTTTACACAAATCAATCTACTTTATGTAACATTTTAGACTTTTCCCTCGTCCGTCATTAGCTGTAACAGAGTTCTCATCAAACGGAAGTGCGTTTACAGACGGAAGTGCAGAAAACGGCAAAAGTGGGCGGGGCAGAATAAGGTCAATAGCCTAAGATGAGGATCTTATGAAAAAAGCCAATGATGCTATATAATTAAAACAATTTATATCTTTTATTTTATTTTATTTTTTAAGTTATTTGCCTATGAGGCTAGTGAATGTCAGCATTTATCATCATAACTTGTTACATATGTCTGTTCCCAAAGCAGCAGCAGAGGCACATTTGTGCTTCTGTGCTCCCCGCAAGTAAACTCATTTACATATCACAATTTTAAGTGGCACTCGCAATTTAGCCCCTGTCTTAGTAAATCTGGGCCTAAGACTTTAGTGCTGGGTCACAAACAAAGGCTATGGTTAAATGGACTGTTAAATGATCTGCCAGTATTTATTTTAGGAATACGGCCTTGTATTTTATGTTTCCACTTATGATGATCACAGTTATAGCTTGGTTACTTGGGATTAAAGCTTGCTCACTGACCTACATGTTGATGGGGAGCTGCTTACTACAGATATCACATACTGTTGTATTCTTGAGCAAGGCACATCACCCACTTTTAATTGTGTGATGAATATGTTTCACTGAAGATAAAATGAATGAATTATGGCGTGATGTTTTGGGAATGATTTAAGTGTAAGGCTATGTTAAGGCTGGCATCAGTCTCATGTTGATAAGGATTCATATTACCTCTGCAGTGAGCTAAAGGGAGACTGTGATGTGAGCCATGCAGTCAGTCACACTGCTGAGGGACGGTGCAATGTGGAAAATATCAACCAATCAAAACTTTGCAGGTTGTTTTTAGTAAGTTGTTTCTGAGCAGTTTCTCTTTTTAAAGGCTATTATGCAAATGTGACTTGAACCATGTTATATTGCTTCTCCCTCATCATTATCTTAAGCTATGTTGACGTTCAATTCAATTTTTTTTTAGAGCGGCGGTTCACATTGTAAATAAAATGTGATTTAATTTTTCATGTGGGAACAACAGCCCTTGATATGTCCTGATGTGCTTAGGAGAACAGAACAAAACCAGGAGTTCGGTCACGTTATAACAATAGTCTGCGTATTAGCAAGCAAGCACCATTTGTCAGTGCAAAATGTCTCTTTATCTTTCACTGTAAAAAGGCAAAAGTTAATCGGCCATTCACCGTCACACTTTTCTTTCCAAAATACAAATTAAGTTTTCAACCTCACATTTTTACACCTCCTAGTTTCTGTTGCCTTTTGTTATTTAGCTGTGTGCTAAAGTCTGCAGTCTGAACTCACAGTTCACATGTATCAGTGACATTGCAAACATCAGATTCAAATTATAAAGGCCTGTGGCGAATTTGGAAAAAAAAAATTGATTTGGACTGTTCACACTGACATGAAAAAATTGGATCGAGGTTTCGTTTGTATCAAATCAAATCACATTCGACCTGCATTGTGAACGTAGTCGTAGAGTGGTATTTTTCTTCATGCTTCTGTGATCAGAAAATGTCACCTACCCCCTATTCCCACTCACAGGTCGGTACTTGTGACATGCAGACTCCATCCAAGGAGACTGTGTGATTTTTTTTATTTTTTTTTTATTGTAACTGCACCAGAAATGGGCAGTATAGAGTGGTGTGCTGTAAACTTTAAACACAGTTACTTTGATCTTATCTGATTATGTGCACATGTGAAATACATACATACATACATACAGTCCCAATCAAGGGTTAGTTTAAGACCAGTTGAATAAATGGCAAAAGTTACAGTGCCAGAGTGGCTAGCATTCTCGCCTCACAGCTAAAAGTTTACAGGATCGTTTCCCAGTCGAGACCAGCCCTTTCTGTGTGGAGTTTGCATGTTTCTCCCCGTGTTGGGTCCCAGAAGAAATACCAAAAAAACCCCAGAAAATGACACTAAACCTGCATTTTTGGACAGATTTTGGCTTTCAAAGGCATGTGGTCTTAAATTTTTGATCAGCTCCAGTACAGCCTATTATTTTCAATATCAAATGTTTACTCAAACCTTTTTTTTTGTCTAACCCCCATTTCGTTGCAAAAACTTGGAACCTTGTTGGGTTTGTACCAGCATATAAGCTTCTTGTACAGTTGACAGTAGTGTTTCTGAATGTGGCCACAGAGGTCAGAGGTCACTCCTGATGATGTGACCCAAGTATTTGACCTTCCACACACTTCTATCCACAAATGATTGCGGAAGATTAAAATCAATTAAAACTGTAATAATGTAATAATACAAAGTGCATTCAAAAATGTAGATTTTATTTTGGGTCCATATGAGCCCTGCCGCTCATATGAAGATAAAACCCACCTCTGTTAGAGTATCTCAGCAGTAAGCCTCTATGGAGCAGTTTGTTCATGGAGGGACACAATCGTCCCATCCCTAGTATCCTCAGTGCACTTTCAGTCCTTATGTTGCCTGTCAGGGATGAGTCTAAGGCTGAGCTCAAAGTCATTTTATACATTCATTCAAATCACTCACCACTTCCTCTTGCCCTGTTTTATACTCACATCCCGTCCCCAATTAGTGTCCTCTTTCTCCCCCTCTCTCTCTCTCTCTCTCTCTCTCTCTCTCTCTCTCTCTCTCTCTCTCTCTCTCTCTCTCTCTCTCTCTCTCTCTCTCTCTCTCTCTCTCTCTCTCTCTCTGTCTCTCTCTCTCTCTCTCTCTCTCTCTCTCTCTCTCTCTCTCTCTCTCTCTCTCTCTGTCTCTCCTGGAGGAAATGACTATTGGCACTTTTCTCCTGATAATTAGACTGCAGCACATACAGAAGAGGCTGCTACCAGCTGCTGTTGGATTTACAGGCCTTGTCTTGTATCCTTTACTTCCTTGCCTTGTCTCCTAGTCCTCTCTCCTCCTCAACTTTCCTCTTCTTGTCTCCTTTCCTTCTGTGCTCTCTTACCTCCCGTTCTTTAGCTCTAGAACAGGATTAGTTTTAATACAATTCAAATTATCACTCAACGGCTATGTCTTTTTGTGTACATTCACACTGGATCAGCGATGTCCGTAATTCACTTGTTTTTATGGCTTTATTTTGGAAATTGCCTAATAAATACACTGAAATATGACATAAACTTTTTAAGTTCATGCCTGTACTTTAGTGCCATACACGTGATCAGAATGACATCCACATGATCATATTTCTGAAACAGTCGTAGCCTCTCTTTGTAATTCATTCACTATGACACAGCCCCTCGATCTAAACTCTGCACCAAAAACACCCAAACTTGTCCAAAGACATTAATGAGTTGCATGGGATGAAAAAGAGACGACAATCATACTACAATTTATCCAAAGTCCCGAGGAAAATCTAATCCTGCCGTAGGGCTTTTGTCTTCTGCCTCCTCATCTCCTTTCGTTGTCTCCTCTCGTTGTCTCCTCATCTCATTTCCTTGTTCTTTCTCCTCTCCTTGCCTCCTTGCGTTCTCTCAGTAAAAGCAGCAGCTGTCTCCTCTTCAGACGTTGTATCCGGCCCGGCCCTGTTCTCCAGCCCTGTGCTCCAGTGGCCTATTCACAAAGGCAAAAGTGTCCCAGCCCGGGGAAGCTGCTGAAGTGGGCTTTACAGCAGGAAGAGGGCAGGCACTTGGTTCCGCTGGTGCCATGGAGCGTGGGTCGAATGACTGCTCTGACAGGGCTCAGACTGGCTCACTTGCCAGTCTGAGCCCTGTTTGAAGCTGTGCCCAGACTTAAACTATTAGGATGTGAAAAATGAATCTGATCAGAATCGGTTTATTGCCATTTCAGTGATCAAAATTCACAAGATAGGAACTTGCTTTGGCGTAAGGTGCAACAAAAAACAATGAATGAAATGTTAGCAAGATATATAAAAGAGGCATGCATAAGATTAAGAATAAAATAGAATAGAATAGAAATTGGCAGTGCAAATAGAAAGCTCTTTTATAATATGATTGTTAAAGTGGCAGGTGTTCTAAAGTGTTCATGAGTCCAACGGCAGAGGGAAAGAAACTGTTCTTGTGGCGGGAGGTTCTGGTCCGGATGGACCGTAGCCTCCTGCCCGAGGGGAGTGTCTCAAGTAGTCCAAGATGCTAATCTAAAGATACTAACAACATATTTGTTGCACAATAATACACTATATAGCTGTAATAACTGTATAGCACTTTTCATGACACGCAAAGATGCTTCTCAGTTCTGTTCAACAAAAACCCACATAAACAAGCACAGACTGTAGGTGTCTTTTGATATTAACAGTGTATTATTTCTATCACAACAATTTAAAAAAAAAAGGGGGAATTATCCTACCATGAAGAAATCACATTTCTTATTGCTCTCAATGTGTTCATTGTTTCTCAATGCGCAAGATAAATAAGGATTCAAAAATAGGCTTTAAGACTAAATATTTAACAAAAATAGATTTACTTTCCCCTATTAGATATTAAATCTTAAAAAACTAATACAAATGAAATAAATAAAAATAAAAGTCCAATCTAATTGGAAAGAAAATATAAAATTATATATATATGTATATAAATCTAATTTAATATAAAGCTCCATTTCCATATTCATGTGTTAATAAAAGTGTACCCATGAATATAAATAAATCCCTAAATTAATATACAAAATGACCCAAATGACAGGAAATAAATAAAAATATAATTAGCAAATTAACTTTACAATGGACTGTCACAAAAATGATTAGAAAGAAACTGTTCAGTTATTGATTGGATGTAGATGGTACGAGTGGTGGTCTGTCACGGGCTGCACGGGCACAGAGTTCCTTAGCTCCAAGTGTGTCATGAATACAAGCTAAAACAAGAGATTTTATATAGGCCATGACACGCTTTTGTTTGATTGTCCTACATTTGTTCCACTGACAGAATGATGCAGTATTTGTATTAACTGTTAACAAACATATAATTTAGAAGTGTACTATTGTAACTTTTCTGGTGCAAGTGTACACATCCGCCCAAAAATTAGGCCTGTGCGACAAAAATGAATCTTTAGGTACATCACTGTGCTGTGGGTGTCTCTTAAATGCTGCACCCACAAGAACAGCTATGTGTGAATTAAAATTAAAAGAGTCTGCATTTATGTGCTTATAAAGTGCCTTATTATGAAAAGGTGAGATGATGAAAATGCTCTAATTCTCAACTTAACTGCACAAACGGCTAAAGGCTGAGCGGCGCGACAGTGGGTTCATCTGAGTGTATGCAATGTTGCTGTGGTTAAAATAAAGAGTCAATATGGCCCAGAACATATCATTTCTACCATATTTAACAAATGTAAAAACTTCACTGTTCACTCATTACAACACCAACACTGTGGAACAACTTTAGAATTTGATGTTTTCACATAAAATTATGTATATTATTTTTTATTTTTTGTGCACCCAAATAGAAAAGGCGCACCAGTACAACCAAACCTAAGGTTTTGTCTGGAGCTGTGTCACATCAGTGGAGAGGCAAGCCCGCTCCACTCACAGTAAGAATGTTTGTTTTTCAAGTGAAGAAATTGGAAAATGTAATGGATTCTAGGCAAAGCATCATCAACCTTCCAGTGAGAAAGGCTGGTATAAAAGTTACACAGTGCAAAAATGGCAAAGGCCATTTTTTGTAAATTCTTTTGGTAATTTTTGCCCTATATATGTCGACAATGATGTAATGAAAATGGAAAGTACTTTGGCCTCTTACTTCTGTGGATTATAATTAAACATGTACTTTTGCTAAGATCCCATTTAGGTTAATGAGAGCTTGGTCTGTTTCCGAGAATAGTGTTGTCACACAAGGTTAAGTGGACTAAAGATTAGGTCTAAGAAAGGCCTAGTGTTGTCACTGACCTGCCGCTTCGAGCAAGCCTGAGCTTTGTCGGACCTTCTATGGTCTGGACCTGGTCTTATTCTTTTGAAAACCTCTATAGTTTACACCTCTACAAACATGTTCTGAAATGCAAAGGATTCTTGTAGTTTAACAGGTCATATTTCAGTCTTATCTCAAATCTTACAATACATTTTTGATCAAAAAGCGATATATGCTTTTGTGGGTATTTGAATTAAAAAATAAGTAGATCATCATTTTACGTTTTGTTCATTGTAGACTACAATATTGATCTAAAATGGCTTATTAAAAGAAAAGGTCCATTGACTTCCTCTTCAAAGTGTGGAATTGAATAGCCCCCAACATTTTACTATAACAAGCAGCGGATTGTCATTTATTTTTTAATTTTTTTCAGAGTCATAATTTTTCAACTAATCACAAACTAAGTACAGGAAGTGGGCAGGGATAAAAGGGTTGGTGAAAACAGGACTTTTTTGAGCTCTGGAGCCTCAGTTACAGGACAATCCAGGATTAACACATGCAGGAATCAATCCAAATACAAATTTGAGTAAACTAATGATGAGGAAACGGTTGTGACGAGCTTAAAGGCTCATTAAATCGGATTTTACAGAATATATCTCCTTTAAAATGTGTAAGATTCCTGAATTATTTGTGTACAACATTAGTAATAAAACTCATGTTGATAGTCCTTTATTAAAACTTCTTCTGCTTGTAGGGGAAGGTCCACTTTATTGTACCCAGTATTACATTTGCCCCGTTTATTTGGAGCAGTCTGTGCGGAGCTGGGCAGCTACAGTGCAGCGCCTACGGACCCCATTTATGAGTTCTGTTTTGATGAGTACCTAGCTTAAGAACTAGCCTCAGATAAATGCTGCTTTTTGCTGTATTCCGTGCACCACGTATTCCGAGGCCACATGAAACAAGAATACATTGGGGTGTTTCATTCAAATATTGCTGGTTTTCAGCCGTTGCATTTCTCACCAGCTGCTCATGTGTTGGCAGGCTTGGAGGAGCGCACACAGGTTCATAAATACCTCACCACCTCTGGTGTATGAACAAATATACACCCAAAACGCCACTTTCACCGCATTCTTAATAAATGAAAGCCAGTATGAATATGTAAATATGGATGCATTTAAAGGTCTAACTTTGCCTTTTTCTCACTTATTTTTGTTAAACAACACTTAAAATTTGTTTAATAGCGATGTGTTGTGGACTGGGTGTCATTCATGGAGTAAAATACAATTGGATAAAAGGACAGGGATAATACAGAATACGTTTAAACTTCATAGCTTCACAAGAAGTGTGTAATTATTGCTATTTCCCATGTCGCATGTTGTTTGCTGCTCTGTTTTGTTGGCGGTTGCAGTATAGGGGTGGTGTTTATGGTTACGATATCAGATATCATGCTGACACCACACACATGGAGGAGCAGAGACCAGCGCCATCAAAAAGGCTCACGAGGAGGGGGATCGATCCAAAGTTGGATTGCCCCTCCCGGGGAAAAGCATATGTGGCAAATGGTTCTGTAGTGTGCATCAGGCTTTAGTCACTGTGTCTCATTGTACTGAGACTGCTAGTTCAACTTTGTTAATGTTTTAAATGGCCGTTTGTCCAATCATCCTAACTGGACCAGGCTGAATTATCCACAGTGTGCTCTCCTCTTCCTCCTCCTGTGGTGGTGCTCTGTGCTCTTACATAAGCACAGATGTTCTACAGCCTGGATGGAGCTCAGCTGTGTCACTGTCTTGTCTCACTAAGTGACTTTTGCGTTCTCTGTCTGCATTGGGCTGATGTGAAGAGGCAGCTGCTCGTCACACTGAATTATTCAGCACTGAACAGTTGGCCACCGCATGGTCCAAAAGCACCACTCTCAAGTTCTGTTTCTTTTTTTCTTGGAAATAATTTCAGTTTTAAATCTTAGCACATGTTTATTTTTTATATTAGTCTAGAAAGAAAGACATTTTTGAAGACTGATTCCCTTTGTATATTCTATACAAACAATCTCTCTGGGCTCCACAGGCTAAACTTCAGAAAACCAAAACGCACCAAAATTTGATTCTTCCAGTTTGAATGCTGAGGAAGGCCACACTGGGCTAAATGCAGTGGTGCATTTTTTTTTATTATCAATAGCCATACTGTAATGAAGGATTTTTCTACTGCCTTGGATTTTTGTCTTTGGAATTGGAATATTTATTGCTTATATTTTGCTCTTTTGTGCCCAGATATTTCTCTTGTAAAATCGGATTATTATCTGATTTCTTTACCTTTAAGATGATTTAAATGACATGCAAACTGTTTTTTTTTTTCAGTCCACTATTTTCTTTTTCCTTGATAAAGACTAAACCAAACAGATTGTCTGTGGAACCCTCCTTCTAACAGACCAAGTTGATCTTCAGCTTTATAGAAAAGACTGAAGCACAGCTCTAGTTCAAAAGTGTGTACATTTCCATGAGCACATTAAAGATGTGTTTGTGACCAGGACAAAGCAGAGTAACTCCTGCAGCCTGAGGAGGAAACCTGATCTGTGTTTAGTCTGAAACGGTGCTCACGTCTGAGTATTAATAGCCTGTTGACCTGAGGTTCTTGGCAGTATTCTGAGGGCCAGGCCTCGGCTTAGCACCCCAGGGTGACAAGTGCACCCTGTGTAGCACCCCACTGCTGCACCATTGGGTCAAATGGTCAGAGTTTAAACCCTAGTGTCCACTGCTTGATTGTTTTATCTTATAAAAGTTTTGGATGTCAGTCACACCACAAGGGTGCAGAATTTATAATCATCAGTCACACGATCAGTCGTACTATGACCAAAGTTTGTCTGAGCAAATCTCAAGCTCTAGACACTGTGTAGTAACATGATCATAATTGTGACGGTCAGCTAAAACTAATGCTACATGCTTGAATACATCGTTAGTAAATGAAGGAGAATTGTACCTGTTCACGGCAAAATTGATTCTAAAATATGACAAGTGTTAAAGACTATAAAACTGTTAAGAAAGTGTAAGTGTTTAATCCTATAGTCTTGCTGTGTGAGGTGAGCAGAAGTTGTGATGCTGTGATGGAACCTGACTTCTGGTATGGAGTCTTCTGTAGCAATGCTCTGTGTGACTGAAACACATGAGGTTACTGAAGTTCAAAACATTTCCCTGCATTTCGATGGCACCAGCTCAGCCCACACTGTACAACGCTAATCTGAAATCCCAGCTTGATCAGGCTTTATTCAAACAAAGGAACAATGGTGTGGCGCGGCCCTCTTCCTGGTGTGTGCTGTGGTTTGGAGACCCTGAGGTGCCTGAACCTGCAGCTTTTAGATCACAGTCTGAATGTGAGTGTGCCCTGAATGCACCAGTCTGACACACCTTAAAGCCAGGAACACTCTGACTACAGGACTATACTCCATTTAAGCCCTGATTTGATTCTGACTTGACTTTGGAGTCCTGTGTGTGGTGTATGTTTCTGTTGTCTCATGACAAAGGCTGACCACCAGGAGAAGTGGGTGAGAAAAAGTGTGTGCATTAAATAAAACAACAGTCAATCACAATATAACGATTTCACAAAAATAGCATATCGTCACATGAATGAGATCCACAATCAGACATTTCCATTGTTGTATTTTTATTGTTTTATGCATCTATTTTGATCAGCACTGTGGGAATCAGCACTTGCCATTGCACAGTCTCCATTTATTATCTCTATAATTTATCCATAGAAGCCAACTCCAACTGTAAAAAATACTACCTTTTCCTTTCCAAACCAAAATGACAACACGGCATGGATTGACAGGGGCATAATGAACGACCACGTGTGTTGAGTCATGATCCAACAATTCGATGTTGTATCAGATATCACTGGATCCCTAGTTCTATTCCATTAGCATTAGATGTCTGTGATTGTCTTCTGGGCTCCTAAAACTGTAATCTACTGGCATTGATCTTTTTGATTATACTAATGAACTCTACAAGAATGTATTACACTATTTTAATAGTTTTGCTAAAGTGCGTGCACACACTCTTCTCACTACATGTACTTTATTACGTATTAAGATTTCCCTTAACTGGTGAACGTCTCCTCAAGTTCTATGTTATTATATCTTATCTATAGACCCTAAGGAGATGTAAAAGTAAAAGATGAGCTTCTGTTCTTAAAAAACAACAACACATTGTTCAGCTCTGATGTAAAACTTTTAATTGTGCAAAAATAGAATCTTGAGTTCTTGGCTAGATTTCTTGTCATAGTTCTTTACTTTGTAGTGAGTGAGTGCACACCTCAGATGTCGCTAAACCACAGTGTCCGGTCTCTGCACATTGAAAAGTTTCACTTGAGAAAGGTGTGCAGCAAAACAAAGCCTCAAACCACCACCAGGAAACAGCATGTGGACTTCCTGTAGAATCAGATGGAGTGTAAAGAGAATGTAGTTTAAAAAAACAAAAGAACAATACAATGCAATATTTCAGTTTATTTTATTGTATTATTGTTATTATTGTAATTATTTTTTGGCTCTTCTATAACATAACAAAGAGGCGACAACAGAATATCTTATATTAAAGACTATACCTAATGAGTAGATTACATATACGTATATTTGATGACTATTATTTTAAAACATATTTAATCAATAAAAAATCAAAGACTTCCTTTTAGTAAATACATTTTTTTAATTACATTTCTGATATGTTGTCACTAACCAAAACCTGAACTCTTGATGTGACACATTTTGGAACATGAAAAGTATAAAAGTATTGTACTGATGAATCTCTGCATTTGTTTCAAAGTGAAATGTGAAGTGTTTTAGGGATGGTATTAAAAATAATGTTATACATAAATATACAAATTTTTATATCAAATGGCATTCCACCTGGACTTTTTAACTTTATTTTTTTAAGTCCCGAAATTTTATTTTTTTGTGATATTGACTTCAAGTTAAAACCCAACAAAGTCTATTCCTCCAACAGCAGTTTTACACCCAATTATATTTACCAAAGAAATCCAGATAGGATATGAAAGCCAATGTTCCTTTGTGTAGAGCTTGTTCCTGTTGGTTCAATAAACACACAGTTTTTTAGCGGTAACTTTTACTTCCTTTCGCTTGCTCGTTCACAACAACAGTGAAACTCAGACATCGCGTGAACACACAGTACACTCTAAACATCGCGTTACTCTCACCAAACCTCGTACAGGTACAAGGGAAAAACATAACTTAACAAACTCCCCTTTTTTTTCTTTTTAAGAAAAGTGCTCTAGGAATGCAACATGTAAACATAACTTTTAGTTAAACAAAACAGAAGCAAAGTATTGCAATGTTCATTCAGAGTTTAAGTCTGCAAACACCTTCACTGAGTGCCTTAAGTAATTCAAGTGAAGATGCCCCCTTTTTGGTCAAGCAGTTAGCTAGCTGCTCTTTGGTGGCAGACCACACGACCTGCTGAATAGTTCCAGAGTGTATGAGTTCCTTGATACTGCTTATCTCAAGGCGCAGTCTTTTTTCAGTGACAGATTTTGTGGATTTAACTGCATCAAGAAGAGAATGATTGTCTGTAACACACACAATGGGCACAACTTTGGACATACAGTCCCCGGTGTTTATTTCTGAGTAAAGAGTAGCAAGGAAAACCGCACTGTCAATACCATCTGCAAGTGCTAGAGTCTCTCCTGCTAAAGTACTCCGCACTACTCTCCTGATGCGCTTGGACTGCCAAGCTATGGGTGAGAACTTTCCATTTGCACCCATGAGCATGATGAAATGTCCACCTTGCGTTCCCCCATCTGAGAGGTTTCCCATAGAGGAATCACTGTACACCACAAGTTTGAGTGAGTCGTTTTCTCCCAGGTACTGGAACCTCAACATGACATCTTCTGATTTTACCTTCCGAATGATTTTGTTAGCACAGTGCAGAGTTTGAATAGTTGCATGTTTAGTGTTAGACGCCAGGATGGATATGTCACACATAATGTCTGGCCTACTCTGTCTTGCTACCCACAATATTTGTCCAATCTTTGACTTTAACATGTCCATTTCACTGTCCGTCAATGCTGCTTCATGCTGTACTGCTCTGGTGGGCTCAATCGGAATAGTCTGCAGATTTTGAATGTATGCTCTTTGTTGCACTTGTATCTCACCCTCCACAGAATGAACTTCCATTCCAATGTAGCTGAAGTCATCATGCTCTTCCCGTCCAACTTGAAAAGCTTCTTTTAATTGAGGGATGACAGTTGTGGAGAATACATTAGTTCCCCCCCAGATAAAGTCATCCACATGAGATGCAAGGACTCCCTTCACCTTGCCATACTGATCAAGCCAGTAAAACACAGCAGGGTCCACTTTTGACACTTGAGCTCCTAACTGCTGCATGGTGTCTCTGACTCTATGATACCAGTACAAAGAAGCATCTGTTAGACCATAAACACACTTCTTTAACTTCCACACAGTTCCTTTGCTCTGTGCTTCCTCTGGCGGACGAATGTAAATGTCTCTATCCAATGTTTTACCTTGCAAAAAGGCTGCCTTAATGTCTATGGAGCTCAGCTGCCATTTGTTCTGACTTATAACTGCCATGATCATTTTCAAGGATTCTGTAGCACATGTAGGTGAGTCTTTTGGTAAATCTTGTGTGTTTAACTCTTCAAACCCTCTTGCCACTAGTCTGGCTTTAGGCACAACACCTGCAGCTGTCTCTTTAAGTGTGCACACCCACCTTGTTGAGACGCATTTCTGACCTTCATCTTTGACTTCTACAAATACTTCATTCTTCTTCCAGTTTATGAGTTCTGCCTGTTTTGCTGGCATAAAGACATCATCATGCACAACAAATATATCATCCCTACTGGTAGTGCCCTCCTCACTCTCTGAAGGAATGACCTGAACACCGTCCATTATTCCAAGGTTGACTGATGATGATGTGCCAGCTATTTCCTCTGGCTGGATGAACTGCAAGTTGTACCAGTCTTTGTGTTTTCCAGTAGCTTTTCTTGCTCGGCTAAGGACTTTTCCTGTTCGGCTTTGACCACTTTCATTGTCCATATATTTAACCATTTGGCCAATTTTTAGCTTAAGACCTTCACAGGTGGGACTTGCTTGTGGTGTTTGAGACTGCCCATGGCTGACTTCAGCTGGTTCAATGTTCTCAGCATTAAGTGACTCAATCTCTGCTTGTGTCACATCTTCATTATCACTTTCAGTCTCACAGAGATCTGCTGCTGGTGATGCTGTAGAGTTTTCAACTGTTTTAACTTCTGTATTGTCCACTTTAGTCTGAGTCTCAGTTACCTTTCTTAGTCTAGATTGATGGACCCGTACATAAGATCCCCATGTCTCACAAATACAACAGCCCCATCTTGGCCTATCACCGTACCTGGACCTTTCCACTCATTACAGTCCACTCTCTTGTAGTAAACTTTGTCCCCTGTGACATACCTGTCATCAACTGGTCGTAGTTGTTTGCGAAGGGCTCTTCTGAGTCTCTCGGAGCATTCTGCCTCTGTGAAAGCCTTTCTCATAGCATGTAGCGTTGTTATGTGTTGAGCAACCCAGGAGTTCACACTGGTCTCCAGGGCTGGGGTTTGTCAGTGAGCACGGAGGGCAAGTTTGGATTCTGACCAAACACTAGTTGGTAGGGGCTGTACCCATGTACATTGTGCATAGAGTTCTTTGCCATTAGTGCCCAATCAAGCGCCATTCTCCAGTCACAGTTGTTGTCCTTTACTTTCAGCAACATATCAGTGAGAGTTTGATTATGTCTTTCCAAAAGCCCGTTACTCCATGGGCTGTAAGCTGCAGTTGTTTTGATTTCAATGTTGAACTTTTCAGCCATGTCCTTTATTTCTTCGTTATTAAATTCACCTCCATTGTCACTAAACAGCCTGCGCGGAGGACCATGGATACTGATCCAACAGTGAATGAACTGCTTCACAATCTCTTTGGGGTTCTTCGTTGTGACAATACTACCAGCACTGAAGCGGGTGAAGTGGTCAATAGCATGCAAATACCACACATTGTGGTCAAGCTCATGTAAGTCAACAGCCACAGTTTCGTTGTATGTTAAGGCCATAGGTAGACCAACTATTGGCTTGTGCTTTGGCTTGCAGTACCTGGAACATGTTTCACAGTTCTTTACAATGTTCTGAAGAATGGTGCTGCTTTCTTTGTCTTGAGTACCTGAGCAGGTGAGTAACTTTTGCAACTTGTCAACTGAAGCATGTCCAAACTGCCTGTGTAGTTTCCAAAGGATTTTTTCTTTTTCTTTTGCGCTCATGTTCTCTCTAACAATGAGAATCTCTTCTTCACCTTGAGTCTCCTTATTGTCCTGATTGTTCTTGTCTCTCAGGTTCACACAATAATGTCCCGAAGATGTCAGTTCAAGTTTAACAGGTTGTTTAAACATTGTCGCTCTATCGTGTGCAATATCTAATATGGCACTTGCCCTTTTCAGTGAGGCCTTGCTTAAAAGCATTGGTATGTTTGCTGGAACAACTTCTGTTTCTATTTTGCATATGACCTGACCTATCTTTGCTGGTAGGGTCACTTTTCTTGTGGAATTAACAACTTTGCCATCACCAAATCTGAATGGTCTTGTACTCATTTCCTCAACAATTTTGTGTAGTTCACTTTGTGGCAACCCAGTAGTGTAATCATCTAGCCATTTTTCTCCACACACTGTTCTTGTGCAGGCGGTGTCAATCACAGCTGATCCTAAAGCCTCCACCATGAATATGTCTGTGTCAGACAGTGTCTCATTTGAAAACAGAGTGATATTGCACTCATCATATTCACATGTTTGCCCTTCATCTTTTGTCACTTTAACATGTTCTCTTTTGTTTGGGCAGTCTTTTGCCCAGTGAAATGTGCTCTGACAAACTGCACATCTTGTTCTTCTGCCATATTTATCAACGGGGTTTGTGCCTTGTGCCACTGCATGGGTCTGTTGACTGTTTGATTTACTTTCTCTTTTACCTGTATATCTCGTATAATAGGCACATTCATTGTCATTACTCATTTGCTGCGCACTGCTGCCCTCGCGTGGTGATGTGACGTCTCCAAAAATTCTTTTCAAAGCTGACTTCATATCAGCGAATGAGACACTGGAACAGGCTGTGAGTGCTAACTGTTTGTCTTTTATGTTGAGTCCGGCTGTATCCAGCAGTTTAAAGGCTAAAACGGCATCTGGGAGCTCCATTTTGAATTTGCGTAGCCTGTTGTATCTGCGTTCAAACTCGACTATGTAGTCCACCATTGAGGCACCGCTCTCTCTGCTGACGCGATCAAACTCCGTGTAAGCCTCGTACTGTCGATCTTTCTCTTCTTTTAAAAACACAGAGTCTAGTTTCTCCAAAAGGGCGGTCATACCGGTGTCGGCATTCAAATCACCGGCGGGAATCTCCAGCGCACTTTCCCTCGCTCTTCCCGCTAGCGACAAGGTAACAGCTAGCGCTTGCTTCTTTTTGTCCAGATCGGTGACCAATCTCCAGATTTCAATCTCATTTTTCCACGTTTCATAAGACGTCTTCTCGTCAAATGGTGGCGGAATCTTGTAATTACCAGCAGCAGCCATCCTCTGCTACCAATGTTGGTTCAATAAACACACAGTTTTTTAGCGGTAACTTTTACTTCCTTTCGCTTGCTCGTTCACAACAACAGTGAAACTCAGACATCGCGTGAACACACAGTACACTCTAAACATCGCGTTACTCTCACCAAACCTCGTACAGGTACAAGGGAAAAACATAACTTAACAGTTCCCACTTATAATTAGGAGTAAATAAGACATTAGAGGACAAAACTACTGAGTCTCAGCTTCACCAAGAGTCCAGACATTTAAATACCCCAAAGGGTTCAGAAACGGCTTCGGTTTGATCTGGGAAAAAAGGTTTAGTCGGGTGTTTTTGGGGATATCAGCCTTAATGATAAGGGTTATTACTGATAAGTAAAGAGGTAAATGAACCTTTCTCCTTCTTCTGAAAGTCCACACTTCACTGTGATTGGTTAAATCCAAGCTACATTTATCAGAATCAGAATCAGAAACTGTTTATTGCCATTGTCAGTGAAATTCACAAACGTAGGAACTTGCTTCGGCGTAGGTGCAACATAAAGCAAAGGATAAAATATAAAAAATATATAAAAAGGCATGCATAAAATTAAGAATAAAATAGACTAAGATAGACTATATACAGAATGTACAGTTGGCAGTGCAATGTCCAAATGAGTAGTGCAAATAGATTGTTCTTAAATAGTATTATTGTTGAAGTGACAGGTGTTACAAAGTGTTCATGAGTCCAACGGCAGAGGGAAAGAAACTGTTCTTGTGGCGGGAGGTTCTGGTCCGGATGGACCGTAGCCTCCTGCCCGAGGGGAGTGGCTCAAATAGTCCATGTCCAGGGTGAGAAGGGTCAGCTGTGATCCGACCTGCTCGTCCCCGAGTCCTGGAGACGTACAGGTCCTGGACAGATGGAAGGCTGCAGCCGATCACCTTCTCAGCAGAGCGCACAATGCGCTGTAGTCTCTGTTTGTCCCTGGCTGTGGCTCCAGCGTACCACACGGTGATGGAGAAGGTGAGGATGGACTCGATGATGGCCGTGTAGAACTGCACCATCATCTGCGCCGGCAGCTTGACTTTCCTCAGCTGCCGCAGGAAGTACATCCTCTGCTGGGCCTTCTTGATGATGGAGCTGATGGTTGGCTCCCACTTGAGGTCCTGAGTGATGGTGGTGCCAAGGAAGCGGAAAGAGTCCACGGTGGTGATGGGAGAGTCTGTCAGGGCAAGGGGGGGCAGGGGGGCTGAGACTTTCCTGAAGTCTACGATCATCTCCACTGTCTTCTGGGCGTTGAGCTCCAGGTTGTTGTCGCTGCACCAGGACACCAGCCGGTCCACCTCCCTCCTGTAGACAGACTCATCGCCGTCCGAGATGAGTCCGATGAGGGTGGTGTCGTCTGCAAACTTGATCAGTTTTACAGAGTCGTGGCTGGAGTTGCAGCAGTTGGTGTACAGGGAGAAGAGCAGAGGAGAAAGTACACAGCCCTGTGGAGACATTCTTCCCCAGCCGCACGCACTGCCTCCGGTCCGTCAGGAAGTCAGTGATCCACCTGCAGAGGAGTCAGGCACGTGGAGCTGAGAGAGCTTGTCCTGGAGCAGAGCAGGGATGATGGTGTTGAATGCAGAGCTGAAGTCCACAAACAGGACCCTGGCGTAGGTTCCCGGGGAGTCCAGATGCTTCAGGATGAAGTGGAGGGCCAGGTTGATGGCGTCGTCTACAGATCTGTTGGCTCTGTAGGCGAACTGCAGTGGGTCCAGGGCGGAGGAGGTGAAGGACTTGAGATGGGGCAGGACCAGGCACTCAAAAGACTTCATGACGACAGGCGTCAGCGCCACAGGCCTGAAGTCATTAAGTCCAGTGATCCGGGGCTTCTTGGGGACAGGGACGATGATGGACGACTTGAAGCAGGCTGGGACATGGCATGACTCCAGGGAGGTGTTAAAAATGTCTGTGAAGACAGGAGTCAGCTCGTCTGCACAGTGTCTCAGGGTGGCGGGGGAGACACCGTCTGGTCCAGCAGCTTTCCGGGGGTTGGACTTCCGAAACTGTTTCCTTACATTGTCCCTGTGTAGTGAATGGCCGGTGGGGCGGTGGGGGCCCCCGGGGTGTGATTGGCAGAAATGTCTATTGTAGTGAGATGGGTGGGGGAGGGGGTTGAGATTTCGAATCGTGAATAGAAGGAGGCGAGCTGTTCAGCGAGTTTCTGGTCGTCAGCAGCATGGGGGGCTTTGGGCTTGTAGTTGGTGATCTGCCTAAGTCCCCTCCAAACCGCCGAACCGACTCGCTGAGCCACGTCTCCGTGAAACACAAAACAGAAGACGAAGAAAAGTCTCTGTTCCTCTTCATCAGCAGCGCCAGTTCGTCCATCTTGTTGCTGAGTGAGCGGACGTTGGAGAGGAAAATCCCAGGTAAGGGCGTACGCGCCAAGCGAAGGCGCACGAGAGCCCCCGCGCGCTTTCCTCTTCTGCGGCGTCTCACTCTTTTGGCCAAAACTAGCGCTAAGTCTGCAGCAGACACTAAAAAAACTGGAAATAAGAGAATAAGAGAAGTTCTAAATCACCATAAAACCATCTGGGAGAGGACACAAATATTGATACATTGTGATACTTAATTTGGGGAGATTATTGAAGGGTTGCAGTATAATTTTGTCACATTGCCCTATGTGATTAAAACATGTTTTAATGATTATTGTAATGTTTTAGTTTTGGGCTCCTTTTTATCCTTTTATGCATCTTTTTTGATCAGCACTTTTTAACCCATGAGTTTATGTCTCCATTTATAATCTCCAACTCTACCTACAAAAAATTCTACATGTGACCAATAATAAAGTTAACTGAATGATGTCAAATTGTGACTGTGATAGATCTGACACACTGCTCCTACTCTCATGCAGCAGAGCTTATCAGATACAGTGCATGAGACATGGTCCAGCCCTGTGTGGACGACAGTTCCACTAATGCACAGTCTAACTCACTTTGTGTAATCTGCAGGACTGGTTTTACTCTGCGTTTCGTCTGGGGATTTAGTCTTGATTAGCTGCGCTGAAGGAGCTGGATGAGCACGGTTAAAGGATCTTGCAGCTTTTACCTGTCGGCTTGGTAATCTTTGAGTGGACTTGAATCTGCATTTTTGGATCACAAAGAAGCAGCTGTGTATAAGCTGAGTGCGCAGTATAAGCAGTGGCATTTTACGGAGGACTGTAATCCCAAGTGAATTTTCTTTTGAAGTTGCACTGACAGATAAGAGACGAAGTAATAGAGTCAAAGTTAAAATGATTTTAATAACAACCTCGTCATAGATCTTACTGAAATTTGGTGTAAAAATGTAAATTTTTCCTGCATATTTTGAGTCAAAACTTAATAAATTATGCTTAGAATTAGAATTCTTTGGTCAACAAATCTTTCAGTGCAATCTGTCAGAATCCTGTTCTAAGATTTTGCGGTTTGGTGTGTGTACGTGCTACTTTAAGAACTGATGTTTCTGTGGGAGAAAAATGCATTTGGAGAAAACGACCTTTGAAGTTGCAATGTCCCAGAGAAATCTATGAATGAAGTGGATTATATGAAATAAAAAAAACATCAAGCCTTGTCGAGAGAGCAAACTGACAAAAAATTTAAAGTGTGCTATGCCTGTAGTGTCTCACCTTAAAGGAAAACTATTATGCATTTTTTTTGCATTGTTATTAGCTTTTAAACATGCTCTTGAGTGTTCTAAATTTGCCATCTCATGTTTTGAAAAAAAAAGCAAAGTTTACTATGAATTAAATGAACATGTTTCTCTGCTACTTTCCCTGGCACTTACTGAGTTTATGCAGCCAGTATTTGGCGCTTAGCACTTACACAGTTTAGTTTTGTTTAAAAGACTGTGTGACATGCGATGATCGGGCTAGCAGTAGCGGTGAACGGGTTTAGACAGCAGAAATGCTGAGAATAAGTCTGGCAATAATTTAAGGACTTAAAACAGCTGAATATTCTAGGATAAATTACGTCTAAAATTGGAAAACATAATTGATCAAGGGCGTTCTGCAGGAAGTGCTTTTGACGGTTGGAGGGGAGAGGACTTTCTTATGAAAATCCTCAAAACAGCGTGATTGAAGCTAAATGCAACTCCTGGTATGTTTTTGATGACAGAACATTGTTAGAACATGCTCAATAAAGTCACTGTAGAGGAATATGTGTCCTTTAAAAAGGTGTCTAAGCAGAACAGACTTCAGATTTGGGGGAAGAAATGTATTTTAGCGTTAAATGGCAAACATAGAAAGTTTGTATTGTTTACACATTACGCATTGTAAACGCGTAATTTGACGAGAACCCCGTTCATATAAACGGCGAACGAGGGAAAAGTCTCACCGCTAAAATATTTTATAAACTAGCTTGAGTTGTGTAAAATGTACACGAGCAACAACAAGTCACAATGCACAGATTTTCTGGGTGTCGTGAAAACAGCTTTGTAGTCTGTGTAGAACTTACTTTCTGTTGAGCTCGCCTGCCCCATGTAAACTAATACAACGGAAAAAAGATTGCGGTGCTCACGGAAACTTCCAGAGTATACAGTATCATCTCATAAACTGGTGAAAATGTCTGAATATTTTACCATTTTGCACACAGAGGTTTTTCTATAAAATGTGTTTGTTTCCTAAAAAAGACATTATGCTTTGACATTTTGTTCATTATTAACTGCAATAATTAAGATTATTAAGTTTACAAACTCTTGAGAATCCATCCAGATGAGCTTGTACTGTTGGCCATCAGACCCAGAATACAAATATGGCGACGCCGATGGCTGTACTTTGGCCTATTTCAGCAGAAATATGGACTATTTTGATTTTTTTTTAAATGTGCATATAAAGGTGCTTTGTGCATTTGTGGATGTCTGGGCTTTTCTCTCAACTGGATTTAACAGTTCAGTTTGATTTCTCTGCTTGTTCCACTTTGGCCACTCAGTTCCAAATGTGTAGAACTCAATTCAGAGAGACATACATCGGGCGTGAGCAGGTTACAATAATGACCTGATCCCCTGCTGCAGCTGCAGGCCGCTTCAGTGTGGCATTTCAGTCATTTCTGGCATTTTGGTTTGCTTTGTGGTCTGTTATTTAACTTTCTGGTGAGTGAGAATGTGAGACGGTGTGAATCATCCACACTGAATGATAATTAAGATCATATCAGTGTTCTGCCACATTACATAGATTTGCATAATACCATATATCATGAGGAAATACTTCTAAATAAATATTGCTCTATACCTCGTCTAACCTCGGTCTTAGTTTTGGATTTATCAGACCCCTTCATCTTCAGCAGCAGAATCACAACCTGTCTCTTCCAACTGGTTACCATGGTGACAGTATTGTGATGTTGTTGCTTTGCACACACAACACTGAGTTACTATGGAAACAGTGTAAACACACTGAGCACGTGTTAGAAAGGACTGACCACAGGCAAATGTGAAGAGCGCTTCAACACAACACAAAGACACTTCCTATAAACAACTGTATTCGAACACAAGAGCTTGTGCTGTTGCTGTCTGTACCCTTGTTTTGATGACAATCCACAAAAATGAGATAAGGGCAAAATACAAGAAAGATCATATCAATATGCTGTATTAAATGTGTGAATGTGTCTGTTGTTGTTTGATGTTTGTGGCAGGTTCTTGGCAACTCTTACAGAATTCTCTCTAGCTCGAACTAATCATTATTTATTTACCTTTTTATCACTGACTTCATTGTTATGTTATTGGTAGATAATCCTTCATAAAAACAAGCAACATTTTTTGTAAACAATTAACAATTCTCAAATAAAACAGTTGCTTGAGTTGATTCTATTTTATTGGTTCTCAGGTGCACATTAGATATTCATATTTATTGTATTGATTAAGTCCATAAAGGATGAGTCTTAAACATTCCCAATGAAACGAGGAACAGCCCTCAGGATGTTCTGTGAAATGGGAGCTAAAAATAGCATTATGTTATGTGTGAAATGTGTCTTACTTTATTCTTCTGACAGGTAAGGTGTTCATAGCTCTAATCAGGTGCTTTGTGTGTGGGTTGCAGGGATCCTGTTCTCCACCCTGGTCTTCGGTCCAGCCTGTGGTTTCATCCTAGGCTCAGTCTGTACCAAGTTCTACGTGGACGCCATCTTCATTGACACTGGTGAGTGCCAGACTACACTTTGCACTTTTGACCTGTGTGGATTATAGTGTTTAGGATCAGTGTTTTCTGAGCTCTGTCACAGACAACAATGTCACAGACGGCAATGTCACATCCACAAAGTCACGATTCAGCACATAGTATGCAAAATTGACTTTTTCTGAAAAAACACTGAATTCCTTCAATGTATGACATGGTTCAGAGAACTGTGAAAACTGCTGTTTTAAGTCCTTAAATCATTGCAAGATTCGCTCTGAGCATTTCTGCCGTCTAATCACGATCATTACAACTGCTTGATAGCTCAGCAAAGCTAGCATACCAAAGCATTGTGTATATACAGCAGGCCAGTAGATGGAGCCAAAGCTAATTTACATTGGCATCTCCCAAGGCTGTGATAAAGTTACATTGTTTTTTGAAAAAAAAATTTTATTTTTAGTTCTAAAACATGAGATGTTAAAGTAAAGTTACTCACAAGCATTTTGTTTCCACCATTGATAAATGGAACCAGTAAGTGGCACAAATGAGATTAGAAGAGTTTGACTCATCATTCGTTCATGGCCTGTGCCCTTGTGCTCACAGCTAAGCTGGGCATCGGCCCGGACGACCCCGGCTGGATCGGTGCGTGGTGGGCAGGTTTCCTCCTCTGCGGTGCCTTACTCTTCGTCTCAGCTCTGCCCATGTTCGGCTTCCCTCAGTCGCTGCCTCAGAGTGAGAGGGACGAGGCGGGGGACATGCAGCAGGTCATGCTGCCGCCGCTCTCAGACTGTCAGGCTCCTAAAGCCAGCAACGGAGCACTGCCCAGTATGGAGCCAACCAACAGCGCCACCTGCTGCCAGCAGCTCAGGGGTGAGCCTCCGCATCTGCACAAGCTACTTACACCCTGGGAAAAGAAAAAAAAGCTACTTTATAGTTTGCATCTATATATTTAATGGATATAACCTATGATTACGTAGACAATGATTTTAACTGCCCCAATGTTTTGTATCGGCTGATTTATAACTTCTGAATATAATATATTATTTAATACCAAAAAACATTGTAGACAGTTGTCACATTCACTGACTTCATTGGGCTATCCGTTTTCATAATTTGCATTTGCAGTGTCATCAATTACAAAAAACCTACAGAAGACACTGTTCTTTATTAGATAAAGCTTATTTGTTTCTTTACCATGTTTCTTTACCTATATATTTGAAAATGAAGGCAACAAAAATACTACATTTATTTGAACAAAAAAGAATTTGCTCAGACATGTTCATAGAACTATTTTATTAAACAATTCATACCACTAAAATACTGTGATGTTTTCGGCCATGATTGTGACTGCAAAGCTTTTCCTCAAATGTGACTGTGGTGTCTGCAGTGATCCCAGCAGTGACCCGGAAGCTTCTGTCCAACCCGGTCTTCACCTGCATCATCCTGGCTGCCTGCATGGAGATCGCTGTGGTCGCAGGCTTTGCCGCCTTCCTGGGAAAGTACCTGGAGCAGCAGTTCAACCTGACCACCACCTCGGCCAATCAGCTGCTCGGTGTGTGTCACATGACTTACAGATATATGCCTTATTCACTTTCACTGCTCAATTTAGACCTTGTGCTTGATTAGACTTGCTTTAGTCCTGCTTTAAATCTGAATTTTATTAGACCTGGTCATTTTGGTTTTGTCCTGTTATAAAACGTGTTAAATTTTAATGTGTTAAATGTTAATAAATAAATAAATAAACCTTAAGTAAGACCTTAAGTCCTAGTTTAGACTTGGTACTTGATAAAATTGGTACTACACCAAGACTAAATTTGAAACTAAACCTAGACTAGACCAGGACGAATAAGGACTAGAACAGGACCAAACCAAATCTACATCAAGACAAAAACGGGCTCTAGTTAGGACCAAATAACGACACGTGTGAATGCACACTTAAACTGATAAAGTAATAATTTAAACCCGGTGTAGTCCTGCTTTAAATCCTGGTTTAGTTCTATTATAATTATAAATCTGGCTCTTATAAAACTGGCTGACATCTGATTTGGTTGTTGTGTTGAGATGCTTTGTGTTGCTGCAGTTGTATGTTCCTGACTCAGCTCTGCTCCTCAGG
The DNA here is from genome assembly GCA_019453435.1 of Rhinogobius similis. Classification (NCBI taxonomy): domain Eukaryota; kingdom Metazoa; phylum Chordata; class Actinopteri; order Gobiiformes; family Gobiidae; genus Rhinogobius; species Rhinogobius similis. The sequence goes on from CM033628.1 coordinate 38,526,001, forward strand.
CATGACCGCCATCCCGTGTGCGTGCCTGGGCATCTTCATGGGTGGGCTGCTGGTGAAGAAGCTGGACCTGTCTGCTCTGGGCGCCGTGAGGATGGCCATGCTGGTCAACCTTCTGTCCTCCGCCTGCTACGTGTCCTTCCTCTTCCTCGGCTGTGACACTGGGCCTGTGGCAGGGGTCACTATCCCCTACGGCAACCAGTAAGGACAAATGCGCCAGGCACACATGAAATTGATTGGAATTGCTACTGTTGACTAAAGACCAGCACAATTCTTCAGCAAAATCACCACATGCTTTCACAGTTCTCGGAATCTTTGTGAAATACCTTTTCTTTTCACTCTCAAAGTACATTTTTAAATCTTTACTTAAGTAACAAAATTGAGCAATTCTTCCACCACTGATACTAAAGGCAACACACTCCACACATGACATGAATCTCCTCAGCAAAGATGGGTTTCTCCGCCTCTTCAGAGTGACATTTCACCGTAAAAAACAGATTTTCATTTAACATGTGACATTTTTGCACCCAACACGTTTGACCCCAAGTTAGAGATAGGCATAATCATGAATGTTATTTTCAAAGATATGCTAAATTTTATTATCGGGTATAGACTTTATGATCAAAAATGTTACAAAAATGCAGCTAAAAAATAAACTCTTTCTGCACTTTTGTGATTTATTTTACAAACATTTCACATTTGTCTCATAATTAAACCTCAACTAATACATTTAAAGACATATTTGAACACATTTCAGTAGGATTGACATAATATCGTCTGAAGATCATTATCGGGATACACCAAAGCTTACATTGAGGGAACAAAGTTCTAACATCTGTGACCACATGCGTGCATCAGCAGGCTCCACAGGTTCTTAGTTACCTGACGGTTCCTCTCGGGGCAGAGGGGTCAGTTACCAGAGGCGCTCAGAGGTGAAACTGTTGAGTCCCAAGGTGTAAAACAACAATCACAATCACATTCAAACAATCACATTTCACTGTACAAGGCACCAAAATTGAATTCTTTACCTGGAGAACTGAACAGAAGAACTCAAGAACTTAATCGGTGGTCAGATGTAACTTCCTTTGACCTGTTTTTGAAATTATGATATGTATTATTTTTTGTATTGCATTGCATCTTTTATGCAGACTGGGGACAGACATTGAGAATTAGCCCCAGCTAAAATGTTGTAGTGTGTGACATGAGTTCATGGAACATACTTACCCCTATCAAAAAAAAACCTAAATAAATAAAACATAGTTAAAAGCTCATTAAAGTTTATTTTACAATATGACAACTCTGACCATAAATCAGGACAAAACATCTGCATTTTGAGCAGTGGATTATTCTATAGAATTCTTGATAACCCTTACTGTATTTTAGGTCACACTTATTAACATAAAAGTAGCTGCTAATTTGCATAAATGTAAGTGGTTAATTCAATGTTAATTGGTATTTATTCAAGCCTTATTAATGTCATATTCTGCATAACCTTATTATGCTGCTAAGTTGACGTTTAATTACACTTTCCTGTTAATTTACTCCTTAATACTGCTTATTAGTACAATGTTGTACCTAACCCTAATCCTAACATGCTTTGGATAATAATGGCCTTGTTAAGAGCCAGCTCCATAAGAAATGTTTATACTAATTAATTAATTAATACTAATTAACAATGATTCATGTACAACAATGTCCGAACAACATACTAGCAGAACATTAAAAGTATTACGACAGTGCTAGTAAATGTGTAATTAGCTGCAGAAAAATGTTTTGCAGAATAAGAACATAACAAGGGCAGAATGAATACAAACTAACATGAATTCCACGCTTACACACACTGTATGTAAATGGACAGCTATTTAGATGTTAATGAATGTACCTGAAACCATACCTGATTTAAATTGGTTATAATCAATCATCAGAAATCATTTGAACACAAATAAATGTAACACAAAACCATTTTACAAAAGCATTTTACAGCTTCTGCTCCAGCAGCTACTTTTCAAATCTTAGGTAGACGAGCTGGTGTATTCGGTATTCAAAATTCAAATATGCAGGAGTATCACTAATTTTAGAAAAGCAGCTATTTAAAACATGCATTTAAAGATCAAGGGGTTTCTATTTTAAAACATAAGCCTTTTTTGTCATTGCACAACAGTAGAACACAATTCAGAAGGGCCAAGCTCTGATCAGTGTTAAACATTAAAACTAAATTAATAGAATCAATCAAATGATGCATACAATTCTACATCTGACCAGGTACAACACATTGAACTGATAAAAAGACCTGAGACATTTATATTGCAGGAAATGTTTCATCCTTACAGACCATCAGAGTGCGCTGCTGAATGCACTGAATGATATCCTTTGTGCATGTGCAGTGAGCATTTACTGTATATACACGTGGACAGTGCTAGCCTCTTAGCTGCTGCGTTCCAAATAGGAAGTGAGTCTGAGTCCAAACTGACTCCTTTGAGCCTGGCTCCCGTTCACTTTTTGTTGAACCATCAGCATTTGTTTTTCTGGAACCTAAACATGCTCAAGCACAGTAACACCCATTGCTACATCATAGGTACTGTACGATATTCTGAACAGTCTTTTAAATCCACTTGTTCTTCCTCTCCTCCAGGACGTTGAGAGTTGGAGAGAAGCCAGAGGCAGCATGTCTATCCCAGTGTCACTGCTTCATCTCCTCCATCAGCCCAGTGTGCGGCTCCAACGGAGTCACCTATCTGTCCTCGTGCTTCGCCGGCTGCACGGCCACAGACAGGAGTGCAACCAACAGCGCCCAGGTAAACCAGGCAATATGGAGTCACGGCAGTGGCCTCGAGGGACACATTATGCTAAAAGGACTTTTTGTGTTTTTAGCTATGTTCTAACCAGAGGTAACCTAGAGATAATTCCAGTCCATCATTATGAAGGACAGGGTCCCAAAAAATCTGTCATGAGCCATTTTTAACTGTCCTATATATTTTGACTGTACGTGTGTGACAGGTGGTACACGCACGGCGTCTGGGGCTTTCAAAAGCCAATAACAATAAACCCCCTCATCCATCTCCTCCTCCGCTGCCACACTCCTCTGTACTTCAGCTCAGTTCATAACGCAGTAAAGCGGGATAATAGTCAAACATGTTCATTCCCGTATCTGGCTGCAGAGCACACCGATATGTGCACGACACATGAATGCGCCCACTCGGTTTTCAAATTCCAGCCACACTCCTCTGTCCTGTTCTTTATGTTTTTAAGATCTAAACATGGTTTCTGCTCGTTATGCTGTACATTTCTTAGGTCAGAACCACCACGCTGAAAGGCAGAACTCTGGAGAGAGAGAAAAGAGCTGGGGCTGTAAAGGCAGGGCCGAGGCACACTGACAAGTCTGGTTTTAGTTCAGTCTCAGACCAATACAAGAAAGCAGTGGTACAAGCAGAAATTCAGCGCTTTATATGAAGTTTGTTCAAGTTATTTTGATATCCTATGTAAAACCTAAGGCAATAGTTTGATTTTCAACCCATCAAAATGACAGAATACCTTCCGAAATTTCCGTCAAAGCTGAAAATAATCCGTCGATTCTTAGTTAATGTAACCTCTGGTTCTAACACTGTTCCCTCATCACAGATATAACAGTTGCTTTTCCAAACAAGAATATACTGACAATTGGCTATAGCAGAACACAGTCTATATTATTGAGTTATTTTGATTAAAAGTGCATTGTGAGACTTTTCTCTCTCCATGGAGATGCTGTTGCTTTGCCTGGAATGTTTCACAATATGTCTGTATGTATGTAAAAAAATAAAATAAAATAAACATTCTCACTGTGAATGGGCTTGCCTCTCCACAGATCTGACCTGTGGCCTGGTGGCATTATTGGCTTGTCTCCATGGAGACAGATAAGTGTAATGCTATACTGTGGAACATGCCAGTCAAAGCATTATCATCTCCATAGGGACAAACGGGTGGCGGGCAGTGCAACTTTAAAGACCCACACACACCAAAGCACGGTGCGCCACAAGCACATGCATCAACGACACGTGGCACGGCTCTTAAAAAGGCTTTAAAGCAACCCTATGGTACTTTAAATATGACTTTAATGTGCAGATTACTGACAAAATGAGAGACAGAGTGCGAGAAGAGGAAAAACGGTGGTTTGAGCAGGTTATTCATGAGTTTAGTGAGAGACGAGTTTTCTGTGCAGTAAATGAGCAGATGCTCTCTCTGCGGCTGCTGCAGCTCTCCTCCTCCTCGAAGTGTTTTGTGGTGCTTCTGTCAGTCAGAAGCAGAGAAGTGCAAAAAGCATGTGTTTGCCGGTTTGTGCACATTCATAGAAAATAATGAAGTGGCGTAAATTGTCGCGCTGTAAAGCGTCCTGGTGTGCGTTGGCCTTAAGTCTTTCTCCACTGTGTAACTGGAGTATGCGCATGTGCCTACAATGTATGCTCAAAGCCCTCTGTGCTGTGCCTCCAGAACCTGAGCGGCTGTGGCTGTGTGTCGTCGCTCCCGGAGGCGGCCACAGCGGTCTCTGGGAAGTGCCCGGCCCCCGGCTGTCGGGAGGCCTTCCTCATCTTCCTGTGTGTCATCTGTGTGTGCAGTCTGGTGGGGGCCATGGCTCAAACGCCCTCCGTCATCATCCTCATCAGGTCTGCTCCACACGCACACACACGCATGCACACACGCACGCACACACACACGCACACACACACACGCACGCACACGCACACACACACACGCATGCACACACGCACGCACACACACACGCACACACACACGCACACACGCACACACACGCACACACCACCTACACCACCTACACACACACGCATGCACCACACACGCCTACACACACACACGCCTACACGCCACACACGCACGCACACGCACACACACACGCACACACACACGCATGTCTTCTACACACGCACACCTACACACACACACACACGCATGCACACAACCACACACGCACACACACACGCACACACACACACACGCACACACAAAAGCAAGCAAACACACACACACACGCACACACACGCACGCACACACACACGCACGCACGCACACACACGCACACTCACGCACACACACACACACACACACACACACACAAAAGCAAGCAAACACACACACACACACACACACACGACACACACACACACACAAAGTGACACACACACACCACACGCACACACACACCACACACACACACACACACACAAAAGCAATCACACACGCACACACACGCACACACACACGCACACACACACGCATGCACAGGCACACACACACATGCACGCACACACACACACAAAAGCAAGCAAACACACTCACGCGCAAGCACACATACACACACACACACAAGCAAGCAAACACGCACACACATACATACACACACAGGCAAAAAGACACTCACGCACACACAAACACACACACATGCAAGCAAACACACACGCACACAAACGCACACACTCACGCATAAGCACACATACACACACGCACACACACAAGCAAGCAAACACGCACACACATACATACGCACACGCAAAAACACACTCATGCACACACAAACACACACACATAAACACACACATGTAAACACACACATGTAAACACAAATACACACAAACACATGCAAACATGCAGACACACGCATGCACACACACACAAACACACACACACAAACACATGTAAACACACACATGCAAACACACAAAAATACGTCCAAACACACACAAGCGAACACAAACACACGTTAAAACACAGACACATGTAAACACACACACGCAAACACCCACAAACACACGTAAACACACACGCAAACACAAACAAACACATGTAAACACACATAAAGACACACACAAAAAACAAACGCACACTCAACCATGCACACACAAAAAAACATATACTTACACAAACAGATAAGCAAACACACACACACACAAAAACACATATACTCACACAAACAGACGAGCAAACACACACACAAGCAAGCAAACACACAAGCATGCAAACACGCATATACGCACACACACACACACAAACACATATACTCACACAAACAGACGAGCAAACACGCACACACACTCACTCGAAAACACACACTCACACAAACAGACACTCGAACACCCAAGCAAACACGCATACACACATGCAAACACACACACACACGCATACACACATGCTCAATAGAGTTCTGTTTCATTCCTTCTGACCAAAGTCTCCAAAATCTTCTGGTGAATCGAGAAGTGAAAATGTTTCAATGAGGCTCAAACAATAGCTGTAGCTTCAAAGTGAGGCAATTCCAGGGCTGAAATGATCCAAATGAGTCCAGTGAAGGAAGATTTGTGTCTGAATTAACATGTATGAAGGAAATAAAACACAACTCCAAGTCTGTTTTTTGATGAAGAAACAACATTATAACATAATATTGTCCCTTTAAGTTAAGAAGCCACTTTTGATTTAGCCAATCCTTCTCTGCTATAGTCTCTGCTATATATTGTCAGTACTGCATTACACATTAATGAAACGTGCTGTCCTCTCTCTCTTTCTCAGGACGGTGAGCCCTGAGCTTAAATCCTATGCACTGGGAGTTCTGTTCCTTCTGCTGCGGCTGCTGGGTAAGATGCACATATTAGTTAGATTTGTGCTGGACTAGGGATTAATGTTTTCAGATTTTTCTTCAGGTTTCAACAAAAATTTAGCTGGTTTATTTATTTTAGAGCTGGGCATGCAGAGATGGCAACAGATGAGTAAACCAGCTCCATGACACAATTTTTTCAAACCAGTAATCATGTAGTTACAAGCCACTAAAGACACCAAACTGAAAGTGAAGTGACATTATGGATCTGTAGCACAGTCCGTGACGTGTGACAAACGGCGCTGTGTTGAGTAGGAAAGGTTAAATCCTCAAACTTCAATTTACTATTTTGCTATTTTGCTTTACTTTTTGCATGTATTTTAACAATTTAGTTTACTCATTGAATGAGTCCTAGATTTAACATGAAGTTACGTGATTTCTTAATATTCTTTTAAAATTATGTTTTGTTCTTTGGGTTTTCAAATTCAAAAATACATAAATAAATGCACACAAATGCCCCACACAAATCAAATATTGTAGTTACTCTCACTTTAATTAAGGTCTATAAAATTTGGTAAATAATGTAACTGTAAGCCCATTTGGCTTGATTGAACTGGTAGCCCTCGACCAACTCGGTGCTCATGAAGTAGCCCGCGGTCCTATAAAGGGTGGTGACCCCTGAAGTAATTAGTATGTAGTACAATCAATATACTCCATAAATACTGCTGTGTCGCTCAGGTTTGCTCAGTCTTTATTAGATAAATCTCACTCTTTGGGGTTTTAGCTTACAGTACTTTGTTTCATTCAGAGGCGTCACATTTGTATGAGGGCTTTTAGCATCCTCTAATGGAGAAATTGTGTATTACAAGTATAGATCGAAAAAAGGCAAATAGACACGCTTGTTAAACCGGGCAACATGTTTTCACTGGGTTAAACGTTTAATGACTTGAACACCCCTATGGACTTTTCTAAACATATCCTGCAGCCTGGCTCCAGTCTGACCCGCTCTGCCTGTCTCTCCTCAGGCTTCATCCCCCCTCCTCTGATCTTTGGCGCGGGCATCGACTCCACCTGCCTCTTCTGGAGTTCGGACTGTGGCGAGCGCGGCGCCTGCCTCCTCTACGACAACGTGGCGTACCGACACCTGTACGTCAGCCTGGCCATCATCCTCAAGGGTGTAGCCTTCCTGCTCTATGCCACCACTTGGTACTGTCTGCGCAAGAACTACAGGAAGTACATCCACGGGCTGGAGGGCCACCTCAGCCCCGCGCAGTTCTACCCGGCCCTGAGTGATGGCCCGGGCATGGTGGACCGCACAAAGTTCATCTACAGCCTGGAGGAGCACGAGTACTGCGAGAACATGGAGTCTGTGCTATAGACTACAGCCAGGCCTGGACGCTGCTAACGCCAATGGAATATTTATCAAGTAGTTTATTCTTGTTTTATTGAAAGGATGACATGTTTTATTGATAAAGGAAATCTGTTGTAGGCCTGTTGAGGTGGCGGAGCAATGAAGGCCTTTCCACTGCAGAGGTGCATCAGGACTGGCTCCAAAATCAATACAAGCAGATACCAAACGATCAGATTCATTCAAGTTATGTTAGTGTTCTACAGTTCACAATTCACAATTAGCATGTGGTTTACAATGTGATAAGGGTGCTTTTCACATTAGGGATTGTGAGAAATAGTGTCAAAATTCAGTCTGCATTTGCTCAGATGCACACAACTTGCATGGTTGACACAAATTCGGTAAATTACTTAATTTGTTGAATGATATCATTGAATACAGATGTGGCCATTGTGTTTTAAACTAAATTACTACAATTGAAATGATCTGGTGCAACATTAGTGTCTTTTCCTGATGTAGTTTATATGAAAATACCTCATGATGAAAAAAAAAATTCATCAGGAGAATTACATCCTCACATTTGAGAATCTAAACGACAACTGAGGGAAATATCCTTCAGTTGGTGTTTAGATTCTCAAATGTGATAATGTGGCATGGCTCAAACTAATATGTTTTATAGATATTTTAATGAAAGGAGGCACTTATTATCAAAAGTGTACTTTGTGTTGTATACCGTTTCACAGGCTTGGTTCATCCAGTTTGGTGAGGTTGTCTCCTTTGTGTTGGATCCATTCTCATCTATCTGTTTGAGCCATGCTACCAAAACAAGTCAGACTTTTTATTTGTTTTTCTCTGCCCATTGTCACCAGCAGAGGGCGATTAATCCAAGTGCGCTCTGAGCCTGTAAGCAACAGATATACACTTTTCCATTTATACTGTATATTTTGTTGATGTAATGAAACAACAAAACAGCAAAAACTGAAATACCCCATCATATTTTCAAATCCAGAACAACACATAATGTCTGATTAATTAATAAATAAGTAAATAGTTGGTCTGAAGTCTGACAGAAGCACCAAAAACTCATCCAAAGCAGGAAGTTAAAGTACATATGACAGGTTCTCATGTGCCTTGGTTTGGTGGATAGTCCCTGTGGTAAATTATAGTCACAGTTTTACATCAATCAAGTGTCAGCTTTTTTTTTCCCCAAGAAAAAATGAAAATAAAATCTAAAACAGAATCCCACAGTGATGTCATCAAGTAACATCATTCATCCAAAATGCAGGAACAGTCTTTTGACAGTTTAAACAATAATTTACCAAAATAAAGGTATTATCTGGTATTATTGATTGTCACATCATAACTATTGTGTATTTATATGGCTTTTGGCTGTTTACAGTATGGTTGCTAGGTAACAGTTGTGGAATTACCTCATGTCACATCTGCTGCTCATGTCCAACCAGGAAGTACAATTATAAACTTCACCAAAACTGTCAAACTGGAACAAATAAGCAACATAGTAAATGTTCACTATAATCCTGTTCACTACGTCTTAGTGACATGTCTAACCTGTCATGTGCACTTTAACCTCCGACCTTGTTTATGCAGATCTATTTGCTAATTGTTTATTTTATATTTTCTATCTTTGCCTTGATAAAGGTTTCACAGGTTTTAGAAACTTGAGCATTTTGACCTCTCCCAGTGGACAGCGTCTGCTCTGCACACTCCGACCTCCACAAGGCTTCATGTAGCGCTTTAGTTACTTTGTGCAGGTGCTGGTGGAGAACTAGCCAATGGACTTGAAACTACTAGTTGCCATATTGTCTTTAGCACTATGTTCTGTCTATTTAAAACACACACACACTTTTCTATCTGTGTGTACTCAAAGTTGCCAAGTGTTTACAGACTCTAGCTGAAGTGCTGCTGAGGTTAGGCAGATGGTGGTGTTTCTAGTGGCCTATAGATATTAAACTGCCAGAGATAAATTGATGCACTGTCCGCGTTCTTTTGCTGGATGTAGACACAGTTTTTGATACTAGATGCTCTATGTTTCATTTATTAGCTGCAAAAATGTGCACTTCATATCTGCGTCCATATTTATACTGTTTAGATACAGGTTCATAAATGTATACTCAGCCTAATATGTTTTGTCTTAATAATATTAATAATAATAAGGGATATAATATAAGCAGGAATGTTATATGTTTCTCTTTTAGTAGAGAAGAAAATGATATTTTTGTGTTTTAAGAGATTAGAAGTAATATATTTGTGTCAATAAAAAGATTGTTTTATTAGTCAGCACTTGAAGGATTATTATTATAAAATATATTGTAATGACATAATACCTTGGGGCTGTGTATTGTCATATTCAGTATTCATGTCAGTTGTCACAGTTCTAAAATGCCATAGGTTTGGGCGTGTCCAGAGAGATATGCTCCGTTTCTTACTCTTTTGTATGGCAACATATGATTTATTTTACCCTGGAAATAAATAATTTTGCATAAAAGAAAACAATTGCTTGTGGTTTGGTTGTCTTTGTTTATGACATATTTGAGACCGAGGAATCAGACTGACTCATCCTTATAATTAGGCCTGGGAAATATGACATTTTTTTGTTGTCATTGTCAGTAAGTCAGGTCTGCTTTTGTCACCAGAATTTCTAGGCACAGTCAGGGCGTGGAGGGCGTCTGGTTTGGGAACCACAGGATCTCATCTCTGCTGTTTGCAGATGATGTCATCATGATGGCTTCATCAAACCAGGACCTGCAGAATGCACTGGGACGGTTTGAACCAAGTGTGAAGCAGCTGGGATGAGGATCAGCACCTCCAAATCCGAGGCCGTGGTTCTGAACAGGAAAAAGGTGCCTAGCCCTCTGTGCAAGAGTCCTTGCCTCAAGTGGAGGAGTTCAAGTATCTCTGGGACTTGTTTACGAGTGACTGAAGGATGGCGCGTGAGACTGACGCTGTATCAGTCTCACGCGCCATCCGCCTGGGGCGGCAGTAGCGCAGTAGGTAGAGTGGGCGCCTTCTGATCCGAAGGTCGGCGGTTCGAATCCCACTCCAGACATGGAGTAGTTGAGTGGTCAGATCCCCTGACCCGCAGGTTGGTTGTGCGATTTCAGCTCCTTCAGATGAATAATGCCGTTGTGTCCTTGGGCAGGACACTTAACCCACCTCGCCCCCAGTGTCTGCGTACACTGGTGTGTGAATGTGTGAGTGGATGGGTGACTGGTTCCTTGATGTAAAGCGCTTTGAGTGCCTTAATAAAGGTAGAAAAGCGCTATATAAATGTGACCATTTACCATTTACCATTTATCAGACCGTTGTGGCAAAGAAAGAACTGCGTCAAAAAGAAAAGCTCTCGGTTTACCAATCAATCTACGCTTCACACCTGGTCATGAGCTTTGGGTAAGAAGGTAAAGAACAAGATCATGGCTACAAGCGGTCGAAATCAATTTCCTTCACAGGGTGGATGGGCGCTCCCTTAGCGATAGGGTGGGGAGCTTGGAGTAGAGCTGCTGCTCCTCCACGTGGATAGGAGCCAGCTGAGGCTCAGGCTTCTAGGATGCATCCCTGTAGGAGCTGGATGAAGTGTCTGGGATGAGGGGAGTCTGGGAATCTGGGAGTCCCTGCCCCCGCGACCGCCCCGGTGTACCGGAAGAAGGTGGATGGATACAGTGGATACGTGTGCCCGTTTTTTACTCGCATGAAAGAGGAGCAGGAACTAAAAAAAGCTTTCTACAGTACGAAAACCCATAGGCCAAAAAGAACGCTTAAATCCAGATCTTGTGGATTCTCGACCATGACTCACACGTGTCTGCGTGGGGAGAATACACCTTAGTGCGCCTTTAAGACAGCGTGCGTGCGTGCGTGCGTGCGTGCGTGTTCGCCACATTATGGACAGCGTTCACGTGCACGCGTTCAAAGTTAAACAGGGGAATAGGCTTGAGCAGAGCTGCTGCTGGAGAGGAGCAGCTGCAGCGGCGCACGGACAAAAGGAGACAAAGAGATGTAATTACCGGGACACGAGCTGCTCCGCGGGACGGGAGCGGGACGGGAGCGGGACAAGAGCGGGACAGGAGCGGGACGGGAGCTGGACAAGAGCGGGACAGCAGAGGGACGCGGTGGACCCTGGTGGACCCCTTCGTCTCCACCATGCCGCCGGTGTCGCGCACGCTGCTCTTCGCGCTGGTGACGCTGCTCGTGGTGCTCCTGGTCGTGGATGATATCGCACAAGTGGAACGGGACACGGCGTGAGTGGATCTGTGTGTGTCTGTGCTCGTGACCAGTATTCATTCCGCTTTGCGCAGAGAAAAGGGAATGACCGCCTGAGAGTGCGGGAGTTAAGATGAAAACCGCTTTAGGATAACGGTTATAGAGAACGGTTAGTTTACTGTGGATCTTCTCATTGAACCGGGACTAACCCGGGATTAAACCTGAAATGAGCACCAGGACAAACCGGTGCCTTAAACATAGGTCTAGGACCATATTAGGTCCAAAACCTCATGGCTGGACCATGACAAAAACCTGAATGAACTAAAATAAAAAATGAACCAAGGCTTAACACTTAAAGGTTTACAATGTAACTTTTCTGGAGGAGGGCCTGCCCCCCGCTTGTCGCTATAGTGATGGTTTTCCTTTATCTGGAAGCTCTCTCACAATAAGAATTCATGTTTTGCTGATGGTTTTTTTGTTTTGTTTTTTTTGAAGGATTTTTTGGTTCAGAGGTTTTATTTGACAGGACAGCGTGAAATGTGGATGAGAGCTGGGAATAACATGCCCATAAATGATGTACACTGATGATAACCAATAATAATAATAATAATAATAATAATAATAATAATAATAATAATGCATCATACATATAGGGTGAGAAAAATCATAGATTAAAGCATTTCTATTGCCATATAATGGTATATTTGTGGTTTGAATAATGCAGAGAACTCCCCTGTGTCTATCATGAATTATTTTCTCTGAGTTAGGAAAATTATATATATAATATTCACCTAAAAACACTACCTTGGTCTGTATTTTATGCAGAATTAAATGATGTTGGTGTGTCAGTACACCACAACTACTGATAATTATTGTGTTTATTTCACAACCATTTCTATTAAGAATAATTTATAAAAAAACAAAAACAAATCATGATTTATTCCACATTAGTTTGTTAGAACAAGAGTAATAAAGTAAAAAACACAAAAAAGTCAAATTATTTCTCATAAAATTCTGATTTAAAAAGTCCAGCTCTTGGTTAGCTTGTTTGTGTTCTTTAATAGAATTTGACAACACAAGATGGAGCTGGACATTGTTTACTATGGGTTACCATGGCAATGGCAATGACATTCGAGCCCTTAATCACCTTCTGGAAGTTGCCGTGGGCGCCGCCATCTTTTTTCGTTGTATTAGTTTACATGGGACAGAGCTCAGCAGTTCTACATGGATTACAAAGCTGCTTTTAGGCCCCAGGAAATCAGTGCGTCGTGACTTGTTGTCTTGTTTTCCCTCGTTCATCATTTGCGTGAACAGAGTTCTCGTCAAAGCGGAATTGCCTTTATTACAGGAGTGTGGATCAGTGGCAAAAAAAAGGCAAAGGGACAGAATATGGTGAATTATAGACCCTTTGCACCTACGTCACATGATCACGTGGGTGCGCCATATTGGACGGCAGGAAAGCATGAGCAGGGAGCGCAAAACTGACAAAAACTCATACTAACTGCAATTGTTTGTCAAGAAGGTGATGTAGGCTACTTCTAATGCATGTTCAGTTCAGTTGTCGCTGGAAGTCGGACATATTGTAGACGCTCAATAAGCACATTCTTTTTGGAGAACCTAAAGATTGCACGCCTGGAAGTTGACCCAGGGGACTGACAAGCATCCCGTTTTCACAGAAACGAAGCACAAAACTCTTTTAATCTGGACAGGTTTTCATGAAATGCTGTGATGCTTTTGAACGGCTTTTTCACGACTTTCCACCGAGTTTTAACCGGCAAAGACCTTCATGAAAATCAGCACTAAAAGCTCAAAATCACTCCAAAACGTAATTAATATTTAATGCGGCACATGGCACAAAAGCCATATTTCTGTTGTTAGAAGATTTCTTGGAGTCCATTATGTTTGACCTGTTTGCTAATTACCAATTCTAATTATTTATGTATTATATTAGCATTATCTACATAACTTGCTACAGCAAAGCCACTTGTGTGTTTTCAAATGCAGCTGTTCTTTTGCATGTCATTGTCATTTGTTGTATAATTGTCAGAAGCACAGATGACAGTAAAGACTGTTCTGATATTTGAGCAGTTTGTGCAGATTTTCTTTGGAGTTTACATTGTTAACATTAGCGACCAGAAACAAGATGGCTGCCGCTTGCACAGGTCACATGTCTGGCAGGAGCCAATATATGTACTTTTAAAAAGGGATTCAAACAGTGTAAAGGACAAGAACATCTGACACAGATGGTCCAGTCCAGTCTGCTGCTTGTGAACTTGAAGTTTGTTTAACACAAAACACTGAAGACATGGGCCCAACATGTCGAAAATGAAGGCCTAATCTTATTTTTTCAGTGCATTATGCATTAACATTAGCCAAACCCAACTCATCATCAAAAATGCGGCGTAAAGGCTCTGCATAGAAGTGAATTAAATGCAGAAAAAGTTTTAGCCACGTCTTACAGTAACAAACTTGGAATTACAAACGTCTTTCTGTGAATCGCTGAGACAGGCCTCAGGATTATAGAGGCCAAGTATAATTCAGGTAGGATTTAGATTTAATTTATTAAGAAAACATGTTTGGGTGATATCAGTTGCTCATGTTGTGAACCCCTGCGAGCCAGGCCTTGTGCATGGATACGTATTCTGCCATTAAAGCCCGGTGTCCACTGGACAATATTTTGTATAAGATTTAGAACTTGGCTAAGGCCAGAATGGTATGTGTATCTCTCTGAATTTAGTTCTACACATTATCAATCTAAAAAGGCTCTCGCCGAAAGTCGTCAAGAAAATGCATAACGTCATGACGAACATTTGAACTGATGGTCGCAGCAACGCAGAAGTGGAAAAACAAGGAAACCAAGCCGAGAAAACAAGAAATCCAGTTGAGAGAAAAGCACCGACTTCTTCCTCGTCCTCAAATGCACAAAGCACTTCTATGTGCACGTTTTCAAAAGCAAAATAGTCCATAAATGTGTTGAAATCGACCCAAGTACGTCCGTCGGCGCCGCCATGTTTGTTGACTTCTGCCCAAACCACAATGCAGCGCTGTGATTGGTCCAGCACACAGCGGCTCAAACCCAACAGCGGGACAACATCCAGATGGACTCAAGAGTTTGTGAACTCACAAATATCACAAGAATTCATATGGCAGGACCAGGTTGTAAGATTTATGGATGTCACAGTGCAAAAAGTCGTGAGACAGAACACAGTCACACTACATTGGTTCTCACATCTGTCGTGGCTACAACCAAAGTTTGATCTTAGGCTCCATGTGGTGAACTCACTGAAGGTGTACCTGTTAGCGGAGGCTAGCACAGCATGCTGGCAGTGGTTTTGGGTTTGTTAAAGTCACTAAATGAAAGACAAATGAGGAAATAAGGTCCTGTTATGGTGGAGTTCGTCCGCTGTACGCTGAGGTGCGCTTGTGTTTTCTTGTTTCACACTGATTAATTGTGGATAGGCTCACTCTGAGACAAAGATTCAAAAATATCCAGCGGTGTTGGACTAGGGGCGTAAAGGGTACTGGTTTCCTCGGGGCCCAGGGCAGGGAAGGGCCCTCAAAAGCATATGATGTTTTTTCTTCTCAGGTGTATTTTTCTACACTTTAACATATTTTTGTTGTAATAAAATGCATTGTGGCTGATTAAAGTCTTTGAGAGATTAAAATAAAAAATTATGCATGACATCTGAGGGCCCCATCACCCAAAAAGAGGAAAATCATTGTTCACATACTAACCAAGTTGTTCACAAATAGAACTAGTGATTATAATTAGCCGTTAGTGTATAATCAAATTGTTATAATATGTTCCGAGATGTTTGTGAAATTGGTCTGATACTATAGTTATTGCAAAACCAAACAGTACTGTATCATAATACAGTATAAGCCGGTAGCTACACAAGACGTCTATAAAGTTATTTTTAGGTGTACGTAGAAACCACAGGGTGTATTCTAGCAATAGTAAATTCAAAATAACAATAATATCCAAATAAATCAATCATATGCAAAATTATGTTTTAGGGGCCCACTGAGAAGATTTATCTCTGGGGCCCAGAATTTGGTGCTACGCACTTGAAAATATCAGACAGGTTTTCTATAAATTCTAGCTCGTCTTTAGTCTTACAACAATTCTAAGTTTAATCTGTTCCCTGTCCCAGTGGACACTGGGCTCAACAGAAAGGTCCCGGGGCGCTTCAACAGCCTGGGGGACCCGCGCTGAACATGGCTTTAGTGCACCTCTAACCTCTAAAGTGAAAAATAGAATTGAACCAATCGCTTAAGCCTAAAACCAATCCAAGCCTAAACGAATGCATGAATGCATTTATTTGAGTATGTTCATAAATAGATCACAACACGTCATCCATCATACATTTCAACATGTCTCAAAACAGAATGGGAGGAAGTGTAAAGTTATTGAATCTGACCCCTATTACCTAGATCAAACTAACTAACAAAGTCTGTCTGGATTCATCAGGATTTACATAATTTATATTATTCTGACAGGGCTAATCAAGGACTAAATCAGAACTTCATTAGTAGGACAAACATGTCGGCCAAACCATGAATCAGGTCAAAACCAGGACTAAAGCAGGAGTTGGTCTAAACCTCCTCTAAAGTGGGTCTCGGTGTGATGATGAACTGCTTCCCTGGTCTCCCAGGACCAGACCGTCACCAGCAGCAGGAGCCGGATCCACTTACACAGAAGAGGGGGAGGAGAGGTGTGAAGGGGGGTGCACTCACAGAGGGAGGAGGAGCGAGGGAGTTGAGAGAAAAGCACAGACATAGTCCCCATCCACAAGTCCACATTTTTCATCATTTTTCATCTAAAGATATGACTTAGTACGTCTGCGCCTCCTTATGTGTTTTGGTTCTTTTGGGTGCATCTCCTTTGGCCCAATGCTACACATGTACTCACAAATATTGTGAGTGTCATTTAATGATATTCATTTAAGAATATAATTTAGAACAGAATTAGATTTTTTTTTTTAATCTCTTGATTTTCTCCCTGTACACCAACAGCTGCACCTCCAGCCACGACTCTGTAAAACTGATCAAGTTTGCGGACGACACCACCCTCATTGGACTCATCTCTCCTGGTGCAGTGACAACCTGGAGCTCAACGCCCAGAAGACAGTGGAGATGATCGTGGACTTCAGGAAAGTCTCACCCCCCTGCCCCCCCTCGCCCTGACAGACTCTCCCATCACCACTGTGGACTCTTTCTGCTTCCTCTGCTCCACCATCACTCAGGACCTCAAGTGGAGCCGACCATCAGCTCCATCATCAGTCAGGCCCAGCAGAGGATGTACTTCTGCAGCAGCTGAGGAAAGACAAGCTGCAGCAGATGATGGTGCAGTTCTACACTGGACCAGAACCTCCCACCACAAGAACAGTTTCTTTCCCTCTGCTGTTGGACTCATGAACACTTTAGAACACCTGCCTCTTTAACAATCATATTATAAAAGAGCTATCTATTTGCACTGCCACATTTATACTACTGTCTATCCAACTGTACATTTCTGTATATAGTCTAAGTCTATTTTATTTTATTCTTCTAATTTTATGCATGCCCTTTTTTATATTTTGTTTATTATTTTTTAAATGTGATGTGTGTGATTTTGATCACTGACAATGGCAATAAACCAATTCTGATTTCATCATAATTTGTAATCTGTTGAAATTCTGATTAGATTACACTCTAACGTGGGCCCATTATGGCTCCATTTGTGCTGGTTTCCTCTGCAGTTTGCCTCTGCACTGATGCTCTAAAATACTGTGAGGCAAATGCACCACTTACACTGTGTAAGAGAGGGAGTCACCTTACACAGTTTAACCAAATCTACTGTGCTTTCAGAGGCTCCAGACAGGCCCAGAGGACCCCCAAACCACACAGGTAAGGAGCAGGGAATGTGGAAGATGATACTTTTTTCTAACTGTAATCTTTTTATTAGTTTTATATTGGAAAATGTTTGTAATTTGTTTCTTGATATGTAGGTTATTGTTATTTTCTCCAGCGGCAGGATTGATGTCAGACCATTTAAGTCACTGCGATAGTCCACACTTTTTGGTCCTTCCAGCATCTAGCGATGCATCAATTAGCTTCCAAAAGACCAGTGTTAATCTACGTCTTTGTGTTTGCCGAAATTACAAAATTTGCAGGATATATATTTAAAATTAACAATTTAGGGTCCAGCAGGATCCTTTTACTAATAAGCAGCAAATTCAAAACTAAAACCCCCCAACTGTTAATTTTGGAACACTCCCACATACAATGAAACAGTGATCCTTCATGAGTTCCACTCATTCCAGTTCCACCACTTAATACAAGTATCAGGGGCATTCGCGTTAAAATGATGTAATTTAGTAGGAGTAATCTACTGCCTACTGCAGTTAACCATTTATACTGTAAGAGTCTGGAATGAGCATTAATCGTTTGGGTTTGCGGCAAAGAACATGATTTCTGCCATTCATCTTCATGTATATCTGGATGATACAGTACTTTATGCTGGGAGATGTAGAGCAGCCACAAATTGTACTCAAGTAAGATGACAAAATCCAAGTAATCACCCAAGTAAGAAATAAAACATATTTAGGTAAACTAATACTACCCTATTACTACCATAACTGTCTGGACGTAACATCTGATTTATATATATTTGAAGTTAAATGTAATTGGACAAACTATTAAATAATGCAGAAAAAAATATAGACAAAAACATTAGGCAAACTAAATCCTATCTAAAGGAGCAGTGCAAGAAACAAAACGTTCAAATGATTTCATTTTGTTAACCTGTTAAGTCCCACCTCATTTTGGCAGTTTTTCTCGAAAAGTACATACCCAAATGAAAAAGCTTATTGCATGGCTAATTTACAGTATATACTTCATGCTGTGCTATTGAAACTCCCCACAGCAGCTGTCCACCTTGTTGACAACAACTGTGTGAAAAAGACTTCTAGATTCAACCATTTTGATGTTGAGCAGCTTTTTGTATGAAATAACCCTAATCCGAACAGGAGGTCCTTCTCTGTGCCAAATGTGCCAAACTGCTTTTCATGCATTTTGCCACTCTAATGACCCTGAAAACCACACTTGGTCATTTTGGTGACTATAAATATCCCTTATAGATTATTTTTTTTCATAAACTTCCTCAAATCAAAGGCAGGTCGTGCGTACAGACGTTCCGCTGCGTAAATGATGCGTAAAATGGTGCCTTCGTCTCTTTACGCACGGACAAATCAGCTCCTGCACTCAATGAACCTGCAAGTCCCGCCCCTCATTTGAAAGCTCTGGTGATTGGCTAGAAGAATATGTGATTGACTTACTGAATCACCAATGGCATTGCAGGCTGTGACGCCATTACGCACGCGGAGCTGACGCTCCTCTCGTGTCAAAATGGATGCGTTCGCTTTGTTCAAAGGGCTCTCCCTCTGGAAGTACTCGACGGGAAATTGCACGGATAGGCTCGTTTTGAAGCCAAGACTGAGAGGAAAACGAACATACCGCCGAACCGCGGAAGCCGAAGATGTCTGTGCAAAGTGATGCGCAAAAGTTATGTTTTTATTGCTTTTGTGTTACTGTCAAATGAAGAAGATGCGTTTACGGGTGGATATCAACAAATGGATTATATTATTTGAAATAACAACTGGATATTCTTATTTTGTGGACTGTGATGGGCAGAAAGAGTGCACACACTTCTGGATTGGATTTTGTTTGCGTCTTGAGGAGCCAACGAAAGGTAAGAAATGCGAGATTAACAGTTTGGTTATGTTACAGTTTGATATCTTACAAGTATTTTGGGAGGTGATTTAGCGAGGATTGAACATTTTAGACGTTTAGTGGTGACTCTAAGCTTTCAAATGACATATAACATGTCTGTATTGAAAACATTTGTTTTTAATGAGTGACACATGTATGTAAAAACTCTGAAACTGTCCCTGATCAGGGACGGTGGGACTTCATAAAATTTTGGACACTTCTAGATTTTTCTCACAGTGAGAAGACGGACCAACACTTTTACTCAGATAACTGTTCCACTGCACAATATACTGTATTATGCAAGTAGGAGAAAATGGTGTCTGAATACTTTGTATTCAGAAGTTATTCCAGTAAGAGGAAACTATTGAGTAAATGTAAATGAGTACTACTCCCTCTGGATACTGGCAGGGGCAGAAACAGGTGGGAGGAGCCTAAACCAGATGTAAAGTTATGTCTTCAATAAACTAAAGCCACAAGCATGCAGTGTTACAGCAGTGTACGCAGAAGTATAGGCAGTGGACAGGAGTCGATGTGTTCACACACGGAGCAGTGCGTCCTCCACAGGGCTAGATGTTTAATGCTCAGTACGAAGTTGCTAGGACTTGTCTCCTAAGGGACCTAAGAGGACCTAAGGGACAGTGATAAACCAGAAAAAGATAGAGTATGTATGTATAGATAGATATAGATATCTAAGCTCAGGTCCTCCCCAGGGAGCTCGAGGGTTCAGTATCTTAGCTGTTCCTAGTAATGTGCTTTTCTGGACTGAGATGTCTGATGTTCCTCCAGGGATCTGCTGTAGCCTCCTCCAGTTTGGGGGTCACTGCCCCGAGTGCTCCGATCACCGCGGGCATCATTTTGACCTTGTGGTTTCCAGTCCGTACTCCGCACAGATGTTTCTGTACGCTCTGCCAGCCACTTGGTTATGGTGTTCCATGTACGCTTTTGCTGCAGCATCTTACACCCTGCAGTTCTGTGCTGGACTGCCTCAGGAGCTACACCGTGGGTCTTGTCTGGTGTGGTAGATCTGAGCCTCTGTTGCTCTGGTGCTCAGGGCCTGTTCCTGTGCAGTCATGATGAGCCTCTGTGCTGTCCTTCAGTTCGACCTGCTATCAGCCACTTCAGTTATTTTCCGAAACACACACACACACACGCACACACACACACACACACACACGTGCACACACACGCACACACATTTACACTTTCTTCCACCTTTCAGTGTCCCATGTTTGTGTCTCTTGTAAAGTCCAAGCTGCAGTTCTGTGGCGTTTAAGGAGACCAGGCCTTTGGAGATGTTCCTTGTTTTTGAAGCCCTTCAGTGTCAGATGTGTCTGATGTTATTGGGCTGCAGTCGGCTCCAGTAACTCATCAGACCATCAACCCTCAGGAATTCCAAATGATAATGGTAATGCAGCTCAGCAACCTAACCACGTTCAAAAAGAGATTTTTTTTTGCCTTAGCCATCAGAACATCATGAGAGTGAATACCTGACAGAAAATGACAGAATCAAAATGTTTGCACAGATTTGGGCTTTTAAAAGCATGTGGTCCTAAACTTTTGATCAGCTGCAGAACTGCCCGTTGTTGTTTTCAAATCAATTTCAATAAAATGTTTACTAATTTTTTTTTATTTTTTTTTTACTCTACTTGGCTCTACTTGGAATCTTGTTAAGATCCAACCATGCAAAATGTTACTTTTGCCATTTATTTAACAGGTCTTAAACTTTTGATTGGGACTGTTTGTGTGTTGTGTCACGGCTCATGTGTGTGTCTGTCTCAGACAGGCTGTGGTCTGCACTGACCCGACCGCTGGCCCTCCCTCACTGACACATCCAACCAGTACTGCTGGACACAGTCAATACAGGAAGATGGGGAATTGGACCTTCAACCACACCCTGGCCAACCTCATCAGGTCAAGTCCTCCACTGTCCTCACAGTCCTCATTTGTAATTTCCCTCAGTGTAACTTAAAATGTTTTAAGTATCTAGAGAGAACATTCAGTTGTTGCCAAAAGGCTAGTCAGTCCAGTTAAAAAAGTAGTCCAGTAGAACCAGTACCAGTCTCGGGAATCAAACCTGGGACCTTTTTTTGTCTACTTCTATTACTTCTATATAAGTCTTTCTTTGAACATCTTTTTTTTCCCCCACAGAAAGGACATCCTGCACTTCCTGGACCCTGTGCGGGACATGTCCATCCTGAGAGGAGCAGTCAGTCCTGGAGACACCGTCCACTATGTGCTGGACCGTCACAGCAGCACCCACATCTCTGACACTCTGTACAGGCTGCTCCCCTCCGCCCCACCCCTCCGTAGACAGTACCACCAGAGCTGTGCCATCGTGGGCAACTCGGGGATCCTGCTCAACAGCCGTTGTGGGCACCAGATCGATCAGCACCCCTTCGTCATCAGGTAAGTAATATGATAACTAACATCTAACAAACAGCAACTGATATGTTACCAAAATGGTAACAAACATCTAACAGCAACTAATATCATTCATTCATTCATTCATTTTCTACCGCTTGTTCCCATTAAGGGTTGCGGGTGACTGGAGCCTATCCCAGTGACTTTGGGCCTTAGGCGGGGTACACCCTGGACAGGGGCCAGCTTGTCGCAGGCCTGACACAGAGACATAGACATGGACAGACAACCATTCACTCTCACATTCATTCTCTCTACAGGCAATTTAGAGTTGTCAATGAACCTAACACATGCATGTGTTTGGACCTGTGCCTCTGCCAGCCATTGGGTGCCCTAAGCAGAAATGCTCCGTGGTGCCCCCTTCCAATCCTCTTCAAAGGGGAAAAAATATATAGTGGTTTGATGTCTGTACTACAACCTCATTACAATACTTATTTTTATATGTTTAATTTTATATTGTATGTCACACGCACATGTACTCACACACACATGTCACACGCACATGTCACACGCACATGTACTCACACGCACATGTACTCACACGCACATGTACTCACACGCACATGTACTCACACGCACATGTACTCACACGCACATGTACTCACACACACATGTCACACGCACATGTACTCACACGCACATGTACTCACACACACATGTCACACGCACATGTACTCACACGCACATGTACTCACACACACATGTCACACGCACATGTCACACGCACATGTACTCACACGCACATGTACTCACACGCACATGTACTCACGCACATGTACTCCTGCGCACATGTACTCACACGCACATGTCCTGCACATGTACTCACACCCTTTTGCATGTGCTCACACGCACATGTACTCACACACACATGTCACACGCTCTTGTACTCACTCGCACTTGTACTCACACACACATGTCCACGCACATGTACTCACACGCACATGTACTCACACACACATGTCACACGCACATGTCACACGCACATGTACTCACACACACATGTCACACGCACATGTACTCACACGCACATGTCACACGCACATGTCACACGCACATGTACTCACACGCACATGTCACACGCACATGTACTCACACGCACATGTACTCACACGCACATGTCACACGCACATGTCACACGCACATGTACTCACACACACATGTACTCACACGCACATGTACTCACACACATATGTCACACGCACATGTCACACGCACATGTACTCACACGCACATGTCACACACACATGTACTCACACACACATGTCACACGCACATGTACTCACACGCACATGTCACATGCACATGTCACACGCACATGTACTCACACGCACATGTCACACACACATGTACTCACACACACATGTCACACGCACATGTACTCACATGCACATGTCACACGCACATGTACTCACACACACACACACATGTCACACGCACATGTCACAAACACATGTACTCACACGCACATGTCACACGCACATGTCACACGCACATGTCACATGCACATGTACTCACACACATGTCACACACACATGTCACATGCACATGTCACACACATGTCACACGCACATGTCTGGCACATGTCACATGCACATGTCACATGCACATGTACTCACACACATGTCACACACACATGTCACATGCACATGTCACACGCACATGTCACACGCACATGTCACAAGCACATGTCACATGCACATGTCACATGCACATGTACTCACACACATGTCACACACACATGTCACATGCACATGTCACACGCACATGTCACACGCACATGTCACAAGCACATGTCACATGCACATGTCACATGCACATGTACTCACACACATGTCACACACACATGTCACATGCACATGTCACACACACATGTCACATGCACATGTCACACGCACATGTCACACGCACATGTCACACGCACATGTACTCGCACGCACATGTCACATGCACATGTACTCACACGCGCATGTCACATGCACATGTCACACGCACATGTCACAAACACATGTACTCACACGCACATGTCACATGCACATGTACTCACACGCACATGTCACACGCACATGTCACACGCACATGTCACACGCACATGTACTCACACGCACATGTCACACGCACATGTACTCACACGCACATGTCACATGCACATGTCACACGCACATGTACTCACACGCACATGTCACAAGCACATGTACTCACACGCACATGTCACAAGCACATGTACTCACACGCACATGTCACATGCACATGTACTCACACGCACATGTCACATGCACATGTCACGCGCACATGTCTGCCTTGCACATGTCACACGCACATGTACTCACACGCACATGTCACATGCACATGTACTCACAAGCACATGTCACATGCACATGTACTCACACGCACATGTCACATGCACATGTACTCACACGCACATGTCACAAGCACATGTACTCACACGCACATGTCACATGCACATGTCACACGCACATGTCCTGCACACATGTCACATGCACATGTCACACGCACATGTCACACGCACATGTACTCACACGCACATGTCACATGCACATGTACTCACACGCACATGTCACATGCACATGTCACACGCACATGTCAAAAACACATGTACTCACACGCACATGTCACATGCACATGTACTCACTGCATGTCACATGTCTGCACATGTCACACACACATGTACTCACACGCACATGTCACACGCACATGTACTCACACGCACATGTCACGCACATGTCACACGCACATGTCACACGCACATGTCACGCACATGTACTCACACGCACATGTCACAAGCACATGTACTCACACGCACATGTCACAAGCACATGTACTCCTGCACATGTCACATGCTCATGTACTCACACTCACATGTCACACGCACATGTCAACCGCACATGTCACACGCACATGTCACACGCACATGTACTCACACGCACATGTCACATGCACATGTCACACGCACATGTCACACGAACATGTCACATGCACATGTCACACGCACATGTCACACGCACATGTCACACGCACATGTCACATGCACATGTCACACACACATGTCACTTCCACATGTCACACACACATGTCTGCACATGTCACAAGCACATGTACTCTGCACATGTCACAAGCACATGTATACGCATGTCACATGCACATGTCACACGCACATGTCACAAGCACATGTACTCACACGCACATGTCACATGCACATGTCACACGCACATGTCACACGCACATGTCACATGCACATGTCACATGCACATGTCACACACACATGTCACACGCACATGTCACACGCACATGTCACAAGCACATGTACTCACACGCACATGTCACAAGCACATGTACTCACACGCACATGTCACATGCACATGTCACACGCACATGTCACACGCACATGTCACATGCACATGTCTGCCTTACATGTCACATGCACATGTCACACACACATGTCACACGACATGTCACAAGCACATGTACTCACGCACATGTCACAAGCACATGTACTACGCCCATGTCACATGCACATGTCACACGCACATGTCACACGCACATGTCACACGCACATGTCACACGCACATGTACTCACACGCACATGTCACACGCACATGTCACACGCACATGTCACATGCACATGTACTCACGCACATGTCACACGCACATGTCACATGCACATGTCACATGATCATGTCACACGCACATGTACTCACACGCACATGTCACACGCACATGTACTCACACGCACATGTCACACGCACATGTCACACGCACATGTCACACGCACATGTACTCACACGCACATGTCACAAGCACATGTACTCACACGCACATGTCACAAGCACATGTACTCACACGCACATGTCACATGCACATGTACTCACACGCACATGTCACATGCACATGTCACACGCACATGTCACATGCACATGTCACACGCACATGTACTCACACGCACATGTCACATGCACATGTACTCACACGCACATGTCACATGCACATGTCACACGCACATGTCACACGAACATGTCACATGCACATGTCACACGCACATGTCACACGCACATGTCACAAGCACATGTACTCACACGCACATGTCACATGCACATGTCACACGCACATGTCACACGCACATGTCACACGCACATGTCACACGCACATGTCACACGCACATGTCACATGCACATGTCACACACACATGTCACACGCACATGTCACAAGCACATGTACTCACACGCACATGTCACAAGCACATGTACTCGCACACACATGTCACATGCACATGTCACACGCACATGTCACACGCACATGTCACACGCACATGTCACACGCACATGTACTCACACGCACATGTCACACGCACATGTCACACGCACATGTCACACACGCACATGTATCACACACGCACATGTACTCACACGCACATGTCACACGCACATGTCACACGCACATGTCACACGCACATGTCACACGCACATGTCACACGCACATGTACTCACACGCACATGTCACATGCACATGTCACACGCACATGTCACACGCACATGTACTCACACGCTCATGTCACATGCACATGTCACACGCACATGTCACATGCACATGTCACACGCACATGTCACATGCACATGTACTCACACGCACATGTCACATGCACATGTACTCACACGCACATGTCACACGCACATGTCACGCACATGTCACTGCGCACATGTACTCACGCACATGTCACTGCGCACATGTCACACACATGTCACACGCACATGTCACACGCACATGTCACACGCACATGTCACACGCACATGTCACACGCACATGTACTCACACGCACATGTCACATGCACATGTCACACGCACATGTCACACGCACATGTACTCACACGCTCATGTCACATGCACATGTCACACGCACATGTCACATGCACATGTCACACGCACATGTCACATACACATGTCACATGCACATGTCACACGAACATGTCACACGCACATGTCACACGCACATGTCACACGCACATGTCACACGCACATGTCACACGCACATGTCACACGCACATGTCACATGCACATGCACTCACATGCACATGTCACATGCACATGTCACACGCACATGTCACACGCACATGTCACACGCACATGTCACATGCACATGCACTCACATGCACATGTCACATGCACATGTACTCACGCACATGTCACACGCACATGTCACACGCACATGTCACACGCACATGTCACACGCACATGTCACATGCACATGCACTCACATGCACATGTCACATGCACATGTCACACGCACATGTCACACGCACATGTCACACGCACATGTCACATGCACATGTCACATGCACATGCACTCACATGCACATGTCACACGCACATGTCACACGCACATGTCACACGCACATGTCACACACACGAGGTGTGGATGTTCTGTGCGCTCTACTGTGTGGACAGACTACAGTGAATCAAAAGATTGTCAGTGTAGTTTCACTTCTGGGCGTCTGTACAACAGCGGCTGTGGACAGTGCGTTGCATGTCACACGCACATTGGAATTGCGCTGGAAGCAGGATTTGTTGGCTCTGCCTCCAGCGCAGTATAATGGCCCACATCCCATGGTTCACCACTGGCTCTTGCTTCAAAACTTCAGAATAAGCGAGCAGAGTACAGTACCTAAATGTAACGAAATACATGAATATACTTTTTAAACCATGTGTTCAGTATTCTGTAACGTAATACATTTTACAGAATGCAACAAGTATTCTTCTCATTACCGTATATCAATATATTTATTCATTCATTCATTCATTTTCTACCGCTTGTTCCCGTTATGGGACTGGAGCCTATCCCAGTGACTTTGGGCCTTAGGCGGGGTACACCCTGGACAGTGGCCAACTCGTCACAGCTGACACAGAGACATTGACAGACTCACTCTCACTTTCATTCACTAGGGACAATTTAGAGTTAGCAATTAACCTGCACACAGTCATGTGTTTGGACGGTGGGAGGAGCCGAAGAACCCGGAGAGAACTGTAATACAATACAATTGCAATACTGTAACGTGTGTCAGTCACCTGTTATAATCATGTGCAATATAATTGAACATACTATTAATACACTTTACCTCACCATAGTCACTTACTGTATATAACAAGACACTTGAGCCACTTTAGTTACCATTTTTTACTGTAAATAAGAGTGTGCACTTTATACCTTATACTTTATATTGTATTTTTTACTACCATGTTTATTTATCCTATTTTTATTGCATGAGCCTATTTCTTTCATTCCTGTCCTAAACTGTGTGTTGCAACAGTGGAATTTCCCCATTGTGGGACAAATAAAGGATCTCTTATCTTATCTAACCCACGGTAACACGAGGAGGACAATCAATCAAAATGTATTTCTAAAGCCCTTTAAAAACAACAACACGGTTGACCAAAGCGCTGCTCTCACAAAGATCCCAGTATTAAATTAAAACAGTGAAACATGGTACTAACATGGTACTAACATTGTAACAAATATGTTACTAGCATAGTAACTAACATGTAACTAACAGTTACTAATATGTTACTAGCATATAACCAGTGTTGGTTAAGCTCTTTCAAAAAGTAATAGGTTACAGTTCCTCTTTTACTGTGAAAACTGTAGCGTCCAGAGTCTGGTTTAGAACCCGATTGTCACTGGTTCAAAACCAGATTCTGGTTCTTTGACTTTGTCAGAGTAGAACAGCAGTCTCAGACCTCATCCAGTGCACTGTTCCTAGTTATATTTAAGAAATCTGTGATTTGACCAGTTTGTTGAGGCTTATAATTGTACTTTCTGGTTGGACATGAGCAGTATATGTGACATAGTAGCTAAAGATTAAATGTATTATTTATTTGTTTATTTGAAATGGGACAGTGCATATTAAACAACATGATCACATGTAAATATCTAAGGCAGTGGTTCCCAACCTTTTTCTGCGACCCATATTTTACCCATTTACGAGGGCAGAGTCCCAGTCATCCTTCTCCTACGTAGGAAGCTACTGTCTTTGAAGAGAAAATATAATTGTTTTCTGGTTAAGAAAGAATTCCTCAAAAAGATTTGAAGCCAAATTGAAGCAAGTCCCTCCTAACACCAGTTGATTTGTTTCACCCATTGCTATGGTGATGTCCACAGAAAAGTGATATATAGAATGTGATTAACTGCTGCTTTAACTTCCTGGGCGATTATTCAAAAATAACGCACTACAGTTAGCTTTAGCCAGGTATGTCGCATAGTAAACACTACAGTGTAGCGCTTTGAGAGACTTTGACAGATTTGTAAAGCACAGGTGTAAGACATTATTATTATTATAAAAAACATTGCGTCTCAGCACAGCAGGTGACGTCAAGGGAGCAGAAGTTTCTTGACCCGAGTCGTTTTCCTGACTTGTGTGAGCGTTCATGCATGTGACAAACATTTTCCTGAGGATCACATGAACACAGCAGAAGTTAGGCAGTAGATATTATGAAGGTAACATAGGCTTTATCAACATTATTTTTTATTAAATTAATGTGTCAGATAATATATTCCTTGCGCCTACATTGTCCCTTCATTTTGGATGGATTATCTGTAATGATGACATAATGATGACATTCTTTTTAGAAGCTTGACTGATACATATTTACCTCTGGTATTATCCCACCAAACAAAGTAATAATAAGAAGTCATGTGCCATTTATAGGACACATTATGCTACAGTGACGTTTTTGAGATTTTAACCCTGTTCCGACATCAAAAACATACCAGTAGTTACATTTATCTTCATTCACGCCATTTTGAGGAATGATGCTTAGAAAATCCTCTCCCCTTCGACGGTCGAAAACACTCCCTGCTGAACTCCCTCGATCGATGACGATTTCGATACATGACTGTGTCTGTTTTAAGTCCTTAAATCATCGCCAAACTCGTTCTGAGCATTTCTGTCGTCTTAGCATGATAACTACAAACTCCTAGCCTGATCATCGCATCTCACGCAGTGCCTTAAATAATAGCATAACTAAATTGTGTAAGTGCTATGCAGCCAGAAGATGGCACATAAACTCAGTAAGTGCCAGGGCAAACAGCATCATTAAATTGTTTCAAAACAAGATGGAAAAACTTAAGGTACTCAAGAGCATGTTTAAAGGCTAATAACAATCCAAAAAAATCATGTTATTTTTGCTTTAAATTACTTTCTTAATTCCGTCATTTTAATTCTTATAGCCCTATATATTTTCTTGTTGCAGAAAATCTATGAAAACTGCAGTGCTTTCTCTCTCCAGTATCAAATCTGATGCAGATTTTTCCTTGCTTTTCTCTCACTCTCTCTGTGCCCTCTGTCCCCTCTGTGCCCTCTGTCCCCTCTGTGCCCTCTGTACCCTCTGTGCCCTCTGTACCCTCTGTCCCCTCTGTACCCTCTGTCCCCTCTGTGCCCTATGTCCCCTCTGTGCCCTCTGTCCCCTCTGTGCCCTCTGTGCCTCCTGTCCCCTCTGTGCCCCCTGTGCCCTCTGTACCCTCTGTGCCCTCTGTCCCCTCTGTGCCCCCTGTGCCCTCTGTACCCTCTGTGCCCTCTGTCCCCTCTGTGCCCTCTGTCCCCTCTGTGCCTCCTGTCCCCTCTGTGCCTCCTGTCCCCTCTGTGCCCCCTGTGCCCTCTGTCCCTTCTGTGCCCTCTGTGCCCCCTGTCCCCTCTGTGCCCTCTGTCCCCTCTGTGCCCTCTGTGCCCTCTGTCCCCTCTGTGCCTCCTGTGCCCTCTGTCCCTTCTGTGCCCTCTGTGCCCCCTGTCCCCTCTGTCCCCTCTGTGCCTCCTGTGCCCTCTGTGCCCCCTGTGCCCTCTGTCCCTTCTGTCCCCTCTGTGCCCCCTGTGCCCTCTGTCCCTTCTGTCCCCTCTGTGCCTCCTGTGCCCCCTGTGCCCTCTGTCCCCTCTGTGCCCTCTGTCCCTTCTGTCCCCTCTGTCCCTTCTGTGCCCTCTGTGCCCCCTGTCCCCTCTGTCCCCTCTGTGCCCTCTGTCCCCTCTGTGCCTCCTGTGCCCTCTGTGCCCCCTGTGCCCTCTGTCCCTTCTGTCCCCTCTGTGCCTCCTGTCCCCTCTGTGCCCTCTGTCCCCTCTGTGCCCTCTGTGCCCTCTGTCCCTTCTGTCCCCTCTGTGCCTCCTGTGCCCTCTGTGCCCCCTGTGCCCTCTGTGCCTCCTGTGCCCTCTGTGCCCCCTGTGCCCTCTGTCCCCTCTGTCCCCTCTGTGCCACTGTCCCCTCTGTGCCCTCTGTCCCCTCTGTGCCCTCTGTGCCCTCTGTGCCCTCTGTCCCCTCTGTGCCTCCTGTGCCCTCTGTGCCCCCTGTGCCCTATGTGCCCCCTGTGCCCTCTGTCCCCTCTGTGCCCCCTGTGCCCTATGTGCCTCCTGTGCCCTCTGTGCCCCCTGTGCCCTCTGTCCCTTCTGTCCCCTCTGTGCCTCCTGTCCCCTCTGTGCCCTCTGTCCCCTCTGTGCCCTCTGTGCCCTCTGTCCCTTCTGTCCCCTCTGTGCCTCCTGTGCCCTCTGTGCCCCCTGTGCCCTATGTGCCCCCTGTGCCCTCTGTGCCCTCTGTCCCCTCTGTGCCCCCTGTGCCCTCCGTCCCCTCTGTGCCCCCTGTGCCCTCTGTGCCTCCTGTGCCCTCTGTCCCCTCTGTGCCCCCTGTGCCCTCTGTGCCCTCTGTCCCCTCTGTGCTCTCTGTCCCCTCTGTGCCTCCTGTGCCCTCTGTGCCCTCTGTCCCCTCTGTCCCTTCTGTCCCCTCTGTGCCCTCTGTCCCCTCTGTGCCCCCTGTGCCCTCTGTGCCCCCTGTGCCCCCTGTCCCCTCTGTCCCCTCTGCATGTGTAGGTGTAACCTGGCCCCGGTGGAGGAGTTCTCGGTGGACGTGGGCTCCAGGACTGACCTGGTCACCATGAACCCGTCGGTGGTGCAGCGGGCCTTCGGAGACCTGCTCACAGAGGAGTGGAGGCAGAGCTTTGCCCACAGGCTGAAGGCGCTGGGGGGCAGTGTTCTGTGGGTGCCCGCCTTCATGGCCAAAGGAGGAGAAGATCGTGTGGAGTGGACCCTGAAACTGATCCAGGAGCAGGGGCTGGAGGTGCGAACCGCTGTGCCCTCGCTCAGACTGCTGCACGCCGTCAGGGGGTAAGGTCCACCAGGAAGTGACTTGAAACTACTAGAGTGCACCGGAGTTGGTGTAACAGGCAGTCTGCAATAACCCGCTCATAGTAAGTAGACTAGTGAGGATTGGGACGTCCCCCAGTATGGCACAGCCGGGGCCCCAGCCTGGAGCCAGGCCTGGACTTGCAATGTGGTGTGAATTGGGATGAGATCGGGAAGGACATGGAGTAAATGGGCCTGCTCCACATGGCAGCAGGCGTCACTCACTCACTTGACCACCAAGCGGCACAATAATAGGTGTTTTCACTCATAACAGAACCAAGCACTACGTCCTTATTATCTCCCAGTCCCTATCCAGTCAGAGGAAGCACCCGTGGCTAACGGGCATTAACATGAGCCTCTGTATTGTGTGGAACATTTAAATATTTCATTAAGTACGGTTAGGAAGGCAAATGTTAGTTTCTTTAATTCTACTTCTGTTGAGCACTGTGAACCACACATAGAAAATGGCACGGACAATTAAATCAGTTATTTAAAAAGTTATTTAGAATTGTAATTATATTACTGATTAAGAATTGTATTTTTGGAGCTACTGAGTCCAAGTAATTTCACTTGTGGATCAACAAAATGTATCTGCTACTAACCCTAACCCTAACCCAACAAAGTCAGTGTTGTATGTTTCATTCATTTAAGAGAAACAAAAGAGACATTACTTGAACAAAATAGCTCCAAAAATATAATTCTTAATTAGTTAGTCTTTACTAAAATTCTGATTAACTGTGAATGATTGTGTTTTATTGTTAATTTAATTTACCGGTAAGTGTTTGTTTGAGCGTTCTGTGCATCACACTTGAATGTGCAAGAAATCTGCATTCATTTGTCACATAGAATTAAAAACTCAATAAATCAAATATGAAGAGTATAAAGTAAGAACAGCACATAACAAGATTTACAAGTATTTTTTGTGATGTGTGAAGAGAAATAGCTTTTTAGTTTCAGGCTTGTTCACAGCATTCTGTTCTGCCAGAACTCTTTTTACTCATCTCAGCCAAAACAAAGTGGATAATTATGTAAGAACAGTGTGGGTTTTCCAACCCTCTAAAGAAGAGAGGCTTAAACCTTAAACAGACACGTTGTCCTTATTTTATTGTACTTAATTACTATTCAGACTCTAGGCCAAAAATGCCTCGTAGTCATTTTTCAAAAACAAAAAACACATTAACATTGCTGAATGTATGACAGGGACTCATGTTTTCTACTCATTTCTTACTTGTGAGATAATCCCTTTGGTAAATATTGATCATAGTTTTACATTAGTCAAGTTACAGTTTGTGAAGAAAAATAAATAAATAAAAGTTGAAAATTACAGAAAGTAGAGTTCAAAAACAGAATCCTTGTGATGTCATCAAAAAGTGACATTTCATAAAAACATAGCGAACACGTGTGCTGACCACTGGGGGCGGTAGTGAGCACGTGTGCTGACCACTGGGGGCGGTAGTGAGCACGTGTGCTGACCACTGGGGGCGGTAGTGAACACGTGTGCTGACCACTGGGGGCGGTAGTGAACACGAGTGCGGACCACTGGGGGCGGTAGTGAACACGTGTGCTGACCACTGGGGGCGGTAGTGAGCACGTGTGCTGACCACTGGGGGCGGTAGTGAACACGTGTGCTGACCACTGGGGGCGGTAGTGAACACGTGTGCTGACCACTGGGGGCGGTAGTGAACACGTGTGCGGACCACTGGGGGCGGTAGTGAACACGTGTGCTGACCACTGGGGGCGGTAGTGAACACGTGTGCTGACCACTGGGGGCGGTAGTGAACACGTGTGCTGACCACTGGGGGCGGTAGTGAACACGTGTGCTGACCACTGGGGGCGGTAGTGAACACGTGTGCGGACCACTGGGGGCGGTAGTGAACACGAGAGCTGACCACTGCGGGCGGAAGTGAACACGTGTTCTGACCACTGGGGCGGTAGTGAACACATGTGCGGACCACTGGGGCGTAGTGAACACGTGTGCTGACCACTGGGGCGGTAGTGAACACGCGTGTGCTGACCACTGGGGCGTAGTGAACACGTGTGCGGACCACTGGGGCGGTAGTGAACACGCAGTGCTGACCACTGGGGGCGGTAGTGAACACGTGTGCTGACCACTGGGGCGGTAGTGAACACGCGTGTGCTGACCACTGGGGGCGGTAGTGAACACGTGTGCTGACCACTGGGGGCGTAGTGACACTGCGTGTCACGGACCACTGGGGCGTAGTGAACACGTGTGCTGACCACTGGGGGCGGTAGTGAACACGTGTGCTGACCACTGGGGGCGGTAGTGAACACGTGTGCTGACCACTGGGGGCGGTAGTGAACACATGTGCGGACCACTGGGGGCGGTAGTGAACACGTGTGCTGACCACTGGGGGCGGTAGTGAACACGTGTGCTGACCACTGGGGGCGGTAGTGAACACGTGTGCGGACCACTGGCACTCTTCTCCAACAAATGTGATCTAAAAACGGTTTGTTTTCTATTTGCACTTTTTC
This sequence comes from Rhinogobius similis, assembly GCA_019453435.1. Taxonomy (NCBI): domain Eukaryota; kingdom Metazoa; phylum Chordata; class Actinopteri; order Gobiiformes; family Gobiidae; genus Rhinogobius; species Rhinogobius similis. Next base: position 38,560,961 of record CM033628.1, read on the forward strand.
TAGTTCTCAACTCGACTGTGAGGGCCCTCTGGTGGTCATTCACCAGAACACAGCCTTGATATCAGAAACAATTGGAAGCATGAATGAAACTACAGAAACTACACTGTGAATGCAGTTTATGTGCAAAAAATGGAGCATAAATGAGCCTTAACCCGTGTGGTGTGACAGTGTTTCCATTCTTAAAAGGATGGGCCTTTTAAGGGTTCTAAAGTGGCTCATGTGAGGTACTCCCTCCCAAAGGAGTCAATTCTGAACCAACTCCAAATGTGCAGTAGGACTTTAATGAGAAGCTACACACCGCAGTGAAATGATTGGACAAGAGAGAACACAGACCACCAAACCCATTGCATTGTTTATAAAATGTGCTATAGAAATAATGTGGATTGGGATATGATTTCTTTCCCGCTCTGTCCCATGTGCAGGTACTGGCTGACTAAGCGTGTACCCATCAAGCGTCCCAGCACCGGTCTGCTCATGTACACCATGGCCACGCGCTTCTGCTCACAGCTGCACCTGTACGGCTTCTGGCCCTTCCCCCTGGACCCCCATGGAGCTCCTGTCAAATATCACTACTACGACCAACTCACCTACCAGTACACGTCCAGCTCCAGCCCGCACGCCATGCCCCTGGAGTACCGCACCCTGAGCTCACTGCACAGCCAGGGGGCGCTGCGGCTGCACACGGGCCCCTGCGAGCCTACCCAGCAGATGCCAGGATCACACTGAGGGCCCGGGGTTTGAATATGTTCAGTGTAGTTGGGATTCAGACGTGGTGTCAGGTAAAAGTGATGGACCTGGTCACTCACAGCTGTTTAGCTTCATATCCAAAGGCCTGAGGAAAAGTCACACAGGAGACGGAACAACCAAGAAACTGTCTAAAAACCAACTGGGGGCCAAGCAAATATTACTGAAAGATCAGGTAAAGGTACACTATGTATAAAGAACACACTGAAAGTCATTCTTGCTGTGAGCAGGCTCGCCTCTCCACAGATCTGACTTGTAATTTGGCCAGGTTGCGTCACCCATTTGTTCACATGGAGATAGATTAGTTTAATGCCATTCTGTGCAACATTCCAGGCAAAGCAATAACATTTCCATGGAGACAAACTGGTGGCGAATCTTTCTCCAGGGTTAGTTCTTTCTGGTTCACTTTGGAGCGGATTATTGCGGTCCAAAAATGTCTCCACTGTGTTAAGTGAATCGTACCGGTCCATTTAAGCGATCTAAAGTGGGCCGTGAGCTTTCAAAGCTTTCACTGAACGCTTTAGAACGAGACCGTGGGATAAAACAGAACGCAGACTGAAAGACAGATATAAACAGAAAACACTTGACCTTCAGATAAACGGCTGTATTTCCGCTGATGCCCACAAAACAAAGTTAGCAAAGCACATTCGCATCAGCTGTTTCCTGTTTATCGACACAGTCGATAAGTCCAAAATATGATAGTTCCAGTGCATAATGCATTTAACATTATCCAAAGCCAAAGCATTACTTAAAGAGAGGTTCAAACTCGGCGCAGAGGCTTTGCATAGAAGGGAAAGAAATTCAGAAGAAGCTGAGAAGAAGGAGGAGGAGAAACCGGAATTACTTTCCTTTTACTCTAGCTTTGGCCACTTCTTACAGCCACAAACTTGGAATTACTAAACGTCTTTTTGTGAATTTCTGAGACTGGCCTCATGATTAAAAAGTATAATTCAGGTACGATTTAAATGTACGTATTAAGAAATGTTATGTTTGGGTGATGTCAGTTGCTCTCTCAGAGCTCTGCCTCTGAACCCAGAGCCAGAGCCTGAACATGGAGACACACTCTGACCTTAACCGCACCGTTTCATAAGCGCTCTGAAGTGAACTGGTCTGGGGGACCGGGGCCAGTCGAAACGTTTTAGTACCTCAGTAGTAATAATAGAAGTACCTTAAACTCAAATGCTTCTGCTGCAGGTCCCTCTTCTCATGACCTACACTTTACAGTCTATGGACTTGCTGGATTGCTCTCTGAGGTCTTTTTTTCTAATAAGTAATCCTATGTGTATGGTAAGATAAATAAGCATGGCCTTCTCGTGATGTCTGTCAATAATTTCTCCCTTGTAGTTTTTAAACCAGTGGACCCTAAACAGCATCTTGGCTGGGGCCCCTATGACGCTCTCAGTTGTTTTTCTGCTAATGGACCTTTTGAATATTTTTATATAGCTAGAGAATCCATGGTCCATTGTACTGTGGAAAAACCACCCAGGGTTTTTGCTCGGGACACTTACGAGGCTTACCTTTTTGAGAGGTTTCTATGGCAACCGTTGGCAAACAAAGCCCTTGTGGATAAGCCTCTCTGTTGCCAGCACCATCTGTTGGCTCTTTGTGTGGACTCAGTGGGTCTTTTGTGCCTGGGCCTGGTCTTTAACCTGTCTGTAAACGATACGACTGATGCAGAGGGGCACAAGGACTCGAAGAAGGCTCACTTTTATAACCTACTCAAGTGGAAGTGCTCAAGTCCAACTAGGTTCATAACCTAATTTGTACAAATTGATGTAGCCCACTTCACAAAAAGATTGTTCTTCATTGGTTTAAAGCAGGGTTGTCCAAACCTTTTTATCAAGGGCCACATATTAAAAGGTATGTAGCAGAAGACCACATTTCGATGGTCAAAGCTGTGAATCATTCAAAAAAAAGTGGCTTTATCTGAGGCTTTAATGTGCAAACTCATCTTAATTTTGTCTCCTTAATATGAGGTCTATGTCACACCAAAATGGTAGATATTAAGGTTATGATGTAGAGGATTTGAAACCTGTTTTACAAAACAAGAAAAAGTGGTCTGATTTGGCTCCCCTGCCATAGTTTTGACACCCTCGTTTAAGTGGTGTTAGGATATATTTATGTTTCACGTATAGTGTACATTTTATTGTCACAAAACTAAAATTACAAACTTGATTTTGATACTAACAATTTTGTACTAGCTGGATGCAGATCCAGACCGTTCTAAAGTCATTCTGGGAGGTTTCTTTTTTGTCTCAAGGTGTGGATGTGGCTCTGTCAGAAAACACTTTTCAGGTGATTTAAAACACACTCTATGGGCCTGACTTTTACTACCTTTAGTACTGGAGAAACTGTTTGGGACAAAAGTGAGACTAAATGACTCCACCTTTACATTTGAAGGGCATTTTGCTGCCAGACAGTTGTTTCTCAAAACAAAACTGGGGGGGGCAAATATTGTGCCTTAAAATTAGAAAAAGTCTTGAAATGGTAAAATAATGAAGATCCAAAATGTAAATATTAAAGTAAACAAAAGATGATTAAAAATACTTTTTAATTTCAGAAAATATTTTAACCTTATTGCTTTTTTGTGAACTTGATTTAGAGGTCTCCAAAAGGCTGAGTGTGCGGTGTGCTGTCACGGGGCAGTCACGGCACCAGCAGGGGGAGCTGTTTCACTGTCAGCTCCACAAGAGGACAAGAGCAGCAGCACTTCACACGTTACAAAACTGAACACTCACATGTGATTCATGGATCTATAATAGATATGGCCTTTTCACAGTTTAAAATGAAAGTGACGGCAGCCAATCAGACGAGAGAACGTGCTGATAATGTTCAAAATGCAGATGTTGGCTTATGTCTGACACAGCGCCCTTATTTTGACAAAATGTCAAAATAACTTGATTATATTGATTTGTGTAGATTTTACTTGATATATTTTTTCTTACCTAGAATTGACATTTTTTAGTGCATTGTCTCTTTGAGTACAAATGAACTTTGCTCGAGAGTTTGAAATCATCGCTGTATAATGTTAGTGAAGGTTGAGTGATGCTCTTCCTCGGTGCCTCAGAGGTGCACAGTAACAAAGTATAAAAGTAAAAGTACTGTTTCTAAATACAATTTTAATACATCTTTACTTAAGTACAATCTGCAGAGGATACATTTTACTTTTCTCTGTCTACATTTGAGAGCAGAGCAACATTTATCACTGACTTGACAGTGGAACAGCTCGACTCCTGCTGAATTGGCTGAGGGTTTGTTTTTTCAGCACACGGTGACATTCTGCCTTAAGGTTAGTGTTCAGGTCCAGCTTTGAGTAAACTTTGACCCTATTCTTTATCCGTCAGTATTTCTAAAATATATATGAAACACTAAAAGTAAATGTTCAATGAGCACCTCATGCTTTTACTGAAGTTGTTTTTTAATTTTATTATTTTTTTAAAGTACACAAGAGTAATTGTTTTGCTCTTGTGTCTGCTTTAACTAAAGTAACAGACTAATATGTGACAGTGGAGTTTTGAGTACAAATGGTGCTGTTTTCTTAACCTTTCTGCCAAAGCCATTTAGTTTTCCTTCTTTTTCTCAGCGCGAGTGCAGAAAGCTCTCCTGGTCTTCCTCCTTATCTCCAGTACATTCTGTTCTCTGAGTAAAATAATAACTTTTCTCTCTTTTAATGAATTTAAAACTAACTCAAGTATTTTCAGTCAAATAATTGCCTCGTGTTGTTGACGTTGTTGTCGTTTTAATAATACTTCCCTGGATTAATAAGCGCCTCTTTAGACACTTAGACAATTTACTATAAAAAGATTGAAAATATAAACATTAAAAAAAACATTAGTAAGTAGATATTCTCTCGTTTCGCAGTTATAACTATGTATATAAAGTATATAAACTATATTTTAGTGGTTATTGTACAACCAATTTAGTAATACTATAGCAATAGATTGTTATTTGGTCGGGGTCTGTCACCGCTTGTCTCCATGGAGATGGTATAGCTTTACCTGGAATGTTCCACAATATGGCTTTGATCTTATGCATTGAATGGAGCCTTTAAAACACTCTGTTCACAGGTCCATCATTATAGTAGCAAAAATATCAAGATGAGTCAAATCGGGTGAAAATAAGGATAAAGTAAATATAAGTCAAATACAATAAAAGTCAATGACATCTGATCTAAATTCTAATGGTCATCAAAAGAAAACATTTGAATTTCCTGGGTAGAAATCTTTCTCTCTTTTGTCAAACCTCTGTATTTGACTATAACCTTATTTTTGTTTTACAGAAACAAAAGCATCATTTGTGGTAATGAATGTAATAAAGCTTAAGATACAATTAAAAAGTAATGAAGGGTTGGCGATAGAGCTATAATCACAGAAATTATTACCTTGATATTTTGGGGGGATTTATGACAATATTCAGACGATGTTAATGCAATCCATCATAAATGTGCTAATAAGTGCCTATAAATGTCTTTTTAGGTATTAATAAAACAAGATGTAAAGTAACCTAAAAAATATATAGAAAGAAGAAATATCACACCTATCTCTATTTTTAAAATTATGCAGCAAGCTTGTGATATTTTTTATTCGTAAACTGCTTATTTTGCTGCCTTTTTAGTAGTTTTTTCTTATTTTTATGTAGGACGCACTCAATATTCAGTTTATCTTCAAAACAACACAAGCGATATCCATTTTTGACATTTCACAGAGCTGACCTGTAACATGGTCTAACCTGGTGTTTCCATAAAAATGAGTTTAATGCCATACTGTGGTACAAAGCTAGAAGATCTCCATGGAGACAGCAGGAGGTGTGTCTTGTAGGAACATGAATGTGGAGCACGTAGGAACTTAAGCGGATATTTATGTATTGTTGTAAATATAGTTACACTCATATCCTTTGAATGTAGAAAGAGCAGGTCCTTTGTAAACGTTTTATTCATTTAGTATTGTTTTATTACTAGATGAATGCCCCTGTAGACAGATGTCAGTGGGTGGGACCACGTGGCATCTTGTACTGAATATTCTGTTCAGGATTTCACTGCCTGATGACACGAGGGAGATTGTGTGACATACACTCTAATGAAAGCTCTGTTCACTGCCAAAATACTACAGAACATACAATCAAACGTGCATGAATGGTACTGCAAAGAACTACTTTGAAACAGTTTGAACAGTTAAAGTGCTTCTCACAGGTTGGACTTTTAACTAAAATGCAGTAAAGATAATACATTTCAAATTCTGCTAAAATCATTACAAATATTATACCAGTTTAGCCATTTTTATGGCTAAAGCACTGACACATTTTTTGACAGATTAAAGGGTCATTCAACAAAATAAAGGTGTTATCAGGTGTTATTATTTGTCAAACTATTGTGTAATTTAAATGGATTTTAGCCCTTGTTTTCAAAGTGGTTGCTAGGTAACAGTTGTAGAATGACCTCTAACTGTGTCATATTTGCTGCCCATGACCAACCAGGAAGTAACAATATAAACATTACAAAAATTGTCAGACTGTGGAGAAATATCTATTAAACAAAATGTTTAATAGAATCTTGAATCTCATCACATCATTACATTTTAGTGACATGTACGGTCCAACCTGTCAGAGAGGCTTTAAACCTTTTATTCCATGCTACAGTTGACATTTGTGTCAGATACTTATGTCACTTGTTCCCTTGACTGCAAAAATAGATGTAGGTCTATTAGATAAAATAAAGTTGAATATAAATAATAATGGCGATAAAAAGTTTCAATTTTATTCAGCTGGTCAGTTAAGTCATGTTTTTGAGCCAAGACTAATTGGCTTCAATATTTTTTTTTCATTTATAGCTAGATTGATCGGATTTTTGGTGAATTTGCTTTTTTATTGCAAAAAAATTAGAAAAATAGTTGTTCCGTGTTTCGTAGATTGAATAAAACAAATAATGACTAAATGAATGAAACTCTGAGCTCCTCCCTCCGTTTGCGCCGATGCTGTCTGAGTGTGTGACAGGACATTGTTCTGTGTCTGTGGATGTTATGGGTCTAACACAGTGTTGTTCAAAGAGGAGGAGCCCGGCTGAGCACACAGGTCCGTTTGCTCAGGCTCCCTGTCCCACACCCGCTCTGGGTGGAGCTCAGGACATGGAGCTTGGAAAAAACTCCTGAATGTATTTAAGACATTGAGAGAAAGAAGTGTGTAAACCTGTAGTGTGTGCACAACAGCCTGACACCTGTAGAGTCCAATCCCAATCCCAGTGCTTTTTTAGTTTTTCCCCGCGCCTTTATTTACTTTTTTACTGGTGTAATAATCATAATAAAATTGCAAAAGACCCTTTAAAAGTTAGTAAACAAAGACATTGTAAATTACGGAATGGAGGCAAAAGTGAAGTGAAAAATAATGTGATTTCACTGGAGAAACTGGAATAAACCTTAAAACATCACAAAATATGAACAATTGGGATGATTTTGGAACATTAAAAGTGGCCAGAAACATGTGCGTGACATTAGAGCTGCTTTAAAGATGTTTACTGTATATATAATTTATAATGTATAATGTATATTACATTATTTGTTTATGTGATAGGATATTATGATAAAATCTTAGCATTTTTGATGAAGGAAAAATCCAGATGTTTAGGTTTAGCAGATACTGACCGAAACGATGAACCCACAATCATTTGTCATCATATCTACAGATATCTCATACTTTACCATAAATTATACTTTTATGAAGCTCAAATTAAATTTTAAAACTAGAAAATAGTATATTGTACATCTGAGCAAACTAGCTGACATTTCTAACCTGGAAATGCTAATTTGTTGCTTTTCCCCTCACATAACGACTCAGACTCAGTAGCATTTGGATCTGATGTGAGCGGTTATTGAAAATGAATTACAGTCTGTTTCATATTGCCTCCATTCTGAAATGTTGATGACAAAGCATCTTAAAGGGTCTATAGCTGCGTTCACGTGACATCACAACATTCCCTCAGCCAATAATATTTCATATGGATGGAGAGCTGTTAAATGAACATCTTTCAAACACATATAGGTTGTGTTCATGTTCTTGAATGTGATGACGTCATAACCTCAGATGGAGGAAGAGCCACTTTTCACTGTTGACTGCATGAAATATCTCAAAGGGAAAATCACAAATGTTGAACCTGATGATTTCTCTCATTGTATTACAACAAAAAATTGCATTTTAAAGATGTTCATTTTAGCTGCCCACCATAAGGTGAAACACTGCAGGTGAATAGGAAAAAATCAATTTAAAACTTCTCCTGTAGTTTACTTAAATAAATGTAAGGAAAAAAATGAAATACAAGTTTTTCATCACGTCTTGTTTTATGTAGAAATAAAGCAGTTTATGTGTAAAAATAGCCAAAAATACACATATTTGGAACATATAAAATGAAAAATGGACAGAACCAGTTTTAAATTCATTTTGTACACATAGTTACAAAAAAATGTAGAGCAGATTTTGGATTTCTTATTTAGTTTTTGAGTAAACTAGATTGGACTGAAAATTGTCCTAAAAATTCAAATTTCACCAATTTTTTTTTTACTTGAAACTTCAATAAATCAGTTTTAGAATTAGATATCAAAAAATCCTTCTGTATGTTTCATCAAACTCTTGTTGACTGTAAAGTTGGGTGTGTGTGGGAGCTACTTTAAGGCTGATCTTTATGTCCCTAAAGGAGAAAAATGCATTTTAAGAAAACGGCCTTTAAAGTTACAATGTCCCAGAGAAATCTATGGACGAAGTGGATTCAATGGAAGAATAAAACATTATGTTGAGAGAGCAAACTGACCAAAAAACAAAACAAATAATAAAAAAAAAAAACAACTGATGGAATATTGGGATGTTATGTGAACACATCCTGCTTCTGCTTCTGGTGTGAGGTGAGAGCTACAGCTGTTAGCCCCATTTAAACTGTAATATGTCTCCTTTAAACACGTCTGCATGTCATTTGTGTCTGACTCAAATGAAGCGAGCCCTCTCCTCGTGCCCGAGCGTCTTGTGACCGGGCGGGTGCAGGATGTTTGCCCTGCTCAGACGTATCCCGCCACACAGGAGGTCAAGGTTAGGCATGAAAGTAGTGCCACGGACGTCAGCAGCCTGTTTCCATGAATGCATCACTTGTGGACGGCAAAAATAGTCCCGCCGCTCTTAATGTGGCTAATGCAATCTGCTCAAAGGACCCAAACTGACGGCGAGGAAGAGAAACACTGTAATCAGGTTTAATGTTGCACAAACAGTGACAGCTAATTGGCCTGGCATGCAGAGGGAGAGGAGGAGTACACTCTACAGCCAACGTATGAGAAACAATACCTACTGCAATACAAACAAACACAGTGTTGTTGTTATATATATATATATTCCTAGTTTTGTACGTGTGCATTTTTATAAAGGTTCACTATGTACTCCCCCACTGCAAAAGTTACATAGTGCACCTTTAAGTTATTTTCATTAGATTTTGATATGCTTTGCTTGTGCTGATTTGTCCCTTCAGGGCCACCATACTCCCTCCTTACTGTATCATATCTAATCATCTGAATAACCAGTACAATACAAAAGGTCAGTACTACATACACGCTGGTGGTTCTGTCACGCTCTAGTTTATGTACTCACTCAACATCAAAACTCAACCTGAAACCTTTCTTTCAATCACTGCAGTCATTCCCAATGCTTTTCATTCAAAACAATTTAATGTACGCACCGTTTGGTTCTACCTCAGACCATCACATTTATCAGGCAGAGGCTGGAAAACATTACACGCAATATAATTAACCCTGAAGAAAAATAAATACATTTCAAAGGAGACATATTCTGCAGGTTCAACTTGAATTAGCTTTAACCTCGTAGTGTTTCCTCATTATTAGTTCACTTGTATTTGGATTGATTCCTGCATGTTTGAGTTAATCCTGTATTGTCCTGTAACTGAGGCTCCAGGGCTCAGAAAGTCCTGTTTTCACCTAGCCCCGCCCACATCCTGTACTTTGCATTCTGACACCTGTAGAGTTGTGAAATGTCATGTAGCAACTCTTCATAAATAAAACATGTAAATGACAATCTGCTGCTTGTCACAATGAAATGTCACTATGAAGATCAGTTCAGTTCTGCAATTCTGAACAGGGAGTGTTTTACAATGAACAAAATGTAACGTGATCTACTTATGTTATAGTTCAACACTAAGAAAGAAGGCATAACACGTCTCCTTTAAGACCCTCAGTGGAATCTCTCCTTCTAATGGCTTTATTCAACACAGATTTCTTTCACCACTGATCACCTTTTCAGTGAGACATCATTTCCAAATGTGCTGCAGTAAATTCAAGTACATTAAACCACTGGATGTATAAGGCATCACCTCGGGCTGCACAGTAAATGGGCTTGTCCTACATAACATCGTCCTTGAAAAACTGTATCAATGCAAATGGGCTAAAACTACACCTTTTTCAATGAATAACTTCATATTGAATGTAAGTTTGTACTTTTTTCTTTTCTTTTGTACATTTTACTACTATGTCATGTTGCCTACTTGTATTTTCATATATATTTAAGAGATTACTACTACTACTACTACTACTAAACAACCATTTTATTGGCATGTTTATCATACTTAAACATTCAGTCTTCTTGTGTGACATATTTTGTATTAATGACAACGTGAATGTACTCTTTGTAGTAAAAATAAATTCGGCTTGAGAATGGAAACCTAATAAAAGTTGAAAGAAAAGCCTTTTATTTGGTGTTGTTTGTTTGGGTCGGAACATGGAAGTGCAGACGACACTTTGGTGAACTTTATGAGCAAAACGTAGTAAAAGTCCAGGAATTGTCTCTTTGGGTTTAACCACATTTAGCAGACAGAAAACCAAATACATGAGATGGAACATTATGAACCACCAGAGACACTTCAAATATGTTGCAATGATAATATTCATAATTTATTAATCTATCTAATCTATTTATTGTATTTATTTAACTTAGCTCTAGCATTTTAGTTGTATTTATTTATTATTTATTTAGTTTTACTCTATTTCAACCCACTTATTGACTTATTTCTTAATATTTATCTATTGTTTTATTCATTTTAGACTCTCCAGTGTTTCCTCTGAGGGGCCCTCTGTACCTGTGTAGCTGTGGGGCCCTGGCTCATGGGCCCCTGGTGGAGGTGTTTGCCTCATCTCTCCCCTGGGCCCTGAGTTTGTGTCCTGTGGCTGTGGCCGACGCTGCTCCTGGTGCAGACGGCTCCTCTGATGGTGCTTGTTCAGCTGGTGTATCTGTACTCAGCCTCATGTCTCTTAGAACGTGTGTGTGTGTGTGTGCGTGTGTGAGTGCGTGTGTGTGTGTGTGTGTGTGTGTGTGTGTGTGTGTGTGTGTGTGTGTGTGTGTGTGTGTGTGTGCGTGTGCGTGTGAATGTACAGGCTTGTATATGTGACTGCCTATGTGGGGTTGGAAGGGAAACGGGATGTGGGAATGTTTTTAATGCACTGTAAAGCACTTTGTGTTACATTATATGTATGAAAAGCGCTATATAAATAAAGTTTGATTTGATTTGATTTGATAAACATAAGCTGCAGAATACAACAAAAGAAAAATGTGTTAACTGAAAATGAGTGTTTTGAGATTTTTGTTTGTGAAGCAGTCCCCAATCCCCAAATGTAGACCAAAGCAAGACCAGAACAAGGACTGATAAAGACTGTTTAAAGAGTTTTGACTGAAATAATAATTGTTAGGTTTTGTTTAATATGCTACGATATTAATAACAATATTTGATGGAAGTGAGTTAGATCATTGTTAATTCTGCATGCACCTGTAATAGAATAAAGCCATGACTATATAATATAAGTTACATGGTGCACCTTTAAGTCACCGTTTTCCAGATAAATATATGTATGTTAATTAAACAGATACATAACTGAAATTAACAATTTGCTTTGGAGGAACAAAAATAATGGAGTCATGTTTTTATGTAGATTTATTTATAGTCAACATTTTATTTTCCGAGTGTTTCTCCTTTAACTCACATTCCACAGACAGAAGTCTGCAGTATATCAAACATATGACAATGTTGTTGTGGTCCTATTAACACCATAAATAAAACAGAAAATACTTAAACAGAAAGAATGGCAAATAATAATTAGAAAACCATCACATCATAATTAGAATGAGCCCCAAAATGCATACATAGATACATACATAGATATACATAGATAGAGAATAATAGAGCAGTAAATAATATAAAACATGTATTCACTGAACACCTGAACCTATGCAGCAGCTACAACATCAGGAATGTGTGTGTGTGTGTGTGTGTGTGTGTGTGTGTGTGTGTGTGTGTGTGTGTGTGTGTGTGTGTGTGTGTGTGTGTGTGCGTGCGTGCGTGCGTGTGTGTGTAAATGTGCACACTGGTGTGTAAGTGTGTAAGTGTGTGTGTGTAAACGTGCACTGCGGTGTGTAAATGTGTGAATGTGAAGCTGAAAAGCACTTGATAAATGAGATCATTTATTCTGTATAAAACATGAAATGCAGGTGACTCTTTTCAGTTCATCTGTTCATATTTTAGTCTTGTTTTTCATAAAATGTTTCTTTCACTTTTATCCATTACATTTCAGTTCATTACATTGAACTGAGATAAAGAGAAGATAATAACATGCCAGCTCGTTTGCTGTTCTGTGGTGCAGGTTTCTTTGTTCTGTTGTGGCATTTGACTTTTGTCCCACACGAACAATGGAGGAAAAATTCAAGACTTAAGGAAGTAGATCTGAGATTAAACATTTCCTCAAACTAATGTCTTACACAAACTGAGATAACAGTTAGCCCAAACTGCAAAAACTGAACATCTTGCCTTGGTTGAACTCAATTTAGAATATTAATCTAGCTCTGAGTGGGTGAGACCAAGGTAAATTTCATCCCTTCATGATGTAGAATTCTAGTTTAATGACTTGACAGGTTCAGAGAGAATTTACCTTGCAATAAGAAAATTTGTTATTTGGCAATGAAGTACATTTGAAGTACAAGTACACCTCATTAAGGTGGCTTGAATTAAGAAATAATGTGATGAAAAAAGTCAAATAATCTAGGTCAATGAAGGAAATAAATCTTAATTTAATATTCTGCTTTCACGTAACTACTTGAGAAGTTCATTGTTTGCAGTATCATATCTGAGAACAGTCCTTCAGAATTCACACAGAAATCATAATTAATTAAATCCGCAACAAAATAGGAATAACTTTTACAACATACAAAAATATACACTGCTCATATGTTTAGTCCACACAGTAGTAATGAGAGAAAACCTAGTGGTTAGTACAAAATATTTGCTACGAAATATTGAATTATATCTCAAATGTGCAAAACAGATCCAGACACCAATCAGCAAGATTTTCAGTCTGCAGTCCTGCCATACAACACTCTTCATACAGTATATTATTACCATAAGCACGTTTCTCTCACAAAAGCCTGCTTTGGCAGGTTCACTTTGGAGCGATCAGGGCCGTTCTAAAGTGTCTCCACTGTCTTCAGGGAACCGGGCCGTTCCAGTGCATAATGCATCGAACATTATCCAGAGCCGAGGCTTTACATAGAGAGAGGTTCAAACATGGCGTAGTCTTTGCAGAGAAGGAAATAAATGCAGGAAAAGCTGAGGACAAACAGGAAGTAGTTTGTTGTTTACTCTAGCTTTAGCGACGTCTCACAGGCACAAACTTGGAATTACTAAAGGTCTTGTCGTGAATCGCTGAGATCAGCCTCACGATTAAACAATAATAATACAGGCATGATTTATGACGTAAACTGAGTACAGCTGCAACCAAGCACAAATAACGCTGCCTAAGAAAATACATCAGCACACTTTGGGCGAGCAGATGTAACAGGTCCAGGACATCAGCGGTGTATTTCCACACAGAGCGCAGCAGAGCACATGAAAGACACACAGACCAGCCAGAGATCCATTTCTGCCCAAAAGTGGACCTTGTTAACCACGGCCAAATGGAAAGTGAAACGTATACGTATGTTATTAACTTAGAACTTTTTTTATATGTAACTAATACAAACAACACAAACTAATATTTATAGAAAATAGAATAAAAATCAATAGATTAGTAGATTAATAGAAAAAATATCTGATAGATTAGTCTATAAGTAAATGACGGTTAGTTGCAGTCCTACATATGAGTTATGTTTGGGTGACTGCTCTGTGAGCCGAAGACACACTTCACATGAACAGAACTGTTCCAAAGCGTTCTAAAGTGAACCGGTCTGGGACTAAGGCCAGTCCAAACGTGGCTTATGTACACCGCTGAATCAAAAATGTACTGGTTTGAGTAGTTTTAATTTGTTTATGCTGATTTGATGTCAGTGGAGCAGGATAATAACTTAGTTTAGTATAAATAAGATAAAAATGCCATACTTTTATTTGAGACCATAAAAACTAAAATAATCTAACCCGATAAGCAACTCAAGTCATAATTCATATTCTGAATTATTGTCATTTTAACTCGCCTGGATCCTCATTTAAAAAGAGTCCATTGTCCAGCCAAAGTCCACGCAGGGGTTCAAAGGAACGGTTGTTGGTTGGATTCCTACAGCAGTTGAATTCATTACCCATGGTGCACCTGTCCTCCACACTGACTGAACTGAAGTGCTGATTGATCAAACACATGTGGAGACGTCCTGTTCACCTGAAACAAAACACACACACGATTTACAGACAAGAAGCAGCTCAGCTCAAATCAAAAGGTTTAGATATCTTTATAGAACATGTAAAAAGTAACAAGATTTTACCTCAATATATTTTTACAAATTTTAAAGGGGTAGTACCCCAACATTTCATCAATAACTCAATGAGGAGAATATTATTCACTATTCACTATTATCAATTCATTTATATGTGTGTCTTGTAGACACTGAGCGTGTTTACATGCGCTCGGGCATCGAGGATGTGAACCTTTCCTGGTTGTGGTTATTATACAGTTTTCTGGATCTGATGTTTACTCAGAGAAACAAGACACTGTTTACTTCAAGAATCAAGTATCTATGGCAGCTATGGCAGAGAAAATGGCAAGGAGCTTAACATGTCAACAACTTTGCTAGTTTATGGCTTATGTGTCTCACCAGGGTTTCTGCAAGTTTTAGCAAATCAAACGTAATGCTTTTGAATGCTGCATTTTATCTTGTCAAAACTACTGGATTGTAACCATTCCATTGAGCAGCAGAATTACAAGAAAAAGAAAAAAAAACTACTTTATAATATTCTAAAAGCTACTTTATATGAAATTTAAACTATTGAAATGTATTTTAATTTTGAACCCCAGCTTTTGCTTTTTAGATGATTTGTCATTTGTCATGAACGGTCATAACCATCAGACCGTCATAACCATCAGACTGTCATAACCATCAGACTGTCATAACCATCAGACCGTCATAACCATCAGACCGTCATAACCATCAGACCGTCATAACCATCAGACCGTCATAACCATCAGACCGTCATAACCATCAGACTGTCATAACCATCAGACCGTCATAACCATCAGACTGTCATAACCATCATACCATCATAACCATCAGACTGTCATAACCATCAGACCGTCATAACCATCAGACCGTCATAACCATCAGACCGTCATAACCATCAGACTGTCATAACCATCAGACCGTCATAACCATCAGACCGTCATAACCATCAGACTGTCATAACCATCAGACCGTCATAACCATCAGACTGTCATAACCATCATACCATCATAACCATCAGACCGTCATAACCATCAGACTGTCATAACCATCAGACCGTCATAACCATCAGACCGTCATAACCAGACTGTCATAACCATCAGACCGTCATAACCAGACTGTCATAATCAGACTGTCATAACCATCAGACTGTCATAACCATCAGACCGTCATAACCATCAGACTGTCATAACCATCAGACTGTCATAACCATCAGACTGTCATAACCATCAGACTGTCATAACCATCAGACCGTCATAACCATCAGACCGTCATAACCATCAGACTGTCATAACCATCAGACTGTCATAACCATCAGACCGTCATAACCATCAGACTGTCATAACCATCAGACCGTCATAACCATCAGACCGTCATAACCATCAGACCGTCATAACCATCAGACTGTCATAACCATCAGACTGTCATAACCATCAGACCGTCATAACCATCAGACTGTCATAACCATCAGACTGTCATAACCATCAGACTGTCATAACCATCAGACCGTCATAACCATCATACCGTCATAACCATCAGACTGTCATAACCAGTATACCTGATAAAAGTGCATATAAACGCACTCATTGTCAGTAAAGCTGTATAATATTTGGGTCGAAGCACACAACAGCAGTTTTATTTCAGTAATCTACATCTTAATTGTGGCGTCATTATCCTCATTGAAGTGTTTGAGGTCTGAGTGCGCAGGGCCTAAAGGAATGCCTGGTAAACAGGACGCTCTTCAGTTTCCTGGAGGAAAAGCAGCTGGAGAACAATGGAGGAGGTGTAACCTTATGTCAACAGCACAGTCACAGTTCTGCTTCTGCAACAGTCTGGTTCTTCAATGTCCTCTGCCTCGACACCTGATGTCAACTTACACCAGGATTTCAGATTTTAAAATGCCATCAGGGTACATACAATCCCAAAGTCAATTTTAAAACCTTTTTAAGACCTTGTCAAGTCCCTTATGGAAATCGTAACACATTTAGCAACTTTTGGAACTACAAACACACCCCATATTTAGGAAAAGATTATATATTTTAGAAATTATTTTAGTTTATTCAAAAGTTCAATCTTCAATTTCAACAGCATGTGTAATCTTAGCATTTACAATTTCAACTAAAAGTTAATCTACAAAACATGTACAAATGTACAAAAAGGGAGGATCACAACTGTTCAAACTAGGGCTGGAGTCGACTAAGAAATTCCATGTATCCAACCCAAACTGCACTCGTGGAAAGGATCTTGAGTCGTAGCTCAAAATCGTGGCTCGTAGATCTCAGAGTGTGACGAGGACAAAGACTAAACCTAGAACCGTCAACGATCAAAGACGAGCTACGACTGATATCAAACGTTTGATATCGATTGCACAAGTGCACTGCAAAGTTTAAAGTCTTTTTAGGAGAGGTTTAGTTCCATTTCAGAACTATGTGGGTATATATATAGATATATAGATAGATATATAGATTCCATTTGTCCCTAAAAACATGACTCCCCTGAGCAATGTGACCCAGTCCTGACCTGTACTTGACGTCAAACAGTGTGGAGTCATCGTCGTCCTCCTGGTCCTGGTTTAGAGGGGCCATCTCCACACGCTCGCTCGGTGTCGTGATGATGTCGTACTTCCGGGTTTTTCGGATCCGCCTGCCTGACCTGGATGAAGGAGACACTCTCTACATCAGTGCAGAAAAACACAACCATACGCCACAAACTGACCGCTGGCTGCTTTATGGGTCAGCAAACATCAGTTTTCACATTTTTAGACCAAGATTGTGAGCACAATTCAACACGACTCCTACTCATGGGTTTCAAGAGATATTCTGAGGACTCTTTTGTTTTAAATTCTTCATTACTATGGCAATGGAGCAAGATTGTCCTCCCTTTTAAAGCCATGGACATTCACAATTACAATTTCAAGCATATTTTCTATCAAAAGGAAAATAATTAAAATAAAGAACTATTAAAAACTTTTTTTTTCTTGTTTCGTAAGATATTTGTGTCTCAACCATAACATTGAATTATTTGCATTTTAGGCACATTTCCAATGGAGTTCCATATTATATCCTGAATATTGCCATTTGAAAATAACGTAAAAATAAATAATTAAAGGTAGCACAGCGAAAAAGAGGCAACAGAAATGGATATTAGGTGAGGAAAAGGTGAGCCTGTTCACAGTAAGAATTATTGTGTTCATTTTGCACTAAAAACACAAAAAAGACACATTCTGCTTGTGTGACTTTTTTGAGCTTTTAACCATGTTGTGACAATGTTCCGCCATCAAAAACACACCTGGAGTTGCATTCAGCTTCATTCACGCTATTTTGAGGAATGCTGGTTAGAAAATCCTCTCCGACCGTCAAAAAGCACTTCCTGCTGAACTCCCTCGATCAATTATATATTTTTTTCAGGTTTAGAGAGGACTTATCAGAGAATCCTCTGCTGTTTTAAGTCCTCAAATCATCGCCAAACTTGTGAGCATTTCTGCCTCTAAACACGATCACTGCTACTGCTAGCCTGATCATTGTCCCTTCAAGTGATACTATAACTAAATTGTGTACAGAACTAGGTGCCATCTACTAGCTGCATAAAATCAGTAAGTGTCTAAAAATAATACGAAACATGTATAATATTTTTCCTTTAATGTTCTGACACACGGCCAAATGCAACAAATTATTTTAAATGAGCAAACCATCATTCCAACCATCTCCATCCGGCTGGGTCATTATTATGTTAAACAGAGATAACAAGCAAAGTCTGTGTGTTAACAGTAGTTTGAAGTGGAGCATCATATATTGAACTGAAAACAAAAATACTGTGACGTGAACCTGACCGACCTGGATTTTAAATGAATTAAAAAGGAACTGAAGAAGATGCAGTTTTCCAGTTTTGGAAGTGCTTTTTAAAGGAGACACATTAAGCTTTTTTCTTACCATTGATAAACATTGATCGATTGATCGAGTAGATCATGATTTTGTTTTTGAAAACCACAATATTGATCTAAAATGGCTTAATAATAGAAACAGGTCCATTGACTTCCTGTCCAAAACTGCAGATCTAATGATTTCTTCGTATTGACATTTCACTGTTACAAGCAGCAGATTGTCATTTACGGGATTTTATTTTTGAAAAGTGACAACATGACATTTTAGAACTCTACATACCGGCTGTAAACTTGATGCCTTTGGTGATGCGGTCTAAATGCACCATTCATTGTTCAAATAATCCGAACTAAGTACAGGATGGGAGCGGGGCTAGGGGGTAGGTGAAAACAGGATTTTTCTGAGCTCTGGAGCCAGTTACAGGACAATACAGGATTAACTGGAATCAATCAGAATATAACTTTGAGTAAACACTGCTGTGACGAGGTTAAACGTCCAAGTTGATTTTGAATATATCCCCTTTAATACTTTCATTTTGCATATTCCACTGACTTTTCAACCCGCAGGCGCCGACAACTTGAGTAAATGTTTGAGTAAATGTTTAAAGGCGGTGTTACAGGTTAATCTTAAATAAACAGAGTACAACAGGAGAGCACACGTTTGCTCACGACAGAGAATATGACTTTACAATTCACGCTGTTTGTACATTCTCCTGTAGACTCTTAGAATGTAAAATAAACAGATGAATAGAATAGATAGATAAATAGAAACCTGTCCTCACTGTGAGCGGGTTCACCTCTCCACAGACCTGACTCACTGCATTGCTTTGTCCAGAAGGTTCCATATGGCACTAAACATTTTCATGCAGAACATCCCAAAGTCTCTAAATGTTCTATACCAGTTATGCGTCCACCTGAAATGTTACGCACTGGTGCTTTAACAGCCAATTCTTCAGTAGCACACTAAAAGTGAATGAAAGAAAGTACTCAACTGTGGTACAGAAGTAAAAGATAAAGGCGCCAAAAAATGACATAACAATAAACATGAGACAAACTAAATCACATCTGAAGGAGCAGAGCAAGAAACATCATGTTATATCATCAACATAAACCTTTTGTCACTTATAGACCACAAACCTTTACTCAATTAAGAGTACCGTTACTTCACATGAATTACTGCTAAAGTAGAATTAAAAGTATGGTGTCCGAAAACTACTCTGAGAAGTACTATTTCTTCAAAAAGTTACTCAAGTAAATGAAACTGCTTAATTATTGACATTGATTGAATGTGAGGAACATAAGATACAAAATAAGTACAAACACACACACACACACACTCTCGCACACACACACACACACACACACACACACACACAGACACACAGACACACACACACACACACACGCACACCCGCACGCACACACACACACACACACACACACACACACACACACACACACAGGTGGTGACTATGGCCTCTTACCTGACCACTTTGACCAGCAGACACACCACGAGCGCGGCGGTCATCACGCACACGAAGAACACGCCCTTCTTGAGCGAGGGCAGGTATGTCATGAGCGTGGAGATCCTGGAGCCCACGGCCGCGTCTGTGGCGTTGTGCCCCGGCTGCGGCTCGTGTCCCTGCCCGCTGAGAAGGACAGACGCGGTGGAGGAGTTCAGGTGCGCCGCGGCCGTGGAGGAGGAAGAAGAGGACGGACCGTGGCTCAACTCCGCGCTGACGCACCACGTAAACGCAGCGATCACCGTCACCGTGAGCACGAGACTGTGCGGGAACATTTTACCTGATGAAATGATCGGATTATTGCTGAAGAACGCGCGTGATGTCAAACAGCTGTCACATTTCAGCAGCTCCAACGTGTCCAAAACACCGCCGTTATCCGAGCGTCCAGGTCCGCGCGTGGTCTGATGGGAAAGCCCTGTTGAGCTCGTGAGGCTCGTGAGGCTCGTGAGGCTCGTGAGGCTCGTGAGGCTCGTGACACCGGGCGCACCGGGGAGCAGGGGTCGGTATGGTCCGTGCAGCGGGATGAGCAGCTCCACAGTCTGTGCTCTCTCGTGTCTGCGCCCACACGCTCCTCCGAACGGGACGTGCGTAAAGACGCGCTGACGTCACACACTGACGTCACTCACGCTGCGCACAAGGAAAAGCTCCTCGTTCTTTCAAAATCAGTGGTGAAAAGTAACGAGGTACAAAAGTAAAATAAAAGTATTATACTTAAGTAGCATTTGTCGTATCTGTACTTTACTTAAGTATATTTTACTTGACCTACATCCGTTCTTTTTACTACGAAAAGTTGCTTATATTTTCTTAAGGTTTAGACCTGCTGAAATGGATGAGTTTTTTTTGTTTTTTTTTTCTACATTTATGAAACACAGTTTTTGTTATTTTCTTTATTTCTCTATTATCGAGATAATTATTTGTATTTAGCTTAAATAATGTTTGCTTAAAATGCAAGATTTGTGTTTATTTTGCTCATTTTTATGGTTAACTTGATTATTTGCTGTATATTTGTTTAGAAAATAATTAGATCAATTTACTTTTTTCTTGCAATTTATTGGTGTATGCTAGTCATGATTTAAGTACTCTCAGTAAAGAGTTTATAATTGCACTTGATTTTATTCATATTTGGGACATTTTAGAAAGGTGGAATAATAAGACAAATGTTTGGAACCAACAAAGATTATTACAATTTGATGCTTTAATAGTTCTCAATATAAAACAGGATTACTTTTACGTTTTCACTTTCTAAGTACAAGGTGTTAAGTTGATTTTATAATGTGGTACTTTTAGTTGAATAATGTTTTGCTCCTGTATCTTTAACCTCATTCACCGCTGCCCACAATAAAGAAAATTCATTTCAAATCAATAAACAAACATTTCTCCATCATCAGAACTGCTGCACAAATGATGTTTTTCTCCTGCATTCGTCTGATGCTGAAACCAAAATCAACATCTACCACCGTTTACAGAACAGGATTAAAACTATTTGTGAACTGGTACACAAGGACAAAACAGAGAATGTAATTTATTTTGTAATTCACATCTTCATTCACAAGTGTAAATGAATGAACACCACTCTGTAAAATAATCCCACTGGTCTAATCTCAAAACTTCCATTTAAATAATCTATCGCCTCATAACTGGTATTTCTGTTTAACTTTACTTTATTATTAGTTTGTTTTGTCTATCTTAAAGTGGACATATCATGCTTTTATTTTCACCTTTTGAACATTTAAAACATTTACCTGGGGTCTAAATAAACTATACCTGCAATCTACAGTCTGAATTCCTCCTAATTTTCTTTCTACATGCCTCTCTTTTACCCCTTTTGTAAGGAGCGCTTTTGAGCGCCTTGTTTTGGCACTGTCTCTTTAAATGCAAATGAGTTAGTTCGCACCCTACCCCCTCCCTTGCGCATTGCATGCAGACTCCGCCCCGTTCAGCCATTGTTGTAGTCCCAAACACAGTCCGTCTGTCGGATCCAAAACTTCTCCAGAGTTAGAAAAAAACGTAATGACAATCGAAAAATGGAAACAAGCGAAGAAATCAACATCCAGCCACGAGCCAGAGTCTGACACAGACCAAGAGGAAATCGAAGAAGACAATCCTCCGCAGCAAAGACTTCAAATGGCTGCATCTCAATGGTTTGTTTACTACTATGTAATTCGCTACGCGCTCCGTTAGCTTAACTGTGTGTGAAAGATATTAGCAGGTTGTCCAATGGACCCTCACTTTACCATCTTACTACAACAACATTCCGGGGGAAAAGGCTACTGTCAAGTCAGTCAGCGTAGTTACGGTGCTGCGGGCTACGCTTGCTGCGCGCTAATGCTAGCGACATGCTAACGTCAGCTACGAGCAGTCTGATGTGAGTTCTGCCTTATGAAAACCTCAAAAATAAATGTATTATATGTGTATATAAAGACATGTGCCCTAAGCAGCTGGAAAACAGCCGAGTAAAAGATGGGCAGCTACAGGTGTAATGCTAATCCCTCACAAATGGCCAGAACACAGGTAAAGAATGACGGGATAAAAAATAGGTCTAATAAACAGTGTTTCAGCGTTTCTTGACTTAACGCTCCAGTATATCGTCACCTCCATAGACCGAAGGAACTGACCCTTCGATCAAATGCAATCTTTGAGCAAATCCCTCGTTGTACTGGCGGAGGTTACTGAAGCACTCCTCTTTGAAGTGCTTAGCACACAAACTAAACTTTCCCCACTGTCGGTGGTACATTACCACGAAAAATAAAACGTAACCAGCCGATCTCAGTTGTTCGGATGCAGGGGGTCGGTGTAATGAGTTGTGCTGGTAACACAACCAAGAACAGAGCATTTTAACTTGTCTACTCGCACCTTTGACATCTTTGTGCTTGGACTACAAAATCGCTACGAGGAAAATAAAGATGGCGGTCTCTGCCGGAAGCTCTTGACCTTGTTTAGTAGTTCCGCTGTGACGTGATAGACAAAAATACGTAACAGATAATGCGGAAATTCGAACGAACTGAGAAATATGTTGCAAAATTTATATAAATATATCTCTGCAGCTACTTAAGTGATTAATTTCAACTTTTAGCCACTACCAGACACCCACAGTACACAATAAAAGGTATCTAAGGGCCAAAAAAGTAGATTTTGCATGATATGTCCCCTTTAACTCTCTTTTTTCTCTGCCCCTTTTATGTTTTGCCTGATTCTTTTTATGTGTTAACTGAGTTAAAGTTGACTGCTTCTTTGTTTGTTAATGTTTATTTTTTTGAATAAAATAAATCATATTAAAAACAGAGTGTAGTGCTCAGTCAAAGCTAAAGCAGGACTAAAGCAGGACAAACAGATGATCCCAACCAAACTGAAACTCATTTAAAAGTCATGACAAAAACAGAGTCAGCCACAAGTCAAAGGTGCACGAGAACTTTTCCTCCACCTTGTCTTCACAGAGATGCTTTTCCTGGAATGATCCCCAGGCATTTTATCAATTTATCAATCTCCAACATGGGACAAACTGCTCCCAGTTAGAACAACCTGTTTCTCTATTTGTTTTTGAGCAAGCAGTACAAACTAGTTAGTACAAACTAACTAACATGCTGCACCTTCAGCTCATGTGGCAGGACCGAACCTGGAATCAGGACTAAACCAGGTCCAAATAAAGCCACTCCAGGAGGGATTTAACTATTTATGCATGTATTTGTTATTTTATTCACAATCCACATAGACCTACATTAAATAAACATTCAACAGTGACTTAACGTGCCAGTGCACCGGGCTGGAAGGGAACTCATGACACAAACTCATGAACAGTTTCTTTTTGTACCTGTGATAAGTAACATTTCAAAACTTGTTGTTTGTTTCTGCTTCTTTTCAAACCCACAAATTCACACAGTGATCAGAGAATACACAGATTGTGGTATAAAACAACTAAATTCAGCTTAAAACATTGAATGAGTTACTTTTTGTGTCAAATGTAATGTGATGTTAAATGCCACTAAAATGGCAAGTGTAAGTGGTGCTGTGAGTGTTGGAGTGAGCTGCACAAAGGGCATCTGTTCATGTAACATGTGATGTAAGACAGCAGACATTTGGGTTTAAAGTGAGTTATGACTGCCAGTAATCTGTCCAAGTGTTGTCCAAAGAGTAAAGGACATATTTGTCAAAGAGAGTCCTCTCACTGCCTAAGCCTTTAAAATGCTTTGTGATCAGAATGTGACAAATGGATGACACACGGCACCAACAAGGACTGGACTGGTGTTATATTTGACTAATGCAACTTTTCCTGTTTATGTAAAGCACTTTGAATTGCCCTGTGTACGAATTGTGCTCTACAAATAAACTTGCCTTGCCTTGCCTTGCCTTTGACTTTCAAAAATAGAAGAAAAAAAATCACATTTGGAAATGGACCTCTGACAGACATTGGACTAAAAGAGACTCATGGTTGGACTACATGTGCTCTAAATTAATATAATTTTATTTAATTGGATGTTTTTGTGTTTTATTGATTACTCTCTGTCTCGAGTTCCATGATCTGTGTTTCATTTTGAAAAACTGAAAACATTGAAAAACAAAACAAACCTTTTTTAGAATGTTTTTTTTTCCTCACTTTAACTCCAAGCACCTTTTATTTTATTATATATATCATTTATGATCCATACGATAGTGATAGCATATGCTATGTTTTTATTATGTGTATTGTATGTATAATATGCTTGTATTATAAGATGTTTATTATAATGTGTTTGTATTGTATGCATTTATTTTATAATATATTGTATTATTTGTGTATTATAATATTTTTTTCAGCATGTCCTGGAGGAGTTCGCCCTCTGCTGGTGCAGTACTCCGTCACACCTGCCGCAGCAATAGTGCAGACAGTGGTGGAACTTAGAAGACAAATAATACTCAGATAACGGATCTCACCACGACAAGCTGTGTTCACCCGCACAGGAGCATCTGCACCGATACGTTTGCCCTCTCACCAACTGGTTGGTGGTTACATTCCCACCTAGCACTGCACTTCTCTCCACAGTGGAGCAACCTGGACAGGTGTGGCCTTCAGAGCATTAGTTTCCAACTGAAGCCTTTCAGGTTAATTGGGAAACTGGAAAACCTACGATGACTTTAATGAGCTTTAACATCATCACAGCAGTGTTTCCTCATCATTAGTTTACTCAAAGTTGTATTTGGAGTGATTCCTGCATGAGTTAATCCTGTGTTGTCCCCCTGCCCCCTAGCCCCGCCCACATCCTGTACTTAGCTGGGTACATCCTGTACTTAGCTCTGCGATGACACTTGTAGGGTTTTAAACATGTCAGGAAGTCCATGGAGCTGTTTCTAGTATTAAGCCGTTTTAGATCAGTATAATGTTTTACAGTGAACAAACTGTAAAAATATGATCTACTTATGTTATAATTGAATAAGTACCTGAAAAAAAAAAACATAATATGACTCCTTCCAAGAAAGCCACCCGGACACAGGGAGAAGATGCACTCTCAGTCTCCGCACTCACATGTCTAAGAAATAAATGAATACATAAAATGAATGAACACATACAAAAATCCAAATCCACTTTATTTGTAGCGCATTTTATAAACAGAACTGTCTCCAAAGTGCTGCAAATACACAAACATAAAACGACAAAATAAAATCTAATAATAATTTGATGTTGATATTAATCCTCCTGTAAAATAACAATCAAAGCTGAGGCACGATGAATGCATCCTTTGTGGTGACAGTTGTAATAAGCTAAGCTCATTTCTCTGACATGTTTGGGCGGCAGGACTTACGCTTCTGTTGATACACCTGTCTTATTTGAAGACATAATATTTACAGACAGAATGAACTATCCAAATATAATGTGGCACAGTTCTACCGCTGACCACCAGGAGGCAGTGCTCTGTCTCTCCAACAGATCAGTCCCGTGTTCACTGCTTGGAGTAAAACGCTCTGCTTAGTCTTAGGCCCATTCCCACTCCGTGTCTATCTCCTATGCCTCAACATCTATTTTCCAATCATTTGTTTGGGATTTTCACAATTTAATTTAAACAAATTATTGCTTTCATCACTTTACCTTCCGACCAGACAAAGCTCTATGAACCCCCTGCAGCCTGTGGCACCCCCAGGGGCCGGCGTCATGGTTGGGAACCACTAAAATAGACGGGATAATAGTTCTAGCCCTATCATTGTTTGTATCTTGTTGAATGTATTGCATTATGGTTTTATGCATTTTTGTATTTGATTGGAAAGCACTTTAGTCACCTTGAGTGTTGTAAAGGGCCCTATAAATAAATGTCGACTGACTGATTTATACTGTTAGCATTTTTCTATTTTTATGCATTTATTTATTTATGATGATTTAATCAACGATCACATTTCAATAACTTTATTGTGCTGTTCTGAAAAGCACAATATAAGTCATGTATTATTATTAAAGTGAAATGAGTTCTTTGACAGATTCCTCTTAAAACGTTTTGCGTGATTTTGAATGATCAGCTGTATTACTTTAAACCAGCTGTAAATTACACTAACTGAGGGAAACTACCTTATACCATTTACAGGTTAGCATTAGAACTAAGACCAAATGTTATTACATTTGGTCTTAGTTCTAATGCTATTATATATACTATGATCTATTGATCACGTACGCATGTGGAAAGAGACTCTCCCACTGAGCCTCCTCATAATTACACATGAACGACCCTCAGGTATAAAGTTTTCAAAGATAGTCATCTGGAGCCTTTTTTTTGTTAGATAAACTAGATGTTTTGATTTCTATCCAAAAGTAATTTTCAATCTGAAAGAAAGGGTTGAGCAGCAGCATTTATAATCTCCAGAGCTCTGATTGGTCCTGCTCAAAGGGAGGAGTTAGAACTGAAACTAACCCTGCCTTGTTTATGACTCTGCCACTTTCACCTGCAGCTCAGCCTTAGGGCCGTTTGACACCGTGATAAAAGGTTGTCTTGAAAGTCCAGAATTAATTCTCTTTATTTTTTATACAGATCGATATCGAGCTGGTCAGTGTTGTCCATCTCTATGGGGGACAGTTCATGATTGACAGGTGGATTAGCCCATCAGGGTTGTCAAATTAGTCATTTAAGAAGCAATACCTAACTTTTCTGGTGTAAAAATATCAACGTTGCATGTAATTACATACAATCACCATGAACACAGTCTCACTGAGTTACACAGACGAGTGTTCCTTTAACCACGCGCTGCTCAGACCTGTTCTTCCTAAAACGTCCGACTAAAATGAGCCAAACTGAAGCTGTTTCTGAACCTTTGGAGCACAAACTATTTTCTTAATTTAACAAAAAATTTGTTTTAGGAAAAAGTCCAGGCGGAATCTATATTAAAGTCCTATTCATTTTTTTTAATTTTAGTGTAATTTTTATATTTGTGCTTTTGGAATAGAAACTGACTTTAATTCATCCCAGAATGTTTGATTTGACTGAAAATAAGTGGGTCACAGCTTTCTTTTCATATTGAACATGTCCAGCAGCTGATACTTTGCTTATATCTGATGGTGGATAAAAAGAAATAAATTAATAAAAAATCTATCATCCCGTCAGAATATTTTACTATCTCAACACATTTAAAATGTTTCTTTTCAGCCTTAGCTGGTTTAGAAAAAGCAATAGGTTTACAGGTCTACTGGTGATTTGGTCACAAGGGTGTTAAGTAGTATATATGTAGTATTAGTAATAGTAGTAATAGTAGTAGTGGTAGTAGTAGTAGTAGTGGTAGTAGTAGTGGTAGTAGTAGTAGTAGTAGTAGTAGTAGTAGTAGTAGTGGTAGTAGTAGTAGTGGTAGTAGTAGTAGTAGTAGTAGTAGTAGTAGTAGTAGTAGTAGTAGTAGTAGTAGTAGTGGTAGTAGTAGTAATAGTAGTAGTAGTAGTAGTAGTAGTAGTAGTAGTAGTGGTAGTAGTAGTGGTAGTAGTAGTAGTAGTAGTAGTAGTAGTAGTAGTAGTAGTACTCTGCAGAGGAGCCATTGTTCCTCCTGTTGTATGACTGAGTACATTCTAGGGCGGTGCTGTTGTATGGGCCAGCAATCTTTTTATAGAAATCTTCCCCTGTACGGAGCATGCTCAGACGTGTCTGGCAGCTGATTGGACGGTGAGGGGGTGGAGTTGGCCTGGATCACATGCACATGAGACAGACACACAGTTTCACAGCTCGGCCTCTGGACAAGGGCAAAGAGACGTCTCTAAAGGGATTCTCTTAGGCTTTGTTTTGGGCACATTCATATTTCATATTTAAAGTTGGATACTGATTGATGTGGAGAAGTTTGTAAATTATAGTAAGAAAATAAATAAATACAACTTTATCTGGCAACACATGGGCTTAAAGGGCCTATGACAAGTTGGACGACTCATTTAACTAAAATGCAGATAAAAGATAAATATATTCAAATTTCTACTAAAATCTTTACAAATTTTACCCCATTTAGCTATTTTTTTGGTTTTAAATTTTACTTCCTGGTTGTAAAGTATGACATCACACTAGGAAATTACCATAGCAACCAGACTGTACATTGGCCAAAACTCATCCAATGTCACAGATTTTGTTCATTTGACAAAGAAAAACACACGTGAGCGCCTTTATTTTGTTGAATTAATGGTTAAAAGGTCAAAAAAGTAGTTTATTTTGTGTAAATTATGCATAACCTTTGTCTCCCCAGTGTGATGTCATCAGTTTGTTTACTTCCTGAAACTGTCAACACATTTTTCACTTTTTCTCCACAAATAGTGACCTGATTGGTGTAAAACTACAATTTATATTTACAAGAGGCGTTAATGCACTGAAAAAAGTCAAAATTAGACAATCGTAAAAACCCGTCATACGCACTTTAACCAAAACATGGACCTGTGTCAAGTGTGCATTTTCAACATAGAGTTTGTACGCTTCAAGGGCTGATACCTCTGAACTCTAAAAGTTTATCACAATCAAATCGACAGCTTAGATATGGACCTTTTCTTGCCATCTTGAGTGATACCAATATGTCAAATGTCCATGGAGTTTTTTTCAGGTGGAGCCTGTCATGCTGTGTAGAACATTCCGGACATCAGTAACATCTCCATGGAGACAAGCAGGTTGTGGATCCTCACCAGAAAAGTTACATGATGTAATTTAAAGAAATGTAAACGTGTAAAGTAATATAAACAGGGTTGCATGTTCATTAACATGTACCTGACCAAATTAAAAAATAAAACCTCAAGTTTGTAAAATATAGACTTACAGGACACAGCACTTGGTGTTTTGACCGGTTCACTTGAGACTGTTTCTGTTAATGTCGAAATTTCCGTGCAGAAGTCCAGCTCGAGAGCAGCTGACGTCCCCCAAACATGACAAATGTTTTCTTCATCAATAAAATCAAAATAACTCTGAATTACACTTTTTCTTCAAGCTGCCGATCTCCCCGATTTACAAAAAGACGTTTAACAGCAGGGACCGAACTGCGCCGAAACAGTCCTATGGAAACAAGCCGATAACAACGATTGTACAAGGAGAGACAGGAAGTGAAGAATTATCCACACATCAATGGAAACAACACACATTATACTTTTCATTCAGTAACAGTCAAAGAATTGAGTATAGCCTTTAAATAACACATGACAGGTTCTCATGAAAGCAGAACAAGATCTCTTTGTAATTCATCAATAAGTGACATTCCAGCAAAAATGTAGGACCAATTTACACACAGTTCAAACAACTATTACACAACATAAAGGTGTTATAAGGCATTAATATTTGTCAAATCATAACTATTGTGTCATTTAAGGATTTTGGCTCTTGTTAACAACATGGTTTCTAGGTAACAGTTGTGGAATTATCTCGACCTACGTCCCATCTGCTGCTCATGTCCAACCAGGAAATACAATATAAATTTCACCCACATTTTCAAACTGGTTGAGACTAGGCAACATTTTTTTGAAAATCTTAAATATAACCATCTTCGCTATGTTTTAGAGAGATGTGTTGGTGAACCTACATTTATACAAACATTAGTCCTTCTTTCTGTTCCAATGCAGTATGGAACCAGGCCATAAAGTGTGTGATCTGGGACGGTCCAATCACAGGTCTATGCTAATTTGTCTCTCAAATGAAGAAGACATCTCGACTCAGATATTTTCTTACCATTCTGAACAAAATCTATAATGCTTTCGCCACAGATTCACAGACTTTAGTGCTTTTCTCAGAAGGCACTGTGTTTTGTTTTTGCATTTCTCTTGATAATTTCTCTGATAATCTGCCAGTCAATCATGGCCTTTAGAAATTGGATAGACTGGATCCAGTTCCAGACCTTACATCTTAATATTGTAAAAGCGCGTGTTCTCGGTGGCCAGGTAAAATAGATCTGAACTGCAAAACATGCCATGTGCTCAGAGAAGGGAAAGAGTGAAGAAAGGGCACCTTTCACACACCTTCTGAAACTATAAAGAGAACAGGCTTATATTGACTTGATGCAATAGACCAGTCAGACAGAATATTACAAAAGGCCAAACCCAGATGCAGATCTGCAGTTCTTAGTTGAAAAATGGGTGACGGCTTACAAGGCTTATAATAAATAAACAGGTTCGGGCCTGTTTAAGTCTAGTCTTAGATCAGATTTTCTCTGGATTTGGACCCATGATGTAGAACTTCACATCAAAACATTCAAAAGTCATTATTATATCTCTTTATAAAAACTCTCATAAGCGTTTCACTTAGCTAATAACATACCTAAATTGTATAAGCGCGAACCGCCATCTAATTGGCTCCATAAACTCAGTAAGCGCCAGGGCAAACAGCAGAGAAACAGATGTTCATTTAGTTCATGATAAACTCAAAGCACTCAAGAGCATGTTTAAAGGCTAATAATATGAATAATGCATAATATTTTTCCTTTAAGCAAGAATTCACTGTTTAACTGTCAGATTGAACATTTGATGCCATAGTTTATGGTTCATACTTGGCCAATCCACATGAATCAAGAACTCATCTCGGGAAATTATTTTTTCCACAATGGTTTAAGACAGAAAGTAGTGACATTATTATCCTATAACTGTCAGTTGAAAGAACTTGAAACCATACTTTGGCAACTTAATCCTAAATGGAGTTATTTTGGCGAGTGCACAGACAGGGCCTGCCAAGTCAAAAGGCTGTCCACATGGTTTAAAATGAAGCTTAATAACATGACAAGAGGCTGTTGTGTTATTAGGCCTGCAGCACAGGGACATGGAAAACAACATTATTTTTTTTCTTCTTCTTTTTTTATTGCAAGGTAGTCTTATGTTATTTAAATGCATTATTTACTGCATAACCAAGTCGTGTAATGTTTTAAACCATCAGTGTTAACTATTGAAAAAGAGGGTGTATAAACATAAGATAGCTCTTTTTCTGCTCCTTTTCATTCATTCTTGATATGCAAACAGTCACTGATGTCTTTTTATGGCCTGTGTTATGAATGAAATATTCATTCATTTTTTTTCATTCATTTTCTACCGCTTATTCCCGTTACGGGTCGCGGGTGACTGGAGCCTATCCCAGTGACCTTGGGCCTTAGGCGGGGTACACCCTGGACAGTGGCCAACTCGTCGCAGGGCTAACACAGAGAGACAGACAAGGACAGACAACCATTCACTCTCACATTCATTCACTAGGGACAATTTAGAGTTGTCAATTAACCTGCACAGTCATGTCTTTGGACGGTGGGAGGAAGCCGGAGAACCCGGAGAGAACCCACGGTAACACGGGGAGGACATGCAGACTCCACCCAGAGAGATCGTGTGCTGTTGGGGTGGTTCGGAATTTGAAACCACGATGTTGGGGTGGTGCGGGATTCGAACCCACGATCTCCTTATTGAGAGGCAGAAGCTCTAGCCGCTCTGCCACCGTGCACCCCGCTGAATGAAATAAATATGCAAAATTATTTTTATTTTATATTTAGCTATTTCATTCTAAACTACCTCCAGAACTGCAGAGGCAATGAATCTAAACTGTTTTTGTTCTTTAGGCAAGTTTAAAGTAGAAGAGTTCAAGTCTATATGACAGGTTAGACAACACATTTTACTAAAACATACTGAATATGATTGTATTAAAGATTTTACTAAACATTTTGCCCATTTGTACCCAGTTTGATCATTTTCATATTTTTTATAATGTTACTTCCTGGTTGGTCATGGACAGCAAATATAACATAGGTGGCAGTAATTCCACAACTGTCACCTAGCAACCATTTTGAAAACAAGGGCCAAAATCCATGTTAATTACACAATAATTATGATTGAACAACTAATAAAACCTGATAACACTTTTATTTTGTTGAATGAGCATTTATTCTGTCCGAAAAATGTGTCTGTTGAATGTTAACTGTCAACTGTACGTGGCTATTTGATGACATAGGTGGAGGGATCTCATTTCAGAACTCAGCACCACTTTTATTTATCAAAATTTTTTGTGGAACTGCTACTTCAGAAATGTAAAACTATGCTAAATGTTTTCCACACGTGCTCTCCCACCAAACTAAGCCATAATTTGAATATAATGAGAACCTGTCATATGGACTTTAAAGGTGCACTATGTAGGTTTTCAATAGTTGAGGGTTCATCATCTGATTTTTTCACAAAATTGTTTTTGGTTTGCCTGGGCAGTTTCACAGTATGATATACACTCATCTATCTTTCATTTATCCGGTTAAAGTAAAAGTTTTTATTGCCCCAAAAGCACTCGGTTTGTTCTTGTTTCATACCCTCCACCAGCAAACTACATTTTGCCCTCTAAATTGTAGACCACAGTCCAGTCTAATTCACAGCCAAGACAAGCTTTTGTTCAGATTTCTAACAAGACAGTACAATTTCTTTTGAATAAGGAAATAAAAATAGAGCAAAAGCCAGAGTAGACGAGGCCGTGGCGGTGTGATGGCGGTGGGCTGGCACTGTTACGTGGAGCGGGGGCCGGCCCAGGCTGGGGGCCGGCCCAGGCTGAGGGCAGAGCCGTACAAGGATATGAGCTCAGGCGGAGCGGGGAGGCGGTCACAAGCAGAAGACAGCCGAGGAGAGCACTGCACAGCGGGCAGCGCCACCGACAGCCGCCCCGAAAACCCCCCAAAACCACCAGAATGTGGCCCCGACAGCACCTGAGCGCGGACCGAGCACGGAGCGCAGGCACGGGGTAAGTATTCTCTTCAAATGTGGCTTTTGTCGCGTTCACACCGACAGTCAGGCTGAGGCTGCACGACAAAATGGAGGCAAAACGACAGCAGACTGCAGTGTGGGGAAAATGGCCATGGTCGGCCTCCTCGTCGAATAAAAAATGTTTTTAGCCCGCAGAATGTCTGCTAGAGTGATGTAGGGTCGAAATTGTGCTCCATTGTCTTCATTTTCAAGTTAACCATGTATTTTGTGTCGAAAGTTGACTCAGTTTTCGTTCTTTTTGAGTTTTTCACTTGCTACGCAGTTAAAATTTCCTTTGTCCTTGAAAGGGCATTTGTCCTTGTTTTGAAATTTGATTAAAAATAACAAAAATTCACCCCATGGTCATTTGGAATGTGTGTCCTATCATTAATACTGAAAAACTCCAAAGAAATTTAGATCTATTCAGTTCATTTTTATACGTTTTCATTTTTTGACGTTTTTCGAGTTTCTAATTATGAATACAAAATTTAAAATCTAGTGCTTTTCTCATCTGCTGCAGGATACGGGCAATCTCATGATGGCCTTCAATCTTATATTTTAGGATAATTGGTGTAAAATGTACAGTTAACATGATAAAATCAAATCTTTTGTATATAAAAAAAATCTGAATATTGGATAAAACATGGTTTATCCATTCTAATACACATGGGATGTAAGCATGTAGAGGATGGTGTATAGTGGGTTTATATAATATACAGGCTTAGATTTACTTCGAAAAACAAAATAGGGTGTTGGCTTTTAACCCTTTGAGGTACTGTCCAAGGCACCAATTTAAATTTGTACAAAATATAACTTGTCTTTTTAACATTCAACCTACAACACATGTTAAGACACAATTTACACCAGAATGCACCACATTAACATCACATGTTTGTGTGTTTTATTTTTAATAAAATTATCGATAAAACGTATGTAAAAAGGGGCCCTTTTGAAATGCAGTTCTCTTCACAAGGTTGTTTGGGGCTTACGTGATAACATTTCATAGGATCATTTTGATTTGTTCTTGACAGTTTTTATAATTTAAACCAAATGCAGTAAATGGTTATAAAATCCCAAACCAACTCTTATATATAATTCAAGTAATATTTCATTTTAAAATTAATTTCTAAATTTAACATGTAAGACTGATCGTGTACATTCCTACACAAAACGTATATTTTGAAATTATTACAGATGTTCGTGGCTCTAATTTTGAATAGAAGTGAAAATATTGTAATGTGTTTTATTTTTTGTAGGTATACCTTTGACGTTTCCTAGATCTCTTCAAAGAAGATTTTAGATGGCCTTATGCACTTAAAACGGTATGTGAAGTTTAAAAAGTATATTTTCCACACAGTGCTGTTTTCATTTCACTGCCACATATTCATGACCACTAGAGTGCATTGTTGTCTGAGTTAACGTTTTATTTCTGTTTCAAGGGTTGAACCTGAGTTCCACTGAGTAAACCGAAGAGGCAAATTTTCGTCATGATAACTATGTGTAAGTATAACATTTGATTTACTGTTCACATTTTGACCCGACAAATTTCTTGAGTCTCAACATAAGTATTTAGTACTTATTTGTAGTATTTAGTGTATGGTTTGTCGTACTATTTAGTGTATGTTTTGCCGTACGGGGGTGGAGCCTAGCCTCGCTACTTGGTGTCTTAGGCGGGGTACAGTTTTGGGTGGTTCAAGAGAAGCTCCGGCGATATAACGTAACCTTTTACGCCAAAGCCATGCTTAATGGCGCACGCAAAACATTTTTCTCTTGGCGGCTTGCCACATTCAGTGTCTTGTGCGGCCTGCTGGCCACGCACAGTAGCGCTACGTGAACGTCGCTAACACTCCACGACCACTTGACCGTTAAGATCTATCTGCACAGTTGCGGCCGTGAGTAGGTAGAGCAGGGTGATGGTATGGGGCAAAAAATTGGGCAACTGAAGAATTCAAACTTAAGATGATCTGAAAATGGGAAATGGTCACCACAAAACCTGACCGTTTTGAAAACTGCAAGTGCCCCTGTCAGCTAAACGTGTTTTTTTGTTTTTTGTTTTTTTACATTGTGCTCTGTGGGAGGAATGCTTTCTGGTTTGCAGAGGTTTGTTTGTTTTTTGCTGCAATACTACAACTGGTCACAAATCCAACTTGCTGCAGTACCACAAACTGGCCACTAATCAAACTTGCAACTGGTTTGCGGGGGTTGGTGCCCCACCCACACCTTTTTGGTGCGACGTTCAACATTCACGCTGAATGCCTTTAGTTGAACGCTTATGCGTTTGAGGGCAGACGCTGGAGACATGCCTTTGACGCCATGAATTCATGTTTGAACCAAGCTTCAATCTGTCCTGTTGCCTTGTGCAGTGACTACTATTCAGAGGAACTACTCTGGAGGAAGCTCCCGATTGGTTCACATGCAACAAATTTTGTCCAAAGTTCAGCTTTTGCAACTGACTCCATGGACACGTGGACTCTGGACATGGCCACAGCAAATACAAATCAAGGCTTGAAATGCACCACAAAGGCTGAGCACGTGTCTGCCATAGACTTTGCATGTAAACTTGACAGCTTGGTCTGAACGAAACATAAGTGCATGGTCAGTGGGCCACCAGGCATACTGAGCCGCCAAAGGCTAAACTGGTTACGTGTAGCTTTTTCATGTTTCCAACTAGCATGGACGTGCTACTTATTTGATTTCTATGTGCTTTAAGGCTTTACCCACAGAAGTTGCATTTATATCAATAGAGAGATCATAGACATGTTTCAAATGTTTATTTTTCATCCTTTGTGTGATGTTGGGTAAATTGTGCAAATTTCTGTGCAGAATTGTTCTGATCTCTCATTTGGAATTGGTAATGGAAGTCGAACATGAGTTCACAACAATGATGACGATACATCAGTCCTAAGTGAACTTTTAGCTTCACAGAACTTTTGATGTTTTGCTCAAAACCGTGTAGTTACAGATTTGGATAGATTTAGTTTAGTTACAGGCATACAGGTTGTTTGAATAAGCCTGTTAAATTCCCCAACTGAACTACCTGATGTGCTCTTGAAAGCGGCCTTAGTTATTTACTTGGCCCATGCGCTTGGTATGAACCAATGGATGGTATTGCTAGCTTAAACCTGCTTGGGGTTGGACTAGTGGTCAATTCGTTGGTATTGCAGCGAATTCAGTTCAGCAGGTATTTTTCCCATGGAGAGCAAACTGCTTGTGTTTGGCTTTCAGACCAGGAGATTTTGGACCCAGATCAAAATCTATTTCAGTAGTCTTTAAATTGGCTTTATTATTTAGTTTTCTGCTCCACTCTAGCCATCTCTTGCCCAGATTGGTCAGAGCGGTCATGTGGTGTGCACGCGGCGGAAGGGAATTGATGCGCATGTTCAGAGGTGTAACAGCCACGGGACGTACCTAGCTGCTCAAGGCTAAACTGGTGGTGTGGACCAGTGATCTCCACCATTAACTCAAACTGACATCTTGCAAATGGTGTGAACTCATTTTAAACATAACCACGCCATTAAAAACAAACAAAATAGATGAAACTGGGATTCTATTTTCAATATATTACAAATTAATGATTTATTTTTTTACTCAGTTCAACCTTTTGGAAGCTGCTGTGCACTTGTTGAAAGCTTTTAAAAATTGAGTGCATGTTAACCCGCTGTAGATAAACTTGCAGTTTACCATTTTCCCTCAAGTGGCCACTATGTAGACAGGTACTGGAGAAAACAAACGACACCAATAGATTATGAAAAGACTACATCTGAACAAATAATTAGATAATATGTTTAACTTGTTCTAAAATTCAAATATTTCAATTTGCAAATCCTAGACGTGCTGCATACTAATTCCGCCATATTTGCCATTTTTACTAGTGTTGAACTGTTTTCTTTGGTACTGTACAGGTGAGACTGATGTTCATTCTTCTTCCACAGAGGGCGACTCTTGACTGCTACGAGCGCTTTGGAACATCAGAAGACAACTGTAGGTAAGACAGAGATGTTCACCCCAAAGCATGGGCCTTTTAACAATTTGCTTTCTCTGCATTATGTATCTGAACAGTAGCTGCTCAAATGCTTACATGACTGGCATGAATATTTGAATTTTAGGACCTTAACCACTACTGATGTGGTTTAATTCCGCTAACCTTTTTGTTAAGTGGACAAACAGCTGAACAAATTAAAACGTACATTTTCTTTTGTATACTTTTTGAGCAACTGGTTCTCAACATATGGCTAAATGGACATTTGCGAGTGCAATTGCCGCAGTTCATAGCACACGTGGAGCTCATTTTAATCCATTTGATGCCACCATATTGCTGTGGATTTATTCGCAAATTCATTTGCATGTATCTGTTCTTAATGTTCTGATGTCAGACAAGCAGCGCTATAACTCTTTCAGTAGTTGCACTGCACACCTAGTGGTCATGTGTGGAATTTTTTTTGACCAAACAAGATTATTTCACTTTCTTTAAATGAACCATTTGCAAAATGATTAGCAACATTTTGGATCAATTAAAGATAATTCAAGTTCTACTGGGATGGTGTTGTATAACATTAATAAAAGTTTGTAATGTTTTTGTTTTTTATATGATCTGTGTGGTGGTTTGCACGCACACCACAATGTTTAGTCTAGATGCAAAGGTACCGAATATTTTCAAAAAAATGATTGTTTCTTGTACGTAAAATGAGGGACTTCCTAAAAGTTTGGCATTTTGTTTTGAGGGCGGAGCTTAGCGCTCAATTTTTTTCAGCATTTTCCTAACAAATGTTTATTTTTAACAATATAGTATTTCACAATTTGGATATGGTTATGATCAGGTTTAGGAACACTTTGATTAAGGTTAGGTGTTTGGAATATGGAATGCTAGTCCCGCTCCGCAACTAACTGCCAAACATTTACGAAGTCCCATAAAATGCTAGCTAGCTTGGTTTGCTTCTTCGCCAACTTTGTTAGCATTTCAGTTTCGGATGAAAATGTTTTGGGTTGAACACGTTTAAGAACATGTGGGCTTACACATTTTCCCTCTTTTTATGCTGCCAAGAACCCATCCCACTGGATAATGGAGACGTGGAAGATCCGTTCATTAACGTGAAGATGGCGGTTGGCTAAACTGCTAGTCATTTTTTGATGAGACGTCTTTGGACTGGCTTCTCGCTTTTGGATTTATTTATTTTTTTTGGTGCGGAATTTAAGCCTTTGCTGCAAGATAATTTGGGCTGTACTTTTTAACTTTCAAAATCAGTCTCTGTATATTTTCTATTGCTGTCTTTTAATAAAATAAATGATCTAATGTTTTCCATGGCTTTATTTCATTAGTTTAATACTGCAGATCAAACTCAAATACAATGGTTACCTATCAAAGAAACACTTTCCAAGTTCCCATTTCAACTGTTAAGACATTTAAGGGTTTTGTAGTGCAAATAATTATGTATAAACCAAACATGAATACACGTAAATATTAACCTTGACTCCGTACCTACTCAAACATTGTCAGAGTTTAAATTTCTAGTATTACATGAACTCATTTTACTCTCTACAGCAGTTTTGGACAGAAATTGGGACTGAACAGTGTCTAAAATGGCTTCTGCTCCTCCAGTTTCCTGTCTGTGCAGGAAGTGATGCAAAGAGGTTGAAAAAATATTATAACTGATGACCAGCCTGCTCTAATGGTCCAGTTATGCCTCATAAATGTTGTAGGTGAATTATTGCATCTGTAGATTATGATTGTAGACTGTATTTTCAAGCTTTCAAATAAATACAAAGTAAAGAAAACAAAAGGGGAGGGACTTGAGTATCACCTGAGTGTGGGGTAAATGGAAATAACGTCAATCAAAGGCAAAGCTCAGAGCTAGGGAAGGAGCTGTAGATGGCGGCTCAGCCCTGGGAAGGGTGCTCAGGCTTCTACACGCGCTTTCTGGCCCGGTTACGGCCCGGTTACTCTCCCTGATGATCCTTTGTGGACGTTTGACTTGTTCCGGACACAGTTTTGGTCGTGTTTGTAGTTTTTTGATCGGTTTTGGAGCCGAAGACAGTGCCGAGAGGACGGAGTGTGCTGGCGGAGGGCTGTCGTTGTTTTCCGAGCAGGCTGTGGCAGCCATGGCGTTCCTCCATTTTCAGTGCGCTGCTCCGTGTGTGTGACAGAGGAGCTCCAGCAGGCCTACAGCCTTTGTACATGGAACTTTACTTTTATTTAGTGTTTAGCTGTACTTTTTACAACATTGTATTCAAAATCGGGAAATATTCCGCATTATAGCGGAGTTTAATTTGTTCATCTTTCGTGGGTTGCTAGCCTTCAGATATTTAATTCTGGTGTTGGCTACATTCTGCGACCCATAGATTACTATTTAGTTACGATGAAAAGTGTATTTTTTGTTGTTAATAGTTGTGCGATGACGCAGTAACAATTGGGCTATGCCTGCTGCTCAGTGTCCGGCTGCACTGAATGAGACAGCGGCTTCTGCACTACTGTACTTCTACACAATCACTCACGTAGTCCTACGATATAGCTACAGGTTTCTCTCAAGGAAATAATGCTTAAGATTTTTTTCAACTTTAATTTCTATTTTTGTAGTCGTGCCACCCCTGGGTCTGGGTTCAGCGTGCCATACGAGCAAAGCCACTTTTACAGCACTTGTATGATAGTTAAGGCCTACAGTCCAACTTTTTGACAACATTCGGGATAAGCTCCCACACAGTGACATCCTCACGGACACTGCGATGATGAAGAGTAAAAGTAAGAAACTCGGAGAAGAAGGCTCCACTCACAGCAATGCGTCAAGGTACGAGCCTCTGTCTCTGTGTCCCTGTCCTGTTGTGATTGTTGAATGATGAGCTTGGCTGCTCACCTGTGCACTGCTGCACACATGCTGCCTTTCAAGTGGTCTGCTCTTGTCTTCAATGACCTTGCTATTGTTTTCTACTGCCACACCCTCTAGCATGTAGCATTGGACAAGTTTAAATGAGTTGTTACATGTAATGATTTTACACAATGTTTTTTGTACGGAACACATCCTCTTTTAACACCTGCCACTGCAATGCACCATTTGCACAACTTTTCCCATTGTCCTCTTTGTAAATAGTTTACAATGTATTTAAATTAGCTGCTCCAAGCTTAATTTGATCTTTTTGATTTGTTATAAACACCATTTGTTATTTTCCTTTCAGAATATTTTGAAGAATTAAATCAGGGCAACTTTATCTTAATTTTACCCCATTACGTGGCACATGGCAAATGATATAATATGGACACTGTGCCAAGTATAGCATTCTTTGGTTCTACCTGACCTCTGACATGTGCCTGAGCTAATTTTAGATACTGCTGTTCACTATATATAGCAGAGGTACTCCTAACTTTTGACCCTTAACAGAGAAGTGCACCACAGGCTCATAATCACTGTCCAAATGAAACGTATGATAGATATGTATCACAACACGCAAACAACCTGTTCCCTGTTCTTTTGTGGTTCTCAGACGATGATCTAAAGGTTAATGTAATTTGTAACATGCTTGTTCATCACTGCCTCAATTAGCTAAATGTGAAATTCTCTGTTTTAATGTGGGGGGTCAACTTTGAAGACTTCAATCTCGAAATGATCTGTGACAAAAAAAGATTCCTAAAATTACCTTTGTTGTCTCACATTGCTGAATATCCATAAAATATTGATGCAAATTAACTTGTATTGGCTATATCTGTCACATTTACATTGTTTGATGTTACTTAATGTGCAAAGTCTCTTCAAATAAATGTATCAAAAGGTAAGAAGTAAGGATTCAAAGCCACAAGTGGTCACTTTAACCTATTTTACAAATGTACAGATATTGAACAAATAAAACAGCAGAATGAAGTGAATGTAGCTCTTACTGTTCAACTTGCAGCACCTGAACACTAGGGCAGCCATCTTACTTCTAAGACTGGAGGTGAACTGTCCTTCTGAGGTGGCATGAATGACCAGCCTAATTGATATCAGACCTACTGCTCTAATTGATTAGGCCAGAGTCCCGGTCTAAACATGTGTTTATTTGCAGGCGGCCTGGTTGATGCTGCACTTGAATTGTGCTCATTGGTGACAAAATGGCCTTTGCTTCATGCACTGCTCTGGTGTCCCTGTTAAGCCACAGTTAGAACTTTACTGAGAGAACAGGAAGAGCTCAGCTACTGGCATGGCCATCCATGCCATTCTATTGGCCTAAGTCACATGTAGCAACACAACAGCCAATAAAAAATCATGAGAACCACAACAGTCCCGCCTACTTCTTAGCTCAAATTAAAGGGCCTTTCACTTTGAAATTAGACCGGCAGAGTGGGAACATGCTCACCAATCCTGCTGTCAAGTTTAAGTAAATAAAACCCTTTCTTCAGCAGATACAAATGTCTGAGCTAATCTCAGACAAAAGAGCCATCTTCCATGCAGGTGAGAGCAGTGAGGTGTCTCTGATGAGCTTCACCGTTGAATATGGCTTTTTGTCAAGTGTAGTTTGTGCATTTTTAGCGCCCCTGTGTGTTCAAAGTATGTAGGTACGCAACAAGGATTGCGTTAAGTTCAGTGCACAGACAGTAGTTGAACTGTAACTGTATGTGCCCCCCCATACAGTTAGAGGCTATAAACTATAAGTTGTATCTCAATCCTTCCCTGTCCTGTCTCCTGCACTCAGCACAACGGCCCTGCTCTGATTACAAAGAAGTGTACTGCTTCATTTTATAATAATAAATCCTGCTATTTCCATGTTTCACATTGTCGAGTAAAAAATATAAATAAATGATCAGACACAAAAGTGTCTGTGTTCAGCAGTTTTCAGAAAAGGTTTGTTTTGGTCTTAAACTACAGCAGCTTTTAGACAATATAATAATAAGAGCTCTATACATCTGTGACTAATAAAACATAATTGAATCATGCTCTAATATTTTCAAAGGATAGATACAGAAATGTGAAGGAACTAAAACATAGTTTTAGATTAGTAGTTCTGTTTCACTTTTTGTATTTTTAGCATAAAACAATGTGCTTGGTGTGATAGTAACATTATAAGTTTATCTCCACTTGTGGACAAGCTATGAAAAGATTTATGCTGTAATCTATAGCGTGTCCTGTTGTGTGACATGAATAATCAGTTAAATAAAAAACAGAAGGTGCTTGACATTTGTGCACCAGGAAGAGCTGTTGGGTTGGCTTTGCTACAGGTTAAATTTAATAATAATTGTATTCCTGTTTTTGTAAAGTACAACAATAAAAGATGTTTTTGATGGTTGTATCGCTAAAATGTATATTTTTTTCACAATGATGTTGATCCTTTCAGCAATTCTGCCTCAGAAGAGTCAAACCGCTCTGCGTCTGACTCGGGCAGTCAATCGGAGAGTGAACGGGGCAGCGTGCACGGCAGCGAGAGGGGCAGCGAGCACGGCAGTGAGCATGGCAGCGAGAGGGGCAGCGAGCGCGGCAGTGAGCATGGCAGCGAGAGAGGCAGGTCCCATAACTCAGAGTCCAACAGCTCCTCTGAATCAGACACCCAAGCAGAATCTGACGAGTCCAAGTCCCATCGCAACAGTGAGGCCAAGGACAAGCCTGTGGGCCGCAAAGAGAGACTGGCCGACGTCAAGAAGGTATGCTCGCTTTGAAGGGCAAGTACCTGGGAGAGCAGGTCCGCAGTATTGAGTACTTCATGGATTCATCAGGTAGTGACCGGTGTGTTGTGATGCAGATGTGGGAAGAACATCCAGATGTGTACGGTGTTAGGAGATCCAACCGCAGCCGCCAAGAACCTGAGCGCCTCAACATAGGAGCAGGGGTAAGAAGAGCAAAGTCTTGTATAAGTCTCCAGTGTTTTGAAACAGAACACCTACTCTGAAGGCTGCTACTGGTCCATACATTTGCTCCAGTGGATTTTTAATGGGAGAATTAGAGTCAACTTCCAAACTTCACCAGGACTGTTTCAGAGAGCACACACAAACAAACAGTTTTCAAACTGCGGCACAATACAAGTAAAATATAAAAAACTAACCTGGGATTTACATCACGGGCTGGCGCAGCTCGTAATGTAGGCAAAGCTGCATATGCATGTATTTTTAGAAACATTAATCTACACCAGAGAAATGAAGGAGGTTTCAAACCTTTACAGTTGATCAGAGGGCGATGTTTTACACAGCAATAACAAGCCGTGGCTGCGGTGTTTGCAATAATTAGGCTTTAGATTTACCCTCAAAGTTTTGGCTTTTTCTTCCTTCACCTTTCTAGAGTTGTTCTTGTAAGATTGAGGGTTCATGTTGTATAGCATGCTATATTTCTCCAGTTTGACAGGAAACTTGTCCTAGTCCACCATGAATCATACCAGAGGTTCTGGATGTGATCAGGACTTGATGCCCGTTGTTTTCATGACTCATGTATTTTTAGTAGAGATGGGTATCCAGAACCGGTTCTATATTTTTCAATCCACTGGAATGAAAGTGACACCGAAGCCAGAGCTGCTGCTGGTGTTGTGCCATAGAACACCCCCTTTGCAAATCCTAGTGTGATTTGTGGAGCGCGCTCCAAATGCAGCATGGTTGCTTATGACGGAGCTATGGAAGTTAAATCAAATCTGTTTTGTGAGAGTGTTGCAATGACTGCCGCGTGTAAGACATGTCAGTGCGGTGCCACAGTCCAGAGAGCTTATATTAACCACAGTATGAGAATTACACATATAGAAGACTTCTTCTGCTACAGCCACACGCGACAGTGAGAATATTCGTTTG
This sequence comes from Rhinogobius similis, assembly GCA_019453435.1. NCBI lineage: Eukaryota > Metazoa > Chordata > Actinopteri > Gobiiformes > Gobiidae > Rhinogobius > Rhinogobius similis. The sequence continues at coordinate 38,604,685 of CM033628.1, forward strand.
TAAAAGATGCACATCAGTACTGCTCAGACACCTCTGGCTTTGAGCACGCGGAAAGACCACTCCAAAGCGCCTGCACTAAACTAGCCATTTTCACTGTGCGTGTGTGCGTGCATGTGTGAACCTACTAACGAATCGTGTACCGCTACACTTGTCAATAAAAGTACCACTACACTTGTCAATATTCCAACTCGTGCCGGGGGATGAATTTTGTTTTTTTACAAGGTGGCAGCAGAAGCGTGTCACTGATTGGCTGGTTTCTGACTGTCAAAGTCTTGCTGATTGGCTAGTCCAAACCTTTTCCTTTACCTTAGCCGCTTCCAACCAATGCCTAATCTTAACCGGACACAGGCCTACGGCGCAGCGTTAGGAAGGCAGGCAATCAGAAGCTGCGCTTCCCCTGCCATCCTGTAAAAAAAATGATTTGCGCCCGGGGGTGTGACTGAGCAAGTCACCCACCCTTGCACAGATGCCTGTGATGTGGTTTGATATTCATGCGGGATTTGAGGGAGAAGCTCCAACTGCGGAATTCAAATGTAGTAGCAACAGTTGAACCTAACGAGGACAATGCAGGCACGGTTTGGACCCAAAAGTCAGATTTTTTACTAATAGGCACTAAAATGTGAAAGTTAGGCTAGGGATGTGTATATATGTCTATTTTAGACCTATTTACACAGTTAATCTGTTGGTGTTTAGTGGCTCTTTAACAGTTCTTCTTATCGATGCTTCTTTGGGCCGCCGTACCTTTTAAATGCTGCATCAACCTCATCTCTGCGCAGCGCTCATGCTTTCAATTTTATTACAAGCAAAAGTTTTAACTCAGCCTTTGAACTACTGCTGAATGTCACAGCAAGACCATGTGGATATAATAAAGGCTTTTATGTGGCACAGGAGAGCCAATGCAACGGTAGTAAGGCGTGCACGTGCCGCACGAACATGTTTCTTTATGCACACACAGGCCGCCCTCAGAGCTCAGGAGAGGTAAGAGACTGGATCGTCCCCCGTTTATAGGAATAACAATAGAACAAGTGTGAAGAGCAGGGACAAAGAAAGAAATGAGTCAGACGACAGAAATGCCCTTTCTACCTCCCGGTTTGATACCTGTACTTTACATTGTTGTTTTAATCGTAATGTAGCCAATACTTCTGTCTACAGTTTTAAAAACTAGATACAAAAGACGCATATTATATTATAGGAATCGATAAAAGAATCCAATCGACAAACAAAATTATCAGTGGCATTGGTATTGATAAAATCTTATCAATACCCATCCCTAGTTATTATTAGTCGACGTATTTTGAAAGAGCTTTGGTAGTATTGGCAGCACGATGGCTAACTCACTATTTCTCAAAGCTAATGCCAACTTGTAAAATGTAAAAAATAAAATCATAAACTTTAAAACTGAATTAAAAACTACCCCATTGTTTTTTTTAAAAATAAATGGATTACTTCAATTTGTGGTGTTGTTTTTAGTATTGTGCCCTGTCTAGGCTACCCCAGGTATATAGATAGATAGTTTTTAGTATTGACGATGCCCCAAAATTAGCATTAGCGTGTCCTCTGTTGACGTATTCAGCTCATTTGATCACTACCTGATCTGTTAAAATAATTTATTTTTGTGTATGGAATATGCAATTGGACAGGAAGTTGTGATGCAAACGTTGAGCTAGCAGGACACCACTGTGCACAAAGCCAGTTCTAAACACCTTACTTCTAGAAATTTCATTTAAAATTTCATTTAAAATAAATGAAATGTAATACATTTCATTTTAAATACATGTAACATAAAAGCAAGGTTATTTTGAGTTCAGGTTTTAAAGTATTTCATTTTGGCCTGCCCTGCTACATGATAATTAAGTTCATTTTAACTGCCCCCTGAAATGCACCATCACAGATTTTGACCTTTTTAAATCAGGGCTTAAAACATATTTTATTAGAGTGGCTTTTAATACTGTAATACTGTAATGTAGAGACATTTTATTTTGTACCCTTAGTTTTATAGATTACACCGTTGAATGTATTGTATTATGGTTTTATGTTTTTATTTTTTTATGTATTGGAAAGCACTTTGGTCACCCTGAGTGTTGTAAAGGGCTTTATAAATAAAGGTTGATTGTGTTAGTTTTAAATCACATTTGCAGAATTTAATTGAGACAATTGCTGTTTTGTCTCATAATTTTTTTATTTGGCTATGATTTGAAAATACAATTGCAATACCAAACACAATTGAAGCCTTAGTAACCTAAAAACATTAGCTGTATTGCTAAATAATGATAAAACTGCAAAGCAGGCATGCAGGCTGACCTGCTCCTGTGACTTTGTCTGTCCTGTTCTCTCACACTCTTTCTGGAGGCCTACAGCCACGTGTGAAAAGCTTTCTGTTTATATTTCAAGGCAAATATCCCTGTTGCATGTTTAACACTGTGTGTGTTGCCGCTGATCGATTGCGATTATCAGTGCATCGCGTGCGTGTCTTAAGTTTGACTCTCTCTTGGTTTAAAACTGCAGCGGACGTTTTTCCATGATTCCTGGACCGTTTAACATGAAATAAAAAGTGTCAAAAATGTTTCAGTCTCCTCTGATGTGAGTTCTTGCCCCATCTTTCCCCTCACTCATCACAAGCGTTCTGGAGACAGAGTGAAAGAGAGAGAGCGGCTGCACAGCTGTTTGCTGCATGCGTAAGGCCACGCCCCCTCTGTGAAAATGCATTCTAAAACTCATTTTTGCTTGAATTAATTGTTTTCTTGTCAAAATTGACGTAAATAACATTCTACTGAATTTATTTACAATGTTTATTTAATTAATCAATAACTGCCTGTCTTCAATCAAAAAATCCATCAAACTCCACAATTTTTCGCGACACCCCTGCGCTTGCGCCACAGCACCCAGCACCAGAAAGCCTGATCTACAGTGTACTTCTGTCTCCTTTTAGTATCTACATCCTAATCATAATTTTCAACAGAGTAATAATAGTTTCTTTAATTTCAGCATCTTACTACCAGTGAAAAAAATCTCTTTAAAACTCTTTGTTATGGATACCTCCTCAATGAGTATCTAGTTTAGATACTAGTATTGATACTTGGATACTAGATTAGATACTAGGGTATCAGTTAGCATCTGGAATCTACTGGCGTTATATTAATGAAATCTAATACCTTTTCTTATATTGCGTTTTCAGGGTAGCAGTGATTCAGAAAACGAGAGCCCCAAACGTAAAAGCTCACGGACGAAGAAAAAGGAGTAAGTACTGACATCCTAATATTTGGGATACTAAGGGCTTAAGTAATCTCGTCATCATCCTGTCATTATCCTCTCTTGCACTCTTCTGGGTATCTGTTTGGGCTGTGATCAATGGCGTCTCCTGATCTGAACTGTGTGGTGCTGGGCTCTCTGTGGCCTGTGTCCACCTAAACATGATTGGTGTTAGTCTGATTGGTCTGTGGGTGAACTTGTGGCATTTCTTTGTTGTAAGACAAATCTGGAAAGATGGAGACTCCGATGATGAAGACGAGTCGGAGTCTGAAAATTACGACAGTGAGCAGGAAGAGAAAAAAGTTAGATCCAGACGACTTCCTGCCCGAAGGTAAGATTGGAGCTAATATGGTCTCCAGACAGCTACCCACTGGTCTTCTCAGTCCACCTCATTAACTGTGTTCAATGTGGTGATCAAACAGTAGAACTATAGCCATTGTTTAGTATCTGAAATATACCTGGAGCTGGTAACATGAGGTTTCCCAAGAGAAATGTATAATCAAACTATGCCCCATTATGTACTGTGAACGCTGTGCAAGGCCTTCAGCAGGTGGTTTGATTAGCAAAGTGTAAATGTACGTGCACATCAAAACGGCCACGTCTGACACATTTTTCAGTGATTCATTCAGCTGAACCTGATATTTGAAGAATCTTTTCACATATTTTTGGCTTGCCCACTTTTACTTCTGATTGTTACTGATCTGGCACTTCCATAGAAACTTCCGGAATCAGGTGAATAAAAATACTGACAATGTAGGCCTTTGCTTTTTTAAAAAGGCTAATTAATATTTTGATTTAGGCAAATATAAAGACTGCTTTGATTAGAACTAAGAGGCAAAAGAGAGAAATCATTTCACATAAACTACAGCTCAGGGTTTCATTGACAAATATTGTCATTCAGGCTACATTGTGAAAAGGAGACATATAACATATAACAGCTCTGCTGACATTAAATTATTTATTTAAAGTTAAGCTGTACGTGACTGATACAGATCTAATTATACTAGTGATAATAAAATGCGTCTTTGAATGGGTTGGATGTGCCCTTCGCCTTGGTTGCTTTGTGCTTCCTACATGCTACATGCCCTGTATGGCTTCAGTTAATTATCTTTAAGTTGAGCTTGCGTAGACAGCTTAAACGAGTGCATTAGACAGGAATCGAGGGCGCACAAACTGAAAGTGAGCGGTGAAAATGTTAACTTGAACGCAAAAACTGCTGTTGTTGCTACCAGCGCCCGGTGTTAAACAGCTCCGCGCCCTGTTTTCAGTCCAGCGAGCTCTCTCTCCTCCATCCGGCACCCGCTCTGTGTTTTTGGGAAACAGAATACGTCATCAAAAACAGACTTGACGATCACAGATTCAGTTATAAACGTCAAGAAAAGGCAAGAAAAAGCTGTGTAACACCAAGCGCTGGCAGCAACGACAACATTTTCACCCCTCACTTTCAGTTTGCGCACCCTTGATTCCTGTGTAATGTGCTCGTTTATGCTGTCTATACGCGCTCAACTTATAGATAGTTAATTGACGCCATAGCCCTGCCCTTTGCTCACACATGTTCACGCCCAGTGGACTCGTTGATGCCGTTCGCCCAAAGCCATGTGATTCTCTCGTGTGACATATGACCGGTTATGCGGGCTGGCTGCCTCACGCCGCTGTGGGGTCCGCAGAGACAGGGTTGGGTCAACAGCAGTCTGAGTGAGCAATCTGCACAAGGAGGCAGCGATCTCAGATGCATGCACAGAAGAGCAATTAAAGCAGAGATAGAGATATGGAATTATTATGTTGTCTTGTCTTGTTAAATTAAAAGCAGCCTATAGCATCAGTCTGACAAAGTTCATAAGCATTGTTTACTAATCAATCAATACAGTGTCCTAATCAGAGAGTGTTGTCATTGAACTTACAAACAGGCCAAATTCTACCCCCATTAATTATTGGATTGGTTAAAAAATAGTATAACCTTCTATATCTGTTTAAATATAATATAATGAGTAAGTATTATAATCAATGATTTTTATATAACCAATCATACTATGATGAAAGTATAATCAATTATACCTGTGTGTTATTATAAATGAAAAATAAGCAAAGAACAAAACGAGGGCTGTCTCATTTCTAAGTGCTGTATTTTTGCCCTACCTCTTTATTTATTTATTAACCTTTATTTAACCAGGTGAGAACCCATTGAGATCGAAACCTCTTTTTTAAGGGTCACCCTTAGCCCTCATTTTGAAGAGGTAGGGGTAGTGCTAAGGGGAAGGGATGCAAGTGAGAATTGGGATTGGGGGTTAAAGTGAGACACTGCAGGTGAATAGTTTAAAATACATAATTACATATAAATACATTTTTAGGTTTTTGTGTAATTTACTTCCATAATTGCAAGGACAAAATATATTTTTTCCATTTGTAGTGTTTTATATAAAAATAGGGAATTTGATCAGTAACACTAGTCCAAGTGGGATGGTTTGTCATCCTGCTCTGTTGAGATTGGTAGCTTTTCTGATGAATATATTGCTTGTCATTCCAAATGCAGCACCGCTGGTAGTATATGCTCAGCTGATGCTGTCCGATCTGAGATTCTGTAAAAAACATGACCGTTTGACATCAAAATGTTTGGAGAAGTCTGCCCACAGATTGTGATGTTATCGACCTTCTATGCTAAAAAAAGGAAAAAAATACCTGTAGTGTCTGGCCACAAATTCATTGTGTGAATGACTCCCATCATTCCCACATCTAAGCTCTGTGGATGTGTGGTAACTGTGTTACAGGCCTCAGAGCAAATCCGCCAAAAAGCCGCTGACTCAGAAGTCCAGGAAATCCAGAAGACAGGAGTCCTCTGCCGATGAAGATGAGGAAGATGAGGAGGAAGATGATGATGATGACGATGATGAAGATGAAGATGACTCTCCGAAGAGACAGCCACGCAGACGAGGGGCCACCAAAGTCAAGAGGTACACCTCCACACAGTGCAGCCTGCAGTCAACCATCCTAAATGCCTTTTAAACGTCAGCTGCCGTCTGTAGAAGAAGACCTAATGCTGCTCTCTGCATTGCCAGAAGAGTTGGCCCTCATTTTTGATTGTTTGGCTATAAAAACATTGTATGTGTATCTGTGTTTTAGAACCTAACTGATGTGCAGGGGACCTTTCATGATGCTGTTCCTAAAGCAGAATTGTCTCTCAACATTGAATGTTCCATGTCATTCGTAATCTCTGTTGTTGTGCAGCTATAAGGAGGACCAGCACGACTTTGAGACAGATTCAGATGACCTGATCGAGATGACAGGAGACGCAGCAGAGGAGCAGCAGGACGATGACGGCGAAACCATTGAGAAAGTCATGGACACCAGGACAGGCAAAAAAGGAGGTGATTCTGGAGGCTAAGGGGTTTTAATATGGCAGGGTTTTATTTCAATTCTTAATTCTTCATTAAGAATTTCCATGGATTTCTCCATCTAAGATCTCTAAACTGTATAATGACTCCAGAGCTCATCATAGACACTAAAACCATGTCTGTGCAGCCACTGGAGCACGCACCACATTGTATGCTGTGTTGGAGAACGGAGACCCCAGTGAGGGCTTTGACCCCGACACGGAAGAGGGCGAGACCCAGTACCTGATCAAGTGGAAAGGCTGGTCCTACATCCATAACACTTGGGAGAGCATGGACTCCCTCATCCAGCAGAAGGTCAAGGGCCTCAAGAAACTGGACAACTTTAAAAAGAAGAACGACGAACTCAATGCCTGGTCAGAAACTATAGATTTCATTTTTCTCTCGTCTCCCCCAAGATATGTTCAATTTTTTGTTAGTACTCTGTAAATTGCATAAACTGTGATATTTCTGTAAAGACAAGGTAAGAAGAGTAGCATATTCCTTAAATATTTCTACTGTTTTGCCTAGAATATCAATGTAAATTTCCTTGTAGGCCCAAGAGTAAAACTGAAGAGCATGAAATGTGTTGGTAAATTGTATATATAAAAAAAAAACAAAAAAACTGGAGTTTTCCCTCCTCGTCCCACTAAACTTTACATTCTGTCAGTGTTATTAACAATTTGAAGGATGTGGTGTTTGGTAACTTTTCTGGAGAGGCAAATGTGGTTTAGAACTTTTCTTAAAGGGACACAATATTCAAATTTGACTCTTTCAGCTTTTAATCATGTTATAAAATGGTTCCCTCATCAAAAACCTACCTGGAGTATTTAGCGTCATTCACGCTTGTTGGGACCCAGTTTAGTAAGTCTTCTCCTCTTAAAAAACTTCCCCATACAGAAGTTTTGTGACTCAAATTACGTTCATTTCAACTGCGCGCTTACATTAGCATGTCGGGGCGAGCTAGGTTTGTTTCCCCTTTGTGATTCCCTCTCCTGCCAGTAGATGGAGCTTCAATTCCTAATTCCTGAGTAGGAACCAGCCACTGCTGGGCATGTTAGCTTGTAACACACTAACTTCAGTGAAATCAAACTTTCTTTGTTCTCAAAACCCAGAAAAAAAACAGGACTTTTAAAACAATTTTATGACATTACTAAGTCCTTTTATATACATTTTTTGTGTGAAATTAGCTTCAGCTTTGAAAGAGGAATTGTCAAAACTCAATAAATGCCCAAACTAGTGTTAATCAGTCCTTGCCTACAGATGCCAGCTTCACTCTGTCTTATATTTAACAAAGAAAACCTAGACGGAACTTAAAATCTGATATTCCTCTGAGCAAAGCATCTTTCTACTTACAATTACAGTAAATGAAATTAAGACATCAGAAGCCAGAAGTACAGAGTCTCAGCTTCACAAAGAGTCCAGACATTTGTTTGTGCTCTAAAGGTTCAGAAACCGCTTCAGTTTAAATTGGGGTTAATTTTAGTTAGACGTTTTAGGAAAAAGAGGCCCTAAACTTGTGGTATTAAACAAATTAGCCTTAAGCGTCACAAACAGGGAAATACCCGATTTCCACAAGTACTAACTGGGTCTGGTTTGGGCAAAGAGTATAAACAGATAACAGATATATTTGGACAGTCTGCGGTAATGATAAAGGGAAAATGTATTGGACACACCATTGTTGTGTGCTGTATAATATCTGTCTTGTATCTTCCAAAATGTTTGTGTAAATGAGCAGGATTAACGTGCTTCTCTCCCTTCAGGCTGGAGAAAGCCTCACCTGAAGACATCGAGTTCCACAACTGTCAGCAGGAGCTCAACTCAGATCTAAACAAACAGTTTCAAATCGTAGAGCGCATCATTTGTGAGTACAAAACGAAATCAGGATATTGTCAAAACGAAAAAGTGAGAAGAAAGTCTATTTCATGTTTCCTTTTTACAGCTGTAAAAACTGGAAAGTCCCATGTACCTTCTGACTTCCCTTGTAAGTAACATCTGGATTTTATTATGTATTTTCTAAGGCCAAAGTACAAATACAGTTACACATTTTTTGCACCCATTGCTGTGATTGGGTAGGGTTCCTTTCAGATGGGTAAATCTGGACTCACTTTCCTTGCACATCCTTTGAGCTTCTGACAAATAAATATAAAAATAATATAATATCTTTATTTATAGAGCACTTTTAAACAATGTTTACAAAGTGCTGCACACACAGCAAAACAGCATAAAAACACAGGAAAGATTAAAAACAGTCAGAACAAAAGCAAAATTATAGACAAAGAAAAAAACATTTGAATACATAAATAATAAATAACTACAATTATTATGACCATATTGTAAATATGAATATAATGTTATCAGGTGTTTGACATTTGACAACATTTTTGTAATAGGCATGTAGGTCTTTATAGTAGTAGTTCTCAAGGACCCCTATGGGGGTTGTGAAAGGATTTCTGGGGGTCTCCAGATGATGAGGGACAAATGTAAATGTACATTATTATTTGTTGGCCACTAAAGCCATTTGTATTGGTCTATATCCTCAAAATGAAATCAAACACTAGACTTGAGGCTACCTTTTATGTTTGGGGATTGCGAATGCCAGTGATTGTTATTTTGTCGCAACTGAAAAAGGTTAGAACCTCTGGTGTAGATCCTACCTGAAGGCAACTGGCCGTTATACATACATTTACTATTCTGTTTGATTTCATTTTAATCAGGAAAAGTGTCTTCAAAACTATCCCATTGAATGTACATTTTAACTTTTCCAATCAGCGACCAAAAGGCTTGGAAAAAAACATACTGTGCCTAAGCAGTTACTGAAATAAAATCGTATTTTCAAGATACAGAAAATTAGATTAGAAATGTTTGCCCATATTAGCCCTAATTCAGATACAGACATTTTGAATCCAGAATAAACGATCATCTCCGCCGTCTCTGTTCAGTTCTCTGTAGAGCACGGTTTGCTGAACTGAAATAAGTGCATTTGCTACTTGTGACCATTAAGGCTACATTTTCCATAGTAATGAACCTTCTGTTGTCTGGCCAGCTCACAGCCATAAAACAGGCTCTTCGGACGAGCCCGAGTACTTGTGTAAGTGGATGGGTTTGCCGTACTCGGAGTGCAGCTGGGAGGATGGCGCTCTGCTCAAGAAGAAGTTCCAGCCCTGCATCGACAGCTTCAACAGCCGCAACTCCAGCAAGACCCTGCCCTCCAAAGACTGCAAGGTGCTCCGCCCTCATTACATCCTTTTGTCTTGACTGCAGAAACCCACTCGGGTACAATCATGTTTTGCAAGTTTACTAGTTAGTTTAAGGTTGGAATAGCTTCATTATATGTCTGAATTATTTCAGTATTTTATTTCAAGTGCAATATAAACTTACATTTTATTAATTTCAGCAAATCAAGTCAGTGTGTAAACCAGACATCTCAAACTCGCGCCCCTCAAGACGATTTTTGTTAGCCCTCGAGTAGCTTTTTAATTGTTATTAAAAATAAATTGCTGACAAAACGCAGTGTCTCTAAGAAAACTAAAGCCACCAGCAATAGCTAGATTTACAAAGGGTTAGAGCAGTGCGTGGAGAAGCATCAGTGAGCAGAGACTTTGGATAAAAGAATGGAAGAGTGAAGGCTAATTATACTGTAAAGAATAATATTAAAGCTTAAAGTCTACCTGTATTTAAACATAGAGCTATCATTTATTTAACACTATCAAATGTTTTCCTTTTTCTCAAATAAAAATGAATATGTGTTATATATAGCCCTGCGACGAGTTGGCCACTGTCCAGGGTGTACCCCGCCTAAGGCCCAAAGTCACTGGGATAGGCTCCAGTCACCCGCGACCCCTAACGGGAATAAGCGGTAGAAAATGAATGAATGAATGAATGAATGTGTTATATACATTTTAAAAAAGATTTCTTATTTTAGAAATAACTTATAAAGGGAACCTATTTTCGGCTATATTTCTTTGTTCAAAATATTTGAAAGTGTTTAAAACATGACAAAGAAAATATCAGCCCTAGCTAGTTCAGTAATATCGGTATCGGCCTAAAATTTCCATATCAGTGCACCACTAGTTAAAAATGTTTTCAAAAATCTCAGAGTAGAAATAAACACATAGAAATCAAACATTTGACTTGTCAACTGCAAAAATAATTGCTCGTTGAAGACTTACCCAACACTGTCATGTGTAGTTGGGCTTGACACTTAACCATGTGAGAATGGCTGTTGTGTTTTGAATGTGAAAGGTAGAAACAAGGTTTTAAATGTGAGCACTCATGATTTTGTGTTTGTTAGGTCCTGAAGCAAAGACCAAGGTTTGTGGCTCTGAAGAAACAGCCTTCATATATCGGAGATGAGAACCTGGAGCTGAGAGATTACCAGCTGGCTGGAGTCAACTGGCTCGCTCACTCCTGGTGCAGGTACAGCTTGAGTGTGTGTGTGTGTGTGTGTGTGTGTATGTGTGTGTGTGTGATTTGGATTGTACTTCTAAGTCATAGCGTTCTGTTGTTTGTTTTTGTGTGTATTTTTTTTTTTTTTACTTTTTTATTGTAGGGGAAAAAGCAATCATCGGGTCTGTGGCAAATGTATTATTAATTTTGTTAGAAGTCTGTAAACGTGAAATGGACTGTGAAAATATTTTCAGTCGATATAAGCTTCAGCGCACAGATGAAAAACAGTCCAAATCACAGAGGCTAAAATGACCTAAGGACATCTGAGTCTGAGGAGGTCAAATTTGGGGAAATTTTTACAGACGTTTTCACAGACATGGATGAGTCACACAGGATGAGAAACAGACAATGTTTATAATTATTACGATTTCCAAAGGTAAAACTGTCCCATTAGAATAGGCCTTACCCTCGAATCCTCATCTACAATAAATATCAAAAGGTTTACACACTCAAACATGACTTTTAATGAGGCTTTGACCTAAATGTGCTTGATGGGTTGATACCAGCACAAACCCTCTGGATTCATATTTAAATTTTTTTTTGCAGGTTAATGAGAACAGCAATAGAAAAAAACACAGGGGACTAGCTCTGGAGTCTGTCAAATCTGCCTGGACTAACAGAGTTACAAAGTGATCAATGGCATAAACATTAATTACATGCCTGTAGAACACAGTGTGCAGAATGAATAAATCACAGACTTGACTTAAAACTTTTCTGTAGGAAAGGCCGCTACTTGCTTGAAGATGTTGATGCTTCATAGTATGGCCTCAAACTTATTTGTCTCCATGAAAACAAGCAGGTGCAATACAAAAAGTGTCGTACTAGAAGAAATTTTCCTTATATTGCGCAAATATCCTGCCAATGGGGTGAGCAAAAATTTCTTGCTCAGAAAACTTAGTTCAAGATTTATTTTCTAATTTCAAGCATAAAAAAAGAAAAAGGTCACTTTAAGCAAGTTGCTCCCTGTACATGGCTTGATTTAAGCAAAACTGTCAATAATAGGGGAAATAAAATGAAATTATTCTCGAAAGAATAAATTAGTATAAATTAGCTTGTAAATTACTCAATTTAAGAATATTTTCCCCAAGTTACAGGTCAGATCTGTGGAGAGACAAGTAGAGACGAGGAGCCTTCATACACACTGCCTTCCGTCAGTAGAGCTAATGGGCAGATTAGCATGACGCTGGCTGTGGTTTGCACAGGTGTAACAGTGTGATCCTGGCTGATGAGATGGGCCTGGGGAAGACCATCCAGACCATCTCGTTCCTGTCCTACCTATTCCACCAGCACCAGCTGTACGGGCCCTTCCTGGTCGTGGTGCCCCTGTCGACCCTCACGTCCTGGCAGAGGGAGTTCCAAACGTGGGCCCCCAACATGAACGTGGTGGTCTACCTGGGGGACGTTATGAGCAGGAAAACTGTGAGTGCAGCGCCCTGAATAAGTAACAGACGTTTGAATGAAATAAGCTCTTCTTTTGTGTGATTGAGTTGTATTGCAAAGGTGTTGTGCAAACCATTACCTTTTAAAATGTGAGCGTCTTTTTGTACAGATCCGGGACTATGAGTGGGTGAATCACCAAACAAAGAGGATTCGCTTCAATGCACTGTTAACTACTTATGAAATCCTTTTGAAAGACAAGGTATGTGCTTGATTAACCTGTACATAACATATCAACTCAGACATACAAGCCATGTTTCCACTGGTTCACTTTGGATTGGATCGGGACAGTCCAAAATTGTCTCTGCTGTTTATTTTGCACGCCAATTTAAATTGGGTCAGGAGTTACTTGGAAAATAGTTGTCCAAATACTTGGACAACAATTTGTACAGTTTGCTGGCAACACAAAAAAATCAAAATACTGAATGTGGAATTCCCCAAGTTTCCATTCTCGGGCCTAAACTTTTCATTTGAAATATTAATGATTGATATTCAGTATCACAAATACTGCAGTCTGTGCTGTTCGCTGACGACATCAATTTTTTTCTGTCACGCCACAACATAAAAGAATAACAAAGACAATGGAAAAGAAATGGCAAAAATAAAAAAACAAATTGTCTTTAAATGTAAATAAAACAAAATGCATGTTATTTACAAATCCTAACAAAAGCATACATTTCCAGTTGACCACATATTGAAAGGGTATCCGAGATAAAATTCTTGAGTGTAAAGTGGGTTTTGTTAACTACAATGCCTTAAGGTTACTATACTAATTACTAATATAATATATAATATATTAGTATTCATTTTGCGTTATTTTCATTACTGCCTGGAAGTTTGGGGAAACACATACATTACTACTATTAAACCAGGAGTTCCCAAACTTTTCTGGCCTGGACCCCCAGAATATCTATGCAACTGTCTCAGGACCCCCAAAGCGAAATGAAAATGACAGGAGCAATAATTTGTGTCAAGTGTCAAAGGATGTTAAATCATGTCTAATATTGGTTCTTTGAATAGTTTGTTGTCTTATTGTCTTTTTTATGTATAGCGTAAATACAGTGCAAAGCTTTCTTTTTCTTGGAAGTCGGAGGCTCTTGTTCTGTCTCTTCTGGGCCTTTTCCCCTTCGCAAAGAAACTTTCTAAAGACGTCTGTTTCTTACTCATTTTGTTGCTTGTGGGTTAAATTTTAGCGCACAAGTGACCGAGATGTAACCATCGATCTGGCCCAAAAATTCAAGCCTGACCCGGCTGAGCCCGCGCACATACTGTCCGAGCCCGAGTCATTTGCTGCAAGATTCGACCCGAACCCGACCCGGGCCCGCGCAGGGAGTTACGCTGGCCCACATGATCTCTCCCTCGCTCCTTTCGTCTCTCTCTCTCTCCTCCGCTGCTCTTTCTCCTCCGTTGCGCTCTCTCTTTCGCTCTCTCTTTCTCTCTCCTCCGCGCTGTGTAGCAGCTGCACACTTTCATTAAGGCGTCTTTTCTCACGTCACATATTTTGACCACTTTATTCGAGGATGAGGAGGAAAACAACACAGCACTGGCTGCTCATGCGATCTTTCGCCGTGGAGCGCATGTTACGTACGTGCGCGTCTCTGCCCCCTGGGCCGCCCGACTCAGCCCGACTCAGCCTGACAGCAGAGCGGAAAATGTGGACCCGAACCCGGCCCGAATTTCGAGTCGGGTTCTGGCTCACTTCTGGCTCCTGGAACGCTAGTGGCAGATGATATGATATGAGAGAACACAGACTCAAGTCAGAACAATTGAAAAAGCAGATAGAAACTGAAGATAATCATATCTCACCAAACAATGACTTGATTTTGAGATTTTAATTCCACTGATACTAATTTAAATTTTGAGCCCACATGCTTAGCAAAGCACAGCTAGCACACATTGGCATTCGGTTGTATTGGTATCAAAACCGATAATATTCCCAGTGCATTATGCATTTACCAGTATCCAAAGGCACTGTATTAGATAAAGAGAGGTTCAAAGATTTTGCAGATAAGGGAAATGTGCGAAAAAAGTTGAGGTCAAACCGGAAATAGTTTCCTGTTTACTCTAGCTTTAGCCATGTATCACAGCCACAGACTTGGAATTACTAAACATCAGGACCTGAACATGGAAGTACGCACCGCCATTACTGTTCTGAAGCTCCCTAAAGTGAACCTGTCTGGGGAACAGTCGAAACATAGCTATGAACTAAACTATCCAAACTAGTCCTGTCTTAGCCTGCATAGGTGACCACCGGGCTCTGGTTATACTCTTTCACATGTCCAAGTCTGCATATTGACCCTAACCTGCTGTGTCCTCAGGGTGTGCTGGGGAACATCAACTGGGCGTTCCTCGGCGTGGATGAGGCTCACCGGCTGAAGAACGACGACTCGCTGCTGTACAAGAGCCTGATGGAGTTCAGGTCGAACCACAGACTGCTGATCACGGGCACTCCTCTGCAGAACTCCCTCAAAGAGCTGTGGTCGCTGCTGCACTTCCTCATGCCACACAAGTACGGCTCCTTTACATCCACTCTGCTGTGTAGGAGGGAGATCAAGTAGTTTAAACGTCAAGTATATGTCACTAGTTTTAGAAATCAACCAAAATCAAACAATAAGAAAATACATTAAAAACATCCAGGAGCTTTGACATGATGCATTATAGTTATATATCACTTTTCTGGAACTCACATTGTATTATTCATTCACTCCACACTTGATGGTGTGAACTGTATAAAGGGTTCAGAATGGTTCTATAGGCGAAAGGTTCCCAAACTTTTCTTGCAGGGACCCCCAAAATAGCCATGCAACCTACTCCGGACCCACAAAGTGAAATAAAGTTGACAGCAATAATTTAAGTCTCAAAGCGTGTTAAATCAGGTTTAATTGGATACTTTGTCTGATTGGACCCTATTTCACTAAAATATACAGTTTTAATTTTTTAAAAATAGAGTAAATACAGTGTCATTTATTAAAATTAGATCTTGAAATCATCTCGCGACCCCCAGCTCACCTCTCGCGACCCCCCGGAGGGTCCTGACCCCCACTTTGGGAACCACTGCTATAGGCTATGTTTAAAATAGAGGATTCATGGTCCAGTGTGTTCTCATAACATGGGTATTGGTCTAAAATGTCCACATGGGTGCATCCCTAATGAAAAGACAGGATGTCTGATTTGCAGAAGACTATCCATTTTCTAGAATCTAGATTGTTGTCACAATTGAAATTGCAGTTATAATTTGGTTGCTCAGCCGTCATAAATTCAGCTGGAAGCTTCCCCACATTTATCGTGACATCTCCATGATTGTTATCCGTAAGAAAATATTTAGAGAGAATCTATCTGTCTCCTGTGTTGTCGCTGCAGGTTTGACTCCTGGGAGGACTTTGAGGATGAACATGGACAAGGACGAGACAATGGCTACCAGAGCCTGCACAAAGTCCTGGAGCCATTCCTCCTGCGCCGCGTGAAGAAGGATGTGGAGAAGTCTCTTCCGGCCAAAGTGGAGCAAATCCTACGCGTGGACATGAGCGCTCAGCAGAAGCAGTTCTACAAGTACAGCCTTTGTTTGAACTAACACCTTTAACACCAGGGTGGCCTTTAAACTGGGGTTTAAACAAGTGTTTTTTAACACAAAAATTAGATATTAAAACGCTGTCACAATTGTCCCTCTTGCACGTGAAGCAACTGCTGTGCAGAGGCTGCAAGAGTTCCAAACCAGTAAAAATATTCTGTGCTAGTGAGCTCACTCTCGGTGCACTACAGAAGATGCTTGAGGCTGTGAAGCTCTGGATTCATTCTATTAGAAGTCTATTTTTACTGGATGCCACAGCCCTTTTTCCCTATAAACATGTTTAGTTATTATGAATGTAGCTTCTAAAGCCTGCACAGCAGTGCTCCGCTCTTCATGTGAGGTGCACGCTGTTCTAACACCACAGTAGCTCAGTTGCCTGAGTTCTCTGAGTGAGGTGTAACTCACTCCCCCTACGATCAAAACTAGCTAGGCAGAGAAAGAGCTGCTCATCAATATGCAGCCTGCACACTAAAATGCAAGTATTGTTTGGACTGATCGTAAACTGCATGTAGAAATCTGAAATAAAGCAACATTTACGGTTTTGCTCTTTTTGATAGACTTCTACTATTGAAATGAAGTTATGAGCTAAAGGTGCGGTTCGCCAAACTAATATGCGTTCTAATGTGCGTTCCATACCATTAACACCTTTTTTCACAGCTCATTTACATATAAATGTAGATCCACTAAACATGGATACAGCTGTAATTATTCAATGTTTCTATGGTAGCATTTCACAAGCTAAGCACGAATGTAAACAAAGCCTCAAAACATACACATTGCAACACTTTCCACCATCTCTTAGATCACGCTTCAGATAGAAGATTTCTTTTAATCCTGACTTTACATTATTGTGTATATATATATATTAGGGGTGTTGAAAAAAAAATCGATTCTTAAAAGGATCGTGATTCTACGTCTTAAAGATCTTAAAAATCTATTTTAATTTACATCAGCGTGTCTGCGGCATTCACTGTTTGTCACGATAAAATTCCCCTTTTAAAGACGCGTTTCACATCGTCTGTAACTGATAAAGCTTCGTGTGTTGTATTAAAGACAATTAATAACACAAGTTATGCCACAACTTCTTTAAAACTTTGCGTGTCCCTGGATTTTCTGTCTCCTTGGCTCCACGCACCGGAGGAGGGAAAGGAGGGCTGGCGCTGAGCGCACTGACACTAAACACAGAGCAGGAGACTTACGTGAGACAGAGCAGAGATGAACGGGAGAGAAGCGCTACTTTCAATCACATCGGGGTTCGCGCCGTGTTGTTGTTGTCAGCGGCGGAGAAAGGCTAATGCGCTAACTACAGCTACAACTTGTCAGAGTTAAAGGGCCAGTACCCCATTCTTCCTTAATAAGCAAATAAATTCATTCGAAAATATTGATCACTGTTAACTTTGACAAATAGGCCTACGTTAGTTTAATAACTGCTGGGAGACAGTAATTGGATCATTAAAAAAAAAAAAAGCCACAAAGACAGATTTAAAAAAAAAAATTGTAATTTAATTGAGAATTGTTTTTGAATCGGGAATCGTTTTTAAATCGAATCGAATAGCCATGGACTGAAAGAAAAAGAATATATATATTAGGACAATTCAGCGTGTCATGCTCTGTCTGACTGACGAGAATCTTCTGTATCTTCTGTTTTGTTACTGGCGTGATCTGTGCTGAAGTTAACTTTTATTCCTGTTAAGCTAAATCCAGCACTGCCTCAGTCAGAGGCACAAACAGGAGCATCACTGGAGCTGCATAAAAGTGCACCATGGCCCCGTAGACCCAGACCTCTCCAGCAGCTATTAAGGTTGCTTTTCTTTTTGGGTCAACATAGCTCTGTGAATCAGCCTTTTCAATATACTTCATCTGCTATCAAAAATACTCACATAACACATGTAGCTGATTCACATCAGCAAGACTCACTCAAAGTGGCCGTGTCAAACTGTACAGAATACAAGAAATAAGTTGATGACATTAAACCTAAAGACCAGGTCTTTGAATACGGTGCTATTGTTGCCCTATATTTGCAGGTGGATTCTTACGAGGAACTTCAAGGCTTTGTCCAAAGGCACCAGAGGCTGCTCGTCTGGCTTCCTGAACATCGTCATGGAGCTGAAGAAGTGCTGCAACCACAGTTTCCTCATCAAACTACCTGAGGAGGAGGAGGAGGATAGCAGGCCCTCACAGCTGCAGGTAGTATATAACCATAGTTATTATATTGTGGTGATTCTGCTGCCCAATGGAATGGTTATGAGTCTGTAGTTTTGACATGACAGTAGTGACATGACAAACGTAAAAAAAAAAAAAAAAAAAAAGGAAATGTCTTGTTTTGATCTTGATTACAGGATTAAATATCTTGAGTGTTGTGGCATTAAAATGCATTACATTTGATTTGCTGAAACCTCCATAGGCCCTGTTTAGTGAATCCAAGTTTAGGCTAAAGCTAGTGTTGACATTTCTTTGGTTTAGCAGCTCTGATCCTCAGGTCTTTCCAAAACACATGAGGAAATGTGTCGAGACAAGTAGATTTTAATGATAATAAAACGTTATTTTGCGGTTCTTTGATGGAAATAAAAACCGACGACAGCAGCAGGAGTTACACGTGCGTTTGAAGTTTACAGATGTGCGTCAGGCCAGTGTAGTCATTTGCTTTTTCGTATGTGGAGTCATTTTAATATCTAAAGAAAAAGATGTCCGAGGCACGTCTGGTAAGCTTTCTTATTTATTGGTGCTAAAACATCAACGTGTTTCGACTCAAAAGTCTTCATATGGGTCACTGTCCTATTGAAGACTCTGAGTCTTTGAGACGTCGAGTCGAGTCCAGTTAGCGTTCACACCACAAGTGAACCGCACTGGAGTCTGCTTGAAACTGTATCGAGACCACGGAACTTGCAGGTGTAAACTTGATTTCACCTGAACAGTACTGCTTGGTGTAGGTGTAAAAGCGCCTAAGACAATAGTCACACTTGCGGACTGCACCAATCCACTCCAAAGTCCACTATTAAAGGAGACCTATTATGCAAAATTGACTTTTAGGAGCTTTTGACCAGAATATATATGTTTCCCTTATCATTAAACCACTCAAGGTTGTATTTAGAGTGACTGGTGCATATTGTACTAATCTTGAACTGCAGCTCTCCACCGGCGACATATCGTAAAGGAGCAGTGAAAATCAACTCGGCAGGTTCAAACTTGGAAGTCAGCAGATTTGTTTAAACTTGTTTTAGATCAATGTTGAAATTTAACATCCAAAAAATAACATAATAATTCATGGGTGTTGTAGATTCACACTATATAGCAGACAAAAGCACTACAGGTCTTCTTTAATAGAACCGCTCTAAAGTGAACATTCCTCGAGGACCATTCAAATCATGTCTATTTTATACCATGTTTAGCCCTAATTTCGATCTGATAAGTCCTGGTTTGGATCTGGTGTACTCAGAAAGCCTCATTGTATCTTTGTGTTTGAGAACCTATGATGTCATAAACCTGTGTGTTTGTGTTCTGTCAGGCCCTGGTGCGAGGCAGTGGGAAGCTGGTGCTGTTGGACAAACTGCTGACCCGCCTCAGAGAGAGAGGGAACAGGGTCCTGATCTTCTCCCAGATGGTGCGCATGCTGGACATCCTGGCCGAGTACCTAGCCATGAAGCGATACCCTTTCCAGGTAACGTGAACCCAACCAAACCCAGGTCCCCTGTGTGCTTATCCTGTTGAGCTAAACTTCCACACACAGTACATAGCTGGAATGGCTTGAATATTAACACTTACTGCTCACGCACACAGGCTGTCTGTGAACGAGGAGGGACTTCACTGCTGTGATGTAAAGTAATGGAGAGAAGCTCCGGAGTGACGTCACATTAGCACGCACTCGCACACGCTCACACGCACACGCACACACGCACACACGCACAAAGCCAGCAGGCACATACAGACAAGACCAGCACACGCAAAGCAAACAAATGAACAAAATAATCTTATAAGATTATGTTTAACATTATTAAAACATATACTTTTGTAGAAACACTATATGAAACAAGATTAATTATTTTTTTTTTTAATATCTGGGTCAAGTCGGGGGTGCAGCGCACTTGCCTGGCCGCCACTGATATTCAGACATGCACGCCAATGAAGAATCCAATGTGTATCAAAGTCCTCATCTTTTGATTAGATCATATATACTGTATATTTGATCATTTCTGATGCATTTCAAAAATAGCTGATTTATCAACCAAAGAGATTTTTCAGTATCGCCCATGTTCGGCATCGTCTGTCCATAATTACAATGCTAATCCCAATATTTGTAAGAAAACTAAGCTTGAGAGCCAGGATGTTGACCTTTGTGTTCGTCAGTGTGCAGGGGCTTGTTTTGCCTGTGCTTAGCATCAGGTTTCCATGTTGTGGCCACTTCGTAGTTATTTATACCGGGCCAGTTTTGTCCCACTGAACTGCACTGGGCTGGTTTGATGTAGTGAAGCCTCTCGGTTAGTTCTGTAGTTCTGTATTTACCTGCAGATGAAAGGAATGCACATGTTTAAGAAGACTCGGGCTAAATCTGCTCTTATGTGTGTTCTCTACAGCGACTGGATGGTTCCATAAAGGGAGAGATCCGGAAACAGGCCCTAGACCACTTCAACGCTGAGGGATCAGAGGTCAGTGTTATTCCATTCTATAATATCTGTGCTGTAAGTCAGCATTTCATACATAGGATTCATACATAGGATATTTATATGGACTTACAATAGAGGTTATGCTCTCACTGTAAAATGTGTGTTTTTTTTCTTTTGCTTCATTTTGCCAGATTTTTGTTTGTGGAGCTATTGTTTGCTATCAACTTAATTTAATACAGCAAAATGGAGACTGGTTTCTCTTTTGTTGCTGCAATGGTGCAGAGCTTTGCTAGCTTGTTTGCTTACGGCAGGGGGAGATAAAGGACACTGTAATTCACTTCACAACAATTAATTTCCTCAACAAATGGACAAAACATGATATTTAAAGATAGAAAGGTCATTTGTTCAACTGTATGTGATCCCAAATGATGTATCAGTGATAAATGTGTACTGTTTACTTGATTTTATTTTATAAAAAAGTTTTCAGGTACAAATGAACCTGACTAACGCCAGACTGATATGTGTATCATTCTGAGTTTAGTTCTACACATTATCAATCTGGACAGGCTCTTGCCAAAAGCCGTGGGGAAAATGCATAACGTCATGACGAACATTTGAACCGATGGTCGCAAAAGCGGAACAAGTAGAAATCAAGAAATCCATTTGAGAGAAAAGCACCGACTTCTTCCTCGTCCTCAAATGCACAAAGCACTTCTATGTGCACGTTTTCAAAAGCAAAATAGTCCATAAATGTGTTGAAATAGACCCAAGTACATCAGTCGGCGCCGCCATGTTTGTTGACTTCTGCCCAAACCACAATGTAGCGCTGTGATTGGTCCAGCTTACAGCGGCTCAAACCCAACAGCAGAACACCGTCCGTTTGTGAATTCACAAATATCACGAGAATTCATATGGCAGGACCAGTTTTGGTACAAATAAATATTTAGCAGAATAGTAGACTGTTGTTGCTTTTTCATGTTTTTGTTGTGTTTTGAGCCTTACAGGAAAAAAAAGAGAGCAGGTATCAAACTTGTGAGCTACAAACATTTCGATGTAGAAAATGTTTGAAATTACTTATCCACCAGACAGATCTAGTTCTATTCTGATTTTTAAAGACAAATTGTCGAGGCAATCTAGAGGCTCTTTGACATTTGTGGTTTGGTTTTTGTGTTGAAAACAAACATTTATTGTTGAAAACAAAGCTTATCAGATGTAATCATTTTTGCATTAGCTTCATCATCACTCAAATATGCATTTGTGTTTGATGGTTTGAACTTAAAATGGGCAGTCAGTCTACATATTCAATAATATTTAGTTTTTTTAGTTTTACATGTGGTGGTACACTACTTGCGCACAAGATGGAGCAAGATGGAGCTTGTGTGCTTGTGTGCTGTCACTATTCACCTTATTCTGGAAGTTGCCGTACATGCCGCCATCTTTTTCCGTTGCAGGCGAGCGCAGCAGAAAATAAGTTCTACATGAATTAAAAAGCCATTTTCAGGCTGCTCAGGAAATCTGTGCATTGCTGACTTGTTTTTCCACATGTACATTGAACATTTAGACAAAGCAATCTACTTTATATAAATATAATTTTATATAATGTTAGCAAGAGACTCCCCTTTTGCGCGAAGTGGGCGGGACAGAATAAGGTGAATAGCTGCGTTTCGACTAGACCTGTTCCCTCAGACTGGTTCACTTGGGGCCGGCTTGGGCCGCTTCTGTCAGTGGTGGACTGCGTTTCCGTGCAGAGGTCCAGCTCGCAGGGTTCCGCTACGTGAGCATCTGACGTCACCAAAATATGACTAATGTTTTTTTTTCATAAATAAAATCTAAACGGTACCTGAATTACACTGTTTCTTTACGCTGCCCCCCTTTTATAAAAATATGTTTAGTAATAACACGTTGTAAGACGTGGATAAAGCTTGTGTAAACAAGACACAGCTTCCGTTTTTTTCATCATCTTCTTCTGCTTTTCTATGCCACGTTTTAACATCTCTAGATGAAATGTGTTGGTTCGTAGGCACTAAAGTCTAAATGCGAGTGCTGTGCGTTGTAAACAGGAAATGGCTGATGCTAACGTGTGCTTGCTTTGTTTTGCTAACTGTCAGCTTAGCAAACAAAACTTTCGTATCTCAAAATACGCTGGTTTTCACAAAATCAAGTCTGCGTTTGGTGAGGAATGATTATTTTGTCTTTTATATTTTCCTTTTGCAGTTTAGTTCTCAGCTGCGTCTACGTTCTCTTTTGTTCTCTCTCGTCCGATCATAAACCGGTCTGCACTAAAGTGAGCTGGCACCTTCTGGGAGTTAGTACCTCTCGCAGCCCCCTTTGGCCCCCTCAAACCGGGAGATACCGCTAACTTTTGTTCAGTGGAAACACCTTGGTCGTCCTGCTCTGCACCGTACCGCGCTAATGGAAACATGACTTATGACTGAATGACCGTGGTGTCTCCCCAGGACTTCTGCTTCCTGCTGTCCACTCGTGCTGGAGGTCTGGGCATTAACCTGGCCTCTGCAGACACTGTGGTTATCTTTGACTCAGACTGGAACCCTCAGAATGACCTGCAGGCCCAGGCTCGAGCACACCGCATCGGGCAAAAGAAGCAGGTACGACTCCTACACACAGACTGGCATTAACTGGAATAAATCCAAATCTCACATCCAATGGTTTCTATTGGCAAATAACAAGGCTGCAGTTATTATATACAATAATCTTCTGCAAACAACAAAATATCCACTCTCCATGTGGTAGTCCAATCTACTGGTGTGCATAGTGGTTTTATAATGTTTAGCATTTTAGTTTGTTCCCTCTTCAGTGTTTACCACGTGTTTCTACCAAGACTATCATTGTACAATACAAAATTATTCAAATATGAGTACAGTACAGCTTATTGCTGTATAGCTCTAATTTTCTTCTATGTTTCAGGTAAATATTTATCGGTTGGTGACCAAAGGAACAGTGGAGGAGGACATCATTGAAAGAGCCAAGAAAAAGATGGTTCTGGACCATTTGGTCATTCAGAGGATGGACACCACCGGACGCACAGTTCTGGACAACAGTTCAGGAAGCACCAAGTGAGCCTCACTGTGACAGGCCTGACATGGGGTCACATCATAGGGGTCACACGGGGGTCACACGGGGGTCACACAGATGTCACAGCATTGGGGTCTCATCATTGGGATCACATGGGAGTCACATCATGAGGGTCACACAGGGGTCACAGTGAAGGCTGTCTAACACGTGATGCTCCACAGCTCCAATCCCTTCAACAAAGAAGAGCTGACTGCCATCCTCAAGTTTGGAGCAGAGGAGCTTTTTAAAGAGGCCGAGGGCGAGGAGTCGGAGCCACAGGTACAAGCATTTTACAACAGGGATACGTCTGTGTTTTGTCCATCATAGCCATGTGTAAACATTTAAACCTGAGGGCATTTTGTCCTGCAAACAATCCACTTACAGGAAATGGACATCGACGAGATCCTGAGACTGGCTGAGACCAGAGAGAGTGACCAGGGCTCCAGCGCCACAGACGAACTCTTGTCTCAGTTCAAGGTACACCTCATAATATATACAATAAGCTATAAATACCCACATCTTATGTCATGCGCACTTTTGTTTGGTTGTGTTGTGTAGGTTGCTAATTTCACTACCATGGAGGAGAGCGCTCCAGAGCTGGAGGAGAAGGCTGCACGAGAGTGGGATGAGATCATCCCAGAGGAGCAGCGCAAGAAGATCGAGGAGGAGGAGAAGCAGAGGGAGATGGAGGACATCTTCATGCTGCCCAGAAGCAGGAGCTCCAACAAGAAGGTCCCAGTGCACAGCGCACATACATGTTCTCTGTAATCCAGCTGTGTGTAAACATGTTTCCCCTGTGTACTCAGGCCCAGGCCAACGACAGCGACAGTGATGTGGGCTCCAAACTGAAGAACCGGTCGTCCGGCTCCGACAGTGACAGTGAGGACAGTGGAGACGACAAGAGACCCAAGAAGAGAGGCCGTCCCCGGGCACGCAAGAACAACGTGGAAGGCTTCACCGACGCTGAGATCCGCAGGTACTGTAGAATACCAACACTCTTCTCATGAATGTTCACACTCAAAACATTGATTCTTGATCTAATCACTTGTGTGTGCAGGTTCATCAAGGCTTATAAGAAGTTTGGAGCTCCTCTTGAAAGGTTAGACTGTTCTCCCACCTCACAACATTCTCTGTTCTACAACAGTATTTAGTCGAACATGTTTGCTAAACAAATGCTAAGATGCTGCTCTCTGCTGCAGACTGGAGGCCATAGCTCGAGACTCTGAGCTGGTGGACAAGTCCATCGCAGACCTGAAGAGACTAGGGGAGCTGGTCCACTCCAGCTGTATGTCAGCACTGCAGGAGCACGAGGAGCAGCTCAAGGAGAACCCTGTGGAAGGTGAAGAACTTTCTGAAATAATCTCTTTGATATGGCTTAGTTAGACAATAACACATGAATATGTTAAAGCCAAAGGTCCAGGAAAACGCAGAGGAATCAACATCAAAATCTCAGGAGTCCAAGTCAATGCCAAGTCTATCATCCAACACGAGGAGGAGTTTGAGCCACTGCACAAAGCTGTGCCAGCCAACCCTGCTGAGAGGAACAAGTCAGGATCTGTCTATGAAGAGGGCACTGTGGGTCATTTGTGCCTTTCTAACATGAGCTGTGTCCTTCAGGTTTATGCTGAACCTCCGGGTGAAGCAAGCACACTTCGACGTGGAGTGGGACCTCCAGGATGACACTCAGCTGCTACTGGGGATTTACGAACATGGCTTTGGAAACTGGGACCTCATCAAGACCGACCCTGACATGAGGCTGGTGGACAAGGCAAGTCTCCCTCCTCCAGGGTGCAGCTCTGAGCAGGGACATCAGAGAGTGTACAAAATCAAAGCAGAAGGGCAGAATGTGTTGTAGTCACGTCTAATGTGCTCTGTCTGTGCTCAGATCCTGCCTGACGACCCCAGTAAAAAGCCCCAGGGCAAGCAGCTGCAGGCGCGCGCCGAGTACCTGCTGAAGCTGCTCAAGAAGGAGCAGGACAGCGCCGAGCTAGTGTCCAGAGACGGGGTACTGTGTCAATGTCACTGCACCCGCCCACACAGACCACACCACCTCAGCCAGAGCACGTCACTGCGCACAGGGCAGAGTCTAAAAGCATTCAGAAAACATTAGTGCCAAATTTAAGAAAAGCATTAAATGTAGTATTACATTTCAATTATAATGGTCTTAAATTTTCTTGGTCCTTGTTTTAGTTGTAGTAATGTTATATTTTTTGTCAGATTATTTTTTCATATTTTATGTTTTATGTTTTTTATGTTTTGCATCTATTTGGTAAGTTAGATCCTCATCTTGGGGTTGCAATTAAAACCTATTATTGTCAAGGACTAATAATTGCATTAAAATATTCGAAAATTGTTAGCTTTGCATAAAATGTCCCATAACTAATTTTGATTGATATTGAGATTAAAGTTAATTAGTTTACTTAAGTTTAGTTTGAAAACCACATTGAAAAGCATGTTAAAAAAACTCAAAAAAGTGCATAGTAACACATGAAAAACGGCTAAATAAACAAACAATCAACCTAAGTTACAAAACACTGTAAGTGCAAGATCAGACTTCAGAGTGTATGGTAGAAGACGGCTTGTGAAGAAGCTTGTGTGAGATGTCTCAGTGTCTTCATCACATTACTGTGAATATTACAGTATTTTATTGTTGGAAGGTGACCTTGATTACCCACAAAGGTGCCTTTATAAATAAAAAGTGTTATTATATTTCTTTTCCACTAGTGTTTTATATATATATAGAGATTTTTTTATATTATTATTATTATTATTATTATTTTTTTTTTCTTCAAATAACTCATTTTTCTATAGCCAAAAAAGACTGTATAAACACGTGTTCCTTTGCCTGGCACTAAAATATGAGCGCAGATGAGTCCAGCAGAGCAGACCCTCACCCTCTGCTCCCTGTGCAGGTGCAGGTGAAGGTGAGGAAGAGGAAGCCCCGGGTGAAGAAGGACAGTGGTGCGCTGAAAGACGAGCAGGGCCTCGAGATGTGCTCCCCGCGTTTGTCCGACAACCAGTCCGAGGACGGGGGCGTCAAGGTAAGCCAGCACCACAGGGTCCACTCCCAGCTCTGACTGGACACGCTGTGTAAGTGGTGCATGTGTTTGAGGGTGCGTCTGGTTTGTGTGGAGCAGGAGGACGGAGCGGAGAAGTCCCCTGCCAAGAAAAGACAAAGGAAAAAGGCCAACAAGGAAAACAAAGAGAAGCAGGGCACTCCCAAAAAGGACAAGGACACAGAGAAGGACAAGAAGACCCCAAGGCCTCGCAAGGACAAGGTATCATTCACCACAGCACAGCACTGAGACAGGCACATGCTGCTGCACATTCTTAAATGTCATACCCTTGTAAATACTATTTAACTACAACTATTGTTAGAAATCCTCATAGCCTCATAAGGACAAAAGAAAAAGTGTAACAGGTCTTGTCCTCCTTACAGAACCTGCAGTCAGGATCACTTTCAGCCAGTTACATTTTTTTATTGAATATTTTAAGTTGAGATATTCTAGTCTATTGTATTATAAATTGTTGTAAAGAAATGTCTCCATGGAACTGGGACATTAATTTCATCCTCCCAAAACAAACCGGTTCTATGTGGAAAAAGCCATACACCAGTTGTATTGAGATTCTGTGTCTTGCTTGTTTAATATTTCAGGCAAAGAATGAGGAAATATTTGATCAATTGTGTCTTATCCTTAGCTGATGTTTTCAGCCCATCACAAACTGTCCCTGCCTTACCTGTGTCTCTGTGTGTGTTTTTCAGCCTAAAGCGGTGAAGGGGAAGAAGAACCAGGGCCCCGTGCACATCACCGCCGGCTCTGAGCCCGTCCCCATCGAGGGCAAAGAGGACGATGAGCTGGACCAGGAAACCTTCAGCATTGTACGATTCACAACATCATAACATCTTTCATCAAAGGAAACACCACAACCTTAGCTATACTGATGTTTGCTGATAAAGATATTAGAATTCATGACTCTCAAATTCCTGTTACGTTGTAAAGATAAACTAACCTCAGTATATCACAAAATGTGAAAAATGCAGGTGGTTTTGTGGCAGTAAAAGCACACAGATACGAGTGAGTGATATCAGAGCTGCTTTAAACACATTTAACATAGGGTTTTACTGCATTTATTGGAGATTTAAAGTACATTATGACATATACTTTTAGAAAATTTGTATTTTTAGGTTTAACTGAAAAAAAAAAAAAAGTGAATTTCTGAGATCTGCCTCTGGATTAAAAAGTATAATCCAGGTCATCAGTTGTAGGCCCTGAGCATGTACAGACTCTCCATGAACAGAACTATTCCAAAACGCTCTGAAGTAAACCGATCTGGGGGCCAAGGCCAGTGGAAACGTGGCTTACCTGATGGCAAAATGTTCTGCTGACCAAGTGATCCAACAGCCTAATGTGTTCCCAGTGCAAGGAGCGCATGCGTCCAGTGAAGAAGGCCCTGAAGCAGCTGGACAAGCCGGACGAGGGGCTGTCGGACCAGGAGCAGCTGCAGCACACACGCACCTGCCTGCTCAAGATCGGAGACCGCATCAGCGAGTGTCTGAAGGCCTACAACGACCCGGAGCACGTCAAACTGTGGAGGAGGTGAGTGTGAAGGCCTACACATCAAACTGTGCAGGAGGTGAGTGTGAAGGCCTACACATCAAACTGTGGAGGAGGTGAGTGTGAAGGCCTACACATCAAACTGTGCAGGAGGTGAGTGTGAAGGCCTACACGTCAAACTGTGGAGGAGGTGAGTATGAAGGCCTACACGTCAAACTGTGCAGGAGGTGAGTGTGAAGGCCTACACGTCAAACTGTGGAGGAGGTGAGTGTGAAGGCCTACACATCAAACTGTGCAGGAGGTGAGTGTGAAGGCCTACACATCAAACTGTGGAGGAGGTGAGTGTGAAGGCCTACACGTCAAACTGTGCAGGAGGTGAGTGTGAAGGCCTACACGTCAAACTGTGCAGGAGGTGAGTGTGAAGGCCTACACATCAAACAGTGCAGTTGAACTTTGCTTTGCGCCTGAGATTTGCAAGTGCATTTGGTCCATTTGAAATCCAAGGTCTCAGGTTTTACGTAGGAGATAGCACATAGACACAGATATCCACGTGCAGCAAACAGCAGAACCCACTGGTGCGGTCCTGCTCGATGTCATAACAACATGACAATAACAATATCAGGTATAGTAGTTGCCTAAGTCTATAGGTAAATCAGGCTGACTATGCTGAGTGTAAAAGTAGCTTGCTTAATATTTTGGTGGTGCAGTGGTTAAGGGAGTTGCACGTGTGATTGCTGTCGCTGCGGCGTCATTGCTTCAATTGGCCATTTGAATGTCCTTTTTGCCTTTGAGCCTGAAAACCTGCCAACTTATATTTAAACCATTTCCAAGTCTTTTTTTCTGGCCAGTCAGTTTAATTTTTAGATAAATATTTACACACTGCTCACTACTGTACACACTACCCCCTGCTGGTGACAAGTGGCACTGCATCCTCAGTCACTCAACCGTGAACATGAACGACCTATGAACAGGGGTTGAAAATGAGCATATTTGCTCTAAAACTTGAAACAATGCATCTGGTTTGTCCGGTGTCATTGCTGTGTCATCATTCATTTTCTACCGCTTATTCCCGTTAGGGGTCGTGGGTGACTGGAGCCTATCCCAGTGACTTTGGGCAGGGTACACCCTGGACAGTGGCCAACTTGTCGCAGGGCTAACACAGAGAGAGACAGACATTGACAGACAACCATTCACTCTCACATTCATACTGTGAATGTGTCATCATGAAATAAATAAAAAGAATAAATTAACTCGTGCTCTGGTAGGAATGTTCTCCTGGAGCACACGAGACCTCCACACCAGCCCTAAATCACAAATGTTCATCCCTGTTCAAACCAGATGGGGTCATGTATGACTGTATAAATATTACATACATATTATATGTTCTACAGTGTTAATGCTTATGCTTTTCTCATTCCCTTAGAAATCTTTGGATATTTGTCTCCAAGTTTACTGAGTTTGGTGCCAGGAAGCTGCACAAACTCTACAAGATGGCACAGAAGAAGCGGTCACATGAAGAAGAGGTGTGCTTCTCCCACTTTTGAACATGATTTTTACATTTGAAATTACCCCAAGAGAACAAAAATGTATTCTTACCCCGGGGCCGCCACCGGGAGGCAGCCCCGGGGTAAGAATACATTTTTAGACTAGACCTAATACTTTTGCATTATATATTACAAAATATTGTAAGATTTGCATAATATGTCCCATAACTATTGGTAATAAGTATTAAGATTGTAGTTAATGTCTTTATCAGTATTCAACACATCTTATTATTAATTAATTATTTGTTTTTCATTTCATTTTTTACTGGGGGAAAAAAATGTCAAATTTGTGTTGTTTTGCCTGGTATTCAGTTTTACTTAAATGACATTTTAAAAAAGTGATAAAAGTCTAATTTTCCTTGGCCCCTTGGAACTGCCCTGTTGGTGTAGAATAGCTGTAAACCGAAGTCCCTGTCTGTTGCAGAAGGAGCACAAAAAGAAGGATGATGGAGGTAAAGCCAAGTCGTTCAGACCAGAGCCTTCAGGGTCCTCCCGGGACTCGAGCGGGACCTCGTCCAAACCTGGGCCCCAAGGACACCACCGGGAGCCCTACGGCCCGGGAGGCAAGAGGCACTTCTCCAACGATGGTAAGAGCCACAGCCGCTGAGTCACGGCTCACTTTATTCAGTAAAAAACTGCTGTTGAGAGGATCGTCTCAAGGTCTTTATTCAGTGTATACAAGGGAAACAGGCACAACAGTCCAGCATGTTGTGCTGAGGGTCTTGATTCTGAGTCCGTCCTGCCACAGTTTGACTATGGTTTAAACAGCTGTTACTTGGGTCTGATGTAAAGGCATAACGTCAGCACTTTTAAGATTATTTGTACAAATTCTAAAGACAATGAGAAGGTACACACTAACAAATGATTGTGTTCCATCTGATATATATGACATGATTTAACAGTTAAGATGTGCATTCGATACCTGTTATTTGTTTATGCTGAAACGGCATGATATCATTAAGATTATTTGTACCAGATAATGAGGAACTACACAGTTACAAAGTATTGTGTTTCATATGATAAATTATATGAACAAGATAAAAGCTGCGTCATACATCACAATATCTGATGAATATCTGAAGTCCATAGACACACAACGCACTGGCGGGCTCTGGTGGGCAGAAAGGACCAAAGAACCAAAATAACTGGTTTTAGCACTTGACGTTAAACTTGACTTCGCTGTGTGCGGTTGCAGAGCGCGGCGACTGGCAGAGAGAGCGGAAGTACCAGTACCCCGGGAACAGTGGGCCGCCGTGGGGAGAGCGTCCCCACCAGTACGACCGCTACAAGGACCACTACAGCGAGCGGCGTCCACACGGAGGAGAGTACCGCAGCTCGGGAGGATACCGCAACAACACGTCACCACGGAAACGCCCTTACGACTACAGCAACGAGCGCGACCACAGAGCTCACCGGCCATACTATGACAGGTCAGTATTTACATCCTTCTCTTTTTTTTCCTCTCATGTAATTAAGTCAAATCTGAGGCTAAAAATTAGACCGGCATGTGCTCTCTGCATCTGATTGTTGAGTGTTTTATTTACATGTTCACTTTCTGTGCTGTTAGCATGTTAGTTGTGGTTAGCTTTACTGTGACCCCTGAAAGTGGTGAAAAGTGTGTAAAAACTCAGTGAATTTAAAATGAACTAGTTAGGTTTTTCACATTTTTACAAATTTAAAGGCACTGTGCCGGATTTTTACTGTTCTGAGGTGAAATTGTGGGATGATAAGTCAGGGAATCGAAACAACATTCAAAGAATGACATTTGACTTGGAACTAATTGGTTGCCAAAGCAGCAAAAAGAAGTCACTTAATAACTTTGGTTCATCCAGTTCAAATAATCAAACTTTATAGAGCTGCATAATTATTATGCACATCTTGTATATTGATCTTATCTATGTATCTTATTAATATTTCTTCTGAAATTACAATTGAGTGGACGCAGGAGAAGAGGCTCCTGCTTTGTCAGAACTCATAAAATGACCCAATAAAATACCATATAATTAACAACTTTTGACCTTTGTGTGCTTCAGGCATTCTGATCCGAAGAGAAGACGGCCCGATGACTTCCGTGGCCCCAGCTACCACTCAGGACGAGAGGGGCCCGCACAGGAGTTCAGGAGGCCCCCAGAGCACAGACAGAGCGGCCCCCCAGGACCTGAGCACTACAGGCCCTTCCTCCCTGACAAGGCCCCCCCTCAGCTGGACCCGCGCTCCCCTCAGAGCCACAAGTCCCCCCAGGACTCTCGCTCGCCCCTTGTGGACCCCAACGCCAGCAGCGAGCCGGGCTGGGGCCGCAAAGCCAACTGAAGGGAGCCCCATGTGAGGCGTGAGACTTTAAAAGGTCACCACGTCTAGACCAAGGTCTAAATCAGGACTATAGTAGGTCTAAATCAGACCTAAATCATGACTCAAACAGGAAGAGCCAGGTTTAAATCAGAAACTAAAAGAATCAAGTCCAGTCCCAGTATCAGAGAATTTCTGAGTGTCATCAGAAGAAGTTTTAGAAGCACTCTCTTGTAACTGTCTTAAAGATACAAGTGCCAAAGTGGGTCAAAGTGGGCAAAGCAGACCAGTCCTGCTCTGCTGTGGCCCAGGTGTATCAAACACTGACTGTGCTCCGAGCTTAGTCCTATGGAACTATAATGGAGCAGTGAGGCTTTAAATGAACTGAGCCTGAAAGTGCCTATGGGAGACGCCCATAAGAACCACAGTGACATGGACATGTGTTGTTATGATTATGATTTCTAAGATTAGCTTCAAGTTTTGTGAATTTGAAAAAGAGAATGTTGTAATGCACCTTCAAATGTAGCTGATACATGAAGAACTTTTCACCTGTTTCTGGCCAAGTGTCGAATCATCCTTCTGTTTTTTCTCCACGTTTTGCTTCGTGTGTCTAGAGTCCTCCTGAGGACGAGGCGCAGTATTCAGGCACAAACTCTGATAATAACACTACGAATATTCAGCCTCTCAGTATTGGTACTTCTCTTGCACATTTTAACTCTGGCGGTAACTACAGTTCGCAGGTCTGATTTTAGCTCCTCTTCAGGGTTCCACAAGGTTCCCCACTGAAGGCATTAAACGTTGAATTAAGTTTAGTGCCAAAGCGAGGCATTTCCTTCAGCTTTTCCATGGTGCCTTATTTGTGTTTTATTGTATTAAACTGAACAGTACACGTGCGGCTGCTCAGGTGCGGCTGCTCAGGTGCGGCTGCTCAGGTGCGGCTGCTCACGTGCGGCTGCTCACGTGCGGCTGCTCAGGTGCGGCTGCTCACGTGCGGCTGCTCACGTGCGGCTGCTCAGGTCGCGGCTGCTCAGGTCGCGGCTGCTCAGGTCGCGGCTGCTCCGCGTCGCGGCTGCTCAGGTGCGGCTGCTCAGGTCGCGGCTGCTCAGGTGCGGCTGCTCAGGTGCGGCTGCTCAGGTGCGGCTGCTCACGTGCGGCTGCTCACGTGCGGCTGCTCAGGTGCGGCTGCTCAGGTGCGGCTGCTCAGGTGCGGCTGCTCAGGTGCGGCTGCTCAGGTGCGGCTGCTCAGGTGCGGCGGCTGCTCACGTGCGGCTGCTCACGTGCGGCTGCTCAGGTGCGGCTGCTCACGTGCGGCTGCTCAGGTGCGGCTGCTCACGTGCGGCTGCACCGCGCGGCTGCTCCGCGTCGCGGCTGCTCAGGTCGCGGCTGCTCAGGTCGCGGCTGCTCAGGTCGGCTGCTCAGGTGCGGCTGCTCACGTGCGGCTGCTCAGGTGCGGCTGCTCAGGTGCGGCTGCTCCGCGTCGGCTGCTCACGTCGCGGCTGCTCAGGTCGCGGCTGCTCACGTCGCGGCTGCTCCGCGCGTCGGGCGGCTGCTCACGTGCGGCTGCTCACGTGCGGCTGCTCACGTGCGGCTGCTCAGGTGCGGCTGCTCAGGTGCGGCTGCTCAGGTGCGGCTGCTCAGGTGCGGCTGCTCAGGTGCGGCTGCTCAGGTGCGGCTGCTCACGTGCGGCTGCACACGTGCGGCTGCTCACGTGCGGCTGCTCAGGTGCGGCTGCTCAGGTGCGGCTGCTCAGGTGCGGCTGCTCACGTGCGGCTGCTCAGGTGCGGCTGCTCCGCGTCGCGGCTGCTCAGGTGCGGCTGCTCACGCGGCGGCTGCTCAGGTCGCGGCTGCTCACGTCGCGGGCTGCACCGCGTCGCGGCTGCTCCGCGCGGCTGCTCAGGTGCGGCTGCTCAGGGTGCGGCTGCTCACGCGTCACGGCTGCTCAGGTCGCGGCTGCTCACGTGCGGCTGCACCGCGTCGCGGCTGCTCCGCGTGCGGCTGCTCAGGTGCGGCTGCTCAGGTGCGGCTGCTCAGGTGCGGCTGCTCAGGTGCGGCTGCTCAGGTGCGGCTGCTCAGGTGCGGCTGCTCAGGTGCGGCTGCTCAGGTGCGGCTGCTCAGGTGCGGCTGCTCAGGTGCGGCTGCTCAGGTGCGGCTGCTCACGTGCGGCTGCTCACGTGCGGCTGCTCACGTGCGGCTGCTCACGTGCGGCTGCTCAGGTGCGGCTGCTCACGTGCGGCGGCTGCTCACGTGCGGCGGCTGCTCACGTGCGGCTGCTCACGTGCGGCTGCTCAGGTGCGGCTGCTCAGGTGCGGCTGCTCACGTGCGGCTGCAGGCGGCACGAGTGACAGTATGACAGTAGACGTGTATGGGCAGTGTGGGCAGTAGGAGGAGAGTATTTGGGACCATTTCTTGTTTGTCAATGTGGCTCTGACTTGAACTCTGTGAAAGCTACATCTGGTGTTCATGTTGAAGAAATAATTTATATTTGAGGTATGTGCTGTACATATGGGACATGTGGAATAAAACTGTTACTCATGTGTTCATACACTCTGCGTTTATTCTAGCTTTTTAGGGTCCATTTTCAGAAGGTCACTTCAGCCCTTAAGCTTATTTTGCATTTCACACATTTCTTCTTATGCATGACTTGTCCACACAATCTTTCCAGAAGGTTATTGTCCTTCATACAACAAACCTGCAGGGCAGTACACAGCTAAGAAAAATCATTCATCATGATCAATCATTATCTAAATCAGTGCTCCTCAACCTGGAGGTCGCCAAAAGATTTCAGAAGTTACACAGATTGGTAAAAGTAAAAAATGCGATAGCAAGACTTGTAAGCCTTCAAATATAGTGGTAAATGTCCTAAAAATATTACAATATAGAAAACAATATTACAATTGTAGGCCGCAGTGAATCACACTGGCCTGTGTCCTCCGTGCGGTTTGCATGTGGCTGATTTACCCATCATACATCAGTGTAGGCTTCACCACCCTGCACTGGCTTAAACTTAAGTTTAATGTAAGTAACTTTAAAGAGGCCCCCTCCCCACAACCACATATACCCCATTTAGGGAGTGTCCAGCAGGTGGCACTCTTCCACTGGACTTGAGAAAGTTGCTGAGAAATGAACAGGAACACATGACTCACAGACTTGAGAACAAGACATTTTTATTCAATAAATAATAGACATTATAAACAGCTAAATGACCAGAGTTACTTTACAAACAAATTAATCTGTCTGGCCTCATTAGTTTCCCTTTTTTATTTGACCAAACAACTCAAAGAGCTCCAAACATAAAGTGCTTGAGTAAAACATGAGCACCAGCAACGACCATGACGTTCTCTCACACGTCTGCCACAGTAAACATGGAACCTCTTGTGTTTCTACTCTATTGTGTGTGAAGGACGTGCACTCACTGGTGCTCATGTTTTGTACAATCCCTAGAAAATAAGTTTCACATTCACCAAAAACAACAGAATTCAAAGTGTACGACTCACCACACGTATGTACAGCACACACATTACTGCAGAACGAGCACACAACAGAACAGTGAACAGCAGCAGTAGTACAGAGGACCTGCAGGACGAGGTTACACAGTGTAGCTTTAAAGTCCAGATCTTGCCACAAAAGTCCTGGTTTAGTTTTTACCGTTCAGTTTAGATTTCGAATTCTAAATTAGGATGTGTTTGTCCTAAATGCAGAAGTGTAAAAGTGATTTGTTCTGATTGGCTCATGTGTGACGGTTCCTTTGCTGTTTGCTACATTCACATTTCAGACTAAAAATATCTGATCAAACAACACAAGTGACACAGACTTAAATGCATCTCACGCACACACGCACACTTCACCAGCTCCTTTTATAAAACTAGTCTCACCGAAGGACAGAAGGAGCCTGATTCCACTGAAGCAGCACAGAGCAGACAGGGAGACTTTTCCCCTCTGCTTTTTGCCCAGGGGCCCTTCTTTACACGTGTGACCCCCCTGTAGGTGTGAGTGTGTGCGGTTCAGGGCGACGTAGAAAGAACATGCAAACTCTAAAGGAAGAGCCCACACATTCACTGTTTGAGTCAGTGCAGTTTGGATAAAGCCCTGTGCTGCCAGCCCACCATCCAATCAGCAGACAGTGTTAACTCCGCCCCCTCAGATGCCCCTGCGGCCAGGTTCTGAAGACTTGGCCCTGGACTGGTCATGCTCCAGTGGAATGGGCCCCTCCACCCTGTGCTGCATCTCTCCTCTGCAGCGCTGTCCAGGGGCCCGGGGCCTGACTCAGCCGGACTCGGCATCCTCTCTGACTTGCGCTCCCAGTTCAGGCCTGGATCCTGGGCTGGATCTCCAGGTGATGAGGGTAGACTCGTCTTGTCTGCGTTGATGATCTGACTAAATGAGACGACACACACCTGACGACACTGGAGCAGACACACACACGGAAACGATGGCTGCAGGAGACTACAGGCCCCCAAGCAGCAGCAGCACCGGCAGCAGCAGAGAGAGCGGGGCCGCAGGGCCCACTCCGAGGCCCGCCCCGCTCCTGGCGTCCTCCTCAAACAGATGGTGGCGCTGGCTGTTGGAGTGCAGCATCTTGACGTCTTCAAAGGCGTAGAAGGCGGCCATGGTGAAGTTGATGTCTCCTGAGGAGAGCAGGTCGAACACACATGACTGGAAGTACAGGTCCTCCACTGGGAGCCTCTCCTTGCACTTGGCCTTAGCCGTGTGGTAACTGAAACCCTGTGTGGGCCTGCTGCGGCCCGCCGATTGCAGCGTGCGACTGAAGTGGATGCGTTGGTTGGCGGGGCACCCGTGCAGACACAGGTACAAGTCCTGAGCGTCTCCTTCCTCTGCTGAGCGAACCACGTCCTCGGGCATGCGCACGGCGAAGGTCAAGTAGCGGCCCACCTGCCGCACCACGATGGTGGTGCCGATGTAGCGTGCCTGGATCTCCACGTGAGCCCCGGGGGCCTTCTCCACGATGCGCAGAGTGTTGGCTCCGTGCCGTTCGCCTCCGTTCTTTGAGCCGTCGGCGAAGGCGGCCGGAAGCTCGTCCGTCTCTGCGTGGTACGTCTTCTGATCCACACACTCCTGAAAGTTCTTGAAGATGATTGTGAGCTGAGGCAGAAGACAGGACAAAGGTAAGGACAGTGGACAATCAAAGTCGGGACAAGAAATCTAATCAACAATCTTTGTTGTTTTCATGTTCAACTATGTGTAAACTATTAAATCGCCACACAACAGAGTGGACTTTCCCTATATACTATAACCTAAATCAACCCTGCCACTTTCTTACCTCCTTTAACTACTGCATCTCAGGAGCAATAGAATTGGATTGCAGTGGCTTATAGGCGTGATTGTTCAGCCAACCAGAAAGCAGAGGAACCAGCAACACACTCACAATACTCTGGCAATAATTAAACTATACTAGCAAATTGAAACACTTGGAATATAAAATGTCTGACCCCCAAAAGGCACTGTGTATTGTGTGCTTCACTCACAGACCCTGTGATGTATCAAATCACAGGGTCTATATATCATATATGGCACTGTTGATATATCAGAGGTTTATATGGATGTATAAAATATTACACTATGATGAAAGCAGCATCAATGATCATGCTCTGATGCCTCTTCTGTGATGGAAAAATGTGTTTACTGCTTTGGCAAATCTCCTCTTGAGAAAACCTTGTGGTACACCGAACCTCCAGGTCAGGACAAAGTCAGGCTTATCATGAGTCTAAATAATATTCGGCTGATAAAGACTGAATAATCAAGAGCCCAAACAAAGAGGAGCTGTGAGCACAGCCACAGTCTGAGGCCACTGCAGAGTGGAGGGGCTGAGGGGACCCGCTCTACACTGCAACACACCAGTGACACTTCCACTGGCCCTGGCCCTCCTGAGCGCTTCACTTAGAGCACTTCTGTTAATGGAGAGTGCGTCTCCATGTTCAGGGCCTGGGTTAGTCTGCTATGTGATCAGATGACACATGTTCCCTTAATAAATCTCATCTAACTCGTTTGTGTTTGTGTAAACTACTTCCGGGTTGTCCTGAGCTTTTTCTGCATTTGTTTCCTTCTCTGCAAAGCCTCTAGGCCGTGTTTGTACCTCTCTTTATGTAAAGCATTGACTCTGAATAATGTTCAATGCATCATGCACTGGTCTTGCTATGAGTGAGACTCACATTAACAGGTGTTCCAAAGCACTCCTGGGTGCCTGGGTGAACAGGGCTTTACTCTCTCACCTTGCTGGTGGCCGTTGCCATGGCGCCGGGCACCACGGCGGTGTTGGTCACCTGCACAGACAGGTACTTGTTGTGTATGAGAGGCCATGCCCCCTGCACCTTGCAGGTCTGGAAGTCGTCTCCAAAGGTGCGCAGGTGAG
The DNA here is from genome assembly GCA_019453435.1 of Rhinogobius similis. Lineage (NCBI taxonomy): Eukaryota > Metazoa > Chordata > Actinopteri > Gobiiformes > Gobiidae > Rhinogobius > Rhinogobius similis. The sequence goes on from CM033628.1 coordinate 38,643,179, forward strand.
GGTCTCCGAAGAAGCCGCAGTGGGTGTAGTTGGGGGACGGGGCCCCGCGAGGCAGGCCGCGCTCGTAGTGACATGTCTCGGGTCCGTCCGAACGCTCCTGTGTGTCAGGTGGGGGCGGAGGAGGGGGCGGGACCTGAGGACTCCTGGTGGGGCCCTCTTTAGAGCAGTTGTGCTGCATCATGAGGTCCTCGATGCCGTGCTGTGCTGAGTGATAAGCCAGGTCTCCTCGACAGGTCCGGGCCGTGCGCCGCACACAGCTGTTGTACGCTCGCAGGGCCACGCAGAACTCCTCCTCAGGCCCAGAGTGACCCGTCGACGCCCAGAAGTCTGAGTTACACTTGAGGATCTTACACTGCAGGCTCACTGTGTCAACACACACAACACATTCTGTCAGTGAGGACAACCATCAGCACTATGACCTCAACAAACTGAATGACTAGTAAATGGCATGTTCACGTGTAAAGAATAAATTCATACTTTGTTATCAAATCTTCAGCAACTCATTCCATATGCCTTCTTTTTGTTGCTGTGGTACATTTCTTTAAATCATAATAGGGCTGTCAAGCGTATCAAAAATCAGATGCTAATTAATACTAAATCTACTTTTAAAACCAGAAAAAGAAAAAAAAAACAACAACACATAAACAGGATAAAGTCTGACCTTTCCTGAACAGTTTTAGAATGATCTAGAATGATCTTGAGCTTTATCAGAACTACTATAAGAGCTCATGGAAACATAAAGACAGTAATACACATATAATGGGATGAAAATGACAGTCAAACACCAAAAACATGTATTATAGGCTCCTCCCTCTGGGGCCCTGAAAGAGAGATCATTTTCATTTGTTTTATCTTGCACATTTAGAAAAACGTTAGTGAAATTATTCTGCTTTAAGATTATACATAATGTTGCATCATCATACATCATATTCTAATTTCCACCTGTAGTCCCTGGGCAGGTTGATGTTACAATTTTATGTATCAATATATTGTTTTTCCAAATTTATGATCGTGACTTGATTTTGATTTAGTCACAGACCCATGGGAGTGATGTCAGAGCTGCTCTAAACACTTCTTTCATGGGTTTTACTGCATTTGGAGATTTAATAGCAGATTATGCCACATTAAAGAGTGCTTTTACATACCTCATAGAAAGTTAACCCCAGTTTCTTCGGTGAATCACATTATGTTCCACTTCCCTTTTAGTCCATTTGAATGCACTTTTAAAGGGTCTATACTTTGATACACCTGTACTAGGGTTATACATTATTTTAGTAGTCGACTAGTCAGTGATTATTTGTTTGATTAGTCGACTAGTCAAACGATTATTTCTATTGTATATTGAAACTTTTTAAATACATTACCAGCCAAATAAAGGTTGAAATATGATGACTGAAGGCTTCTAGACGGAGAATATTTATTTATGTATATGTAAGTGTATAATTGATAAAGATCAGCAATAATATATCATTTTTTCACATTTTGATTTATTAATGTCAAGGTCTTTTGGCATGTGTTTTAGAGTCTGTATAGTTAACGTCCAGTTAACGATTAGTCGATTCTTTTTCATGATCAACTAGTCATGATTAGTTTATTAATCGTATATAATACAATACTTTGTACTACGTTGAGTACTTCTTCCGCCCCTGCCTGAGTGAGGAGTTGAGCAGGCTATAACAGACTTATATCTCTGCTATAAGTCTGTTATAACAGATTTATAGCAGACTTATAACAGACTTATAACAGATTTATAACAGACTTACAGCAGACTTATTGAGCTCGGGATCGTGACGTAACACGCAACAGTTTTCAGTTAGCCCAATGATAAATCAATGGTGATTTTAAGATGCTAAATACTAAACTTAGCGTTAAAAGCCCCCTAACTAGGGCTGTCAAAGTTAACGCATTGACTCATACGATTATTCATAGAAAATTGATGCGTTGATTATAAATTGACGCGGATTAATCACACAGTTTGATTTGACAAAACACACTCTTTTAGATTACGCAGGAGGCTTTACCTGAAAACAACACGTGTGTGAGCGCTAAAACAAGCTAACTAGACCAAACTATTACAGAGCACTTACACTGTCTCCATCAATGTCACCGATGTACCTATGTTACCTATGTAACTATAGTTCTATGAGTGTATGAAGGGCCCTTAATCCATTAAACCTATAGTTTGGTCATGGAGCCTAGATTTACCTGAAACATGAAGCCACAGATTCAACATGAAATGCAGTGTCTAGACTTCTTGCTTAAAAAAGCGAGTGAAGCTATTAATCGTGATTAATCTCAGTTCTGAAGTGTGAGTAATCAGATACATTTTTTTAATCGTTTGACAGCACTAATTAACACTATATATTGATAAATGGATTTACCAGAAGTGACCCATCCGTTTATCAACTTCTTCCATGGATTTTTTGTTTTTTTAAACATTGTTTTGGCTCATGTTTTTCTATGCAAGTTTAGCACACCAACAGCAAACATGGCGGATTTCCATGGCAACGGCTGTTTTTTGACTTCTATCCCGATATCTCCGCTGATTATAACAGATTATAACAGACTGTACTAGACTATAACAGTCTCAGACTTGGAGCAGACTGTGTCCACATGTCGCAGCCTGTGGAATGTTCACGGCGTCCACACGTTTCGTCACTTCACTCCTGCAAACACAAAGAGCGGTCATTCACGTGAGTCTTACCGGAGGGACAGAGCGACAGGAACAGGGCCAGCAGCCCGCACACGTCCAGCAGCGCCGCCGGTCTGCCTCTCCTGCCCATCCCCGTCCATCCAGCTCGGGCTCCGGGCTCCCTGCTCACACGAGGGACACGTTAGCCCGCGGTGCCCGCTGGGACACCGGGAGTGGTCCGCGACACGTCCGAGGCATCGCTGCGTTCAGCCGAGAGTTCGCGCGCCTTGGACGGGGTTTGGAGGCGGCCGTTTGGCGGAGAAGCGGCGCCGTGTCGAAGCTCACGAGGGAGCGTCCTTTACGGGCCTCGCGCACGCTCTCAGCCAATCACAGCGGTGGACCCCCCCCCCCCCCCCCCGGCCTCGGATTTCAAGCGTGCTCTGGTTTAGTTCATCTGGTTTGGGCCTGGTCTCTGGGTTTAGTCCTTTTTTCTGATTCTTTACTCATTTACTCTGCATTGTCTTATTGAGGACTCAGTTTGCTCTCTCGACATCAAAGCGTTCACGTGGAAACATCAAAATTGTCCAATCTGCGGTTTTATTGGAGGTTTTACTGTTTCATTGAATCCACTTCATCATAGATTTCTCTGGGACATTGTAACTTCAGAGGCCGTTTTCTCCGGATGCATTTTTGTCCCACAGAGACATAAAGATAAAGACATAAAGCCTTAAACACAATCTGGGACTATTATGACAGAATGTACACAAGGATTTGTTCAACTCCCAAAGATGAGGCGAAATTTGAACTTGTATTAAACATTTTCAGCAAGAACTAGTTCACTCAAAAGAAAAAAAAAAAGATTTTGAAAACCCCTTGTACACTTTAGTACCAAATATATCCATTATATGCCACAATGTCATATTATGTCACAAATATGTAAGTGACATTTTTACACATAGAATGCCTTATTTTTACACACACATATATATATATATATAATTTGTATTTATATTAAAAAAAAAAAAAAAAAATAATATATTTATATATATATATATATATATATATGTATATATATATATATTAATATATATTTATATTAAAATATATATATATAAGTGAGTCTAAGTTTAAGATTTTTCCAATTCATCTGTGTGCAAACATTGAGGGTTAGTTTTAGAATCATAAGGTCATGTAGGGCCGTGAGCGCCTCCTTGAGGGCAGTACAACTGTATAACATAATGTATTTAAAGGTCCCATATTCTGCTATTTTGCCCTTTACACAGTCTATTCTAAGGGCTTTGTTGATAAAATTTTGCGTTGTGCAATATCCATAACATAACAGTTTACAAAAAACACCCATTTCTTGGACTGGCCCCCTCCTTGCAAAAGCAAACGGCTCACTCTGAGATCTGACCCCCCGAACAGAGAGCAGGCTGCTCCCCCGCCCAACTCGCGCGCCTCCCCCGCCCAACCTGTGCCGAAGCCTAGAGCGGAGATAGTGCGCATGCGCCGTGTGCTCCGGTAAACAACGATACACAAACACGGGAATAAACATTTTATCCGTCCTGACGGTGCGTCGTGCTGAGTCCTACGTCCTGGATCTGACCTGGAGTTTGACGATCATGCAGTACTCGGCAGCGGACGTTGCCGTTTGGTAAATAACAAGCTAACTCTTCGATCTGTCGTATCCATCGTGTAATTACTGTGTAGCATTAGCATTAGCTGTTTTTATTCTGCGGCTGCGCGCTTCCCGGAGGCATGGCTTAAACACCGCGTCATCCATGGGAAGCCGCGTCATCCATGGGATGAGCCCCCGTCTGCTGCTCAGCCGAGGGGGACGGAAAAGACAGTTCTCTAGTGAAAACATGCGGGAATCAATCAAAAAACCACTTTGGGCACAACATACGAGGCCCAAATAGCACTGTAGGAAGGTTAAAACCTCTGAAAAGTCGATTTTGCATGTTATGGGACCTTTAAAGTGCATATGACAGGTTTTCATGATTTATTTGGTGTAGTAATACCTGTTGTAAATATGAATTAGTTGAATAGTTTTACACCAATCAAGTAGACGTTTGTGTGGAAAAGTTGAAAAATCCGTAGGAAGTTACAGGAAGTAAACAAAATGATGATGTCACACGAGGGAGACAAAGGCTATGCATAATTTACACCACAGAAGGTACACTTTTTGATCCTTTAAAAATGACTTCAACAAAAAAAAAGGTGTTCACCTGTATTTTTGTTTGTGAAATTAAAACAAATCTGTGACATTGGATGAGTTTTGGCCCAGTGTGGTTGCTATAATAATTTCCTAGTGTGATCATCAAATATATTTATCTAACCTGCATTTTAAGTAGTCCAACTTGTCATAGGCACTTTAATATGAGATTGGGCTCCAGGGTACTTAGTACTGACAACATCAGTTGTACTGAGGTCGAAAAGGTGAAGAACCTTTGATTTAAGCTATTGTTTCATCATGCAGCAATAAATAAAGTGTAGGCTAACTTCTGTTGAAAGTAAAGATGCTTTACTTACATCAGAAGGTGCAGTCGACCTAATATTGGCTCATTGTATTAGAGAACAGTTATGTCCTGATACAGACTTTCTTTGGTCCTAGTCCAGGTTTAGTTTCAGCTTTAGTCCCAGTTTACTTACAATTCTGATGTGTTGGACGTGCCTTATAAGTGAACAACAGCAGCTTATCCACAGCTCCGCTCTCACCTGTTATTTTCATTTATTAGACAAGAAATATCAAGGCTATTGTGTGAGAAATAAGCCGTACAACTCCAAACAGAAGGCCATATGAGCCTCATGTGGTGCAGCTTTGTGAGTGTATCAGCAGCACAGGGTGCAGAGGGAGGAGCCTGATGCCCCGGAGCAGCCACTGGCACTGTATACAGGGGCTGCACAGGACAATCATAACCACAACGCTTCAAAATCATGATTTGGACTTATGTAATTAACATACTGCAGAGGCTGCTCTGCCAAAATAAATACCCTGTATTTTTTATCCAACAAAAGCTCCAAACCTTGTGGTGTAAACCTCCACAAATATGTTTTGCAATGCATGGGATTCTGGATTATCTTAATTCAGATTTCAGTCTTCTCTCAAATGTGAAGGCTCCTGGGCAGGTTTACTGCACTGTGTGGACTGAATTATGACTTCAAATTATAATTCACAATCTAATTGAAATCTATACTACATAATACAGAAGCATTATTATCTGTGCGGCCCTGTACTGCTCACATCTTCAGTCTTGTGTTCTTCCTGCACATACCGTTCAATAACATAAAGATTATTTCTCCCGCGTTTTTTCCCGCGTGCAGTGCAATAGAGGTAATTTCACCGCTGTTACCAAGCAACCAAATAGTAAACAAGGGCCAAAATCCATATAAATGACAGTAACATCACCTGACAACACCTTTATTTTGTTTAAATTGTAAGAGAATCTTGTCCGGTGTGTGTAAATAGTCCCTGTGCTCAAGGCTTCACAAAAATGAGAATATGACCAAAAAACAAACAAACAGCACAAGCAGTGTCCCAGAGCGCCCCCTGTCTTCTTCTGTGAGGAACAAGTCCAAAAACACAAGGGGGACAAAAAGAGAGCGAAACACAAAGGGTGAGGCTGAGGTGGGACTGGCACAGAGGGACGTACAAACCTGAGCTCGTCCATCGCTCTCACAAAAAATGTGTTATGTAATTAATAATTAATGAAGTGACTGCCTTACCTGTGCCAACTTGGGAATAACTCATAACCTATCACACTAATCACACCAATTTGGAAAAAAAAAAGCTAAATTGCCTCACAGGTTTCCAGTAGTCTTCTCTCCTTTGAGTCAGAGCTCTGCTCTGCACAGTCTGCTGCTCAAGGCTCTTACCTCAGGTTCAGAGATAAGTAAAAGACTTCATTATGCAGACCGCAGGGCTGGTTCAGTCAAAAGTGCTGCTTTAACAATATACTCCACACAAAATGTACTCATTTATTGGAATAAAGTATTTTTTGAATAGAACAGCTTTTTGCTTCAGCTAAATTATGAATAGAACAGCTACTCCAGTTTTAAAGGTGCACTAACTGTAACTGAAGATGATATTGCTTTGCCGAAAAGATCCACAGTATAGCATTAAACATGTCTGCCATGTAGACAAGCAGGTGACACAGCCAGGCCAGGTGACAGGTCAGATCTGTGAAGAGGCAAGCCCACGCACATGTGCAGGTTTTTAACACAATCATCTCCATGAAGGCAAGCAGGAGGAGACATACCGATGCACATGAAAAAAAAACAACAACAACTTAGTTTGTTGTTATAGTTTAAAAAAAAAAAAACTATTTTTAATGTATTAATAATAATTAATAATTCAAGCACATTTATCACTTGATTTTTGAAAACAGTTTAAAACACTGTACATGTTTATTAACTCACATGTTTATGTTTTTGGTTATTATTTATATGTATGTGGTATTTTAAACATCTACACTAATGCCTAACAAATACCTAATGCTTATAGACGCCTTTTACTGAGGAACCTCGTTTTAAAGCTTGGCCTCAGTGTCTGATTAGATCTGTGGCACTCAGGTGTGACTTCATCTGAAGTGCCGGCCAGAGTGCACTGACATCCCTTTGTCAGATGGGGGCAGTGTTCTAATGTCCAGCAGGGTCTTCACAAGTTATTCTGGCCACAGCTGCCTGGTCTGGAAAGCCAAGCAGGGCTGGGCCTGGTCAGGGCTTGGATGGGAGACCTTGGAACACCAGGAGCCAACTGTTGTGTGAGTGACGCTGGGAGGGGCCGGGTCACAGATTGACACCTCTGAGTGTGGAGTGAAAGGACAACGCAATGTCCAAATGCTGTAAATGCATCATGATGATTATTATTAAAAATGTCTTTAATGCATAGCCCACATGACACTGGAGGTTTGGCACAACAATGTTTTACGTTAAGTTAAGTACAAGTATGTTGCTTTGAAAAGTAAAAGAACAAAGTAGTCCAAGAATTTTTACTCTAGTAAGAGTAAAAAAGTAATCATTTTAGTCATCATTTTAATTTAATGTAATTGGAAGGAAAAACTATTAAAACCCCAAAATCTGCCTTTTTCAAAAGATACAATAGATACAAGACAGATACAAAGGAGACTAAACTAAATCACATCTGAAGCTGCAGCGCAAGAAACACAGATGTTCAAATCATTTCACTTTGTCAACATGACACTTTTGTCAGATTTACTCACAGTGAGAAGAGGAACCAACCTTTTATTCAACTAACTGTTACACTGTACTATATATGACTCAAGGAAGAGGACAGTGACAGTCACATCTGTTCTGCCACAATAACAGCACACTGCACTGATGCGCCGCTCACAGAAATCTACAG